>LN483501.1:260332-394408 GCA_900002565.1 Culicoides sonorensis | reverse complement strand
GGTAAGTCGTAAGACAGCCCACAAAAAGCCCAACACTAAGTGGCTGTGGTGGGTATACCCGCATGTAATCATCATCATCATCATGATACATTTTATGCTTATCACTACCTAACTTAATGTATTCAAATTTATGCAGTCAGTCAAGAACCTGAATGAGATTATAATTTTTTTTTATCATGTAGAACTTTAACTAATTAATTTATTTGTACATGTTACAATAATTACACACCTCAAGCCTCAAGAAAGATTAATAACACCTAATCAATAACAATCAGAGTAAGTAAAAGTTATGTCTGTCTGTCTATCTAGCTGTTCATAACTTTGCTATGCACTATTTCTTTATTATTAATTGAAGTTTAATATACATCGATTATAAAAAAAAAATGGAAAAAAATGTATGAAAATTAACCTGTTTTGACCGAAATGTACAGAAGCCGTTAGAGAGCTCTTTAATTTTCAACTAGGGAAAGGGTTGGGAAACCTAAACTTTTTTTTAGATTAGATATGAACAGCTCCACTGCAGACCCAATGGGCCTATTGTGTTCATACTACTTGAGCCGGGGCTTCCATAGTAAGCGCCTTTATCTATGGTTTAACCACGTGGGATCCAGTCGCTCTCAGGTATCACTCAGCGCCCCTTAAAATCCCTAGAGCATTTTTATGTATTCTAAGTTAAACTTGAGCACATTTGGAACTCGAAAAACACAAATTAATTTTTATGTCCGGGACTAGATTTGAACCCCCGTCGTAGGATTCTAATTAATCATACCAACTACTTAATCAACTCGGTCAACGAGCTCCCTTTTTTTAGTTTAAGCCACAATGGGTTAAAATTAATAATCACAACCATAAAAAAATTAATAAATAATGCGGAAAAAATTGATCAGCTTAAAAATTAATAAATGATAAACTTAAACAAAATATCATTATTGAATTATACAATTTCATTATTACCACACTTTACACATTAATTAACTTCAATAAATGCAATTTTAACAAAACAAAAAAAAGTCATTAATTGAAGAAAAGGTGCCTGGTTAATGTTAAATTAAAACAGTAATTATTATTAAATATAATTAAACTATTATACATTCATTTTTTTATTTATAATAAATTTATTAAATCATAAAAAAATGATAACACAACTTAATCACTTGTCTTGTCGTCAAATCATATTAATTATAATTGTGTACTGCCAATTAATTGTTTGCAAAGTGTCAATCAATTGGAAAAAAAATATATTTAAATTTTTTTTCATTTAATTATTTTAAGCTTATGAATTTATTTTTGTTTCAAAAGAAAACCGACAGATGTTTATTTTCTTTTGATATCAGACATTATTATTAATCTATCTGGGATTTGAGAGCATCGCGTTTGCTTCATCGTTTTGTTTTAAGTTGATTTTATTGATTCATTTATAGGAGATTAAAATCAATAGGTAATTAATATTCAAAAAAAACTGTAAATTTTTATTGACCAGCTATAAATCATTTGAGATATGTCATAAAAACAAGCTGATGATAGAAATTGGGGGCGAAATCAAAAATTAAAAATGTAATCCAATTATTTATTGCAGCACCATATTTTAGAGTAAAATATTTCGTTTTATGATTGATTCTCTGAAAAAAATTTCAAATAAAATGCCATGGAACCGTTTAGGAGAGGGCTGCTCCTATGATTTGATTGGATTTTTTTTAACGGTCAAAATTTTTAAAATTTTCAGACGTCTTCATTTGAATTGAAAAACCTGTTTAAGGCGGTAAAGGGATAGAAACGGCTAATGTTAAATTTCAATCAGTTTCTTCTGTAAATTTTTGATCCTACAACCTGAATACTTTGATTGATTAATTAAATTGAAGGTAATTGAACTGAGGAAATGTAAAACACCAAAAAATTATATTCGTGGGAAGGAAAGGAATAAATTGAATAGTGTTTTTTCAATAATTTCACTCAAAATGCGTTGACGAACTTAATTCACCGTTAAATCTGTGTTTAAATTTTCATTAAATTACACGTCGAACGAAATCCTATAAATTTTCAAAGCCAAAAACAATTCAGTTAATTAGCTTAAAGATTAATCATAAAACTTTTCCATATCATCAAATTTTTTTTTGTATTTTATGTTTTTTCTCTCCAAATTAATGACCCGGTATTTAATTTTTAAACCGAAATTTCATCGGGTTTGTTGTCATATTTCACATAATAAATTATTAGTAACACTATTAATAAAATATTAAAATAAAAAAGCAGGTCAGATTGATTTGTTCAAATGAAAATGTGACGATTGCGGTAGTGATAAATCGTTTATCTATTTGTTATTCAATCAAATTAAAAAAAAACACAGTATTAATTTTAAGATTTCGGTTTTGATTGGATTTTATGATTATTTTTATGTTAATATTTGAATATCATTTAAATTGAAATGTCAACGATCTTTAGTTTCAAATTTTTGAAGGTACCTGATTTGTAATTATGATTGCAATCTATTGAGTTCAAATCAAATTGAGCAAACAAATAAACAAGTCAATAGACATGATATTGAGAAATTGTGTGTTGTATGGAAGTGGAGTAATAATCGTGGAATTACATCACTGAAAAGGACTTCTTATCAATCAAGCCACCTTTGAGATGGAGTATGATACGTTTACCACTAAGCCATGGCTTACCCTGAGGTATGAAGGAATCTGATGTTTTTCCTTTTTATCAGTCCTTCAAATGTTCCTATCAAATAAAACATTAGAAAAGGTTTTTCAAGAATTCAAAAAAAAAAATAAAATCTCATAAAACTCGTTTAAATTTTTAAACATCCGTTAAGTTCCTTTAATGAACAAAAAACCTATTAAAAGCTAATTACAAAGTATCACATCAACTTGTGATTTATTGAGCTGAATCAATTAGCAATTTATCGTCTTGTCTTGTAATTTATGTAGAAACAGTAGTAATACATTGGCGTCACTTAATAACAGCGCAAATCTACTTAAAGAGGCAAATAAAAAAGCACATTATTATATTTTTAAGGCTGTCATTCAATTTAAATGGTGCCTGAACTTCGATCCTAATATCATATTTTTTGTAAGTAAATAGTTTAATATGATAAGGAAAAAAATGTATCCGGTTCAGTAATGGGCTTGGTTTAAAAGGGTTCAATTTTAACTGATTTGGTTCACTTGACCCCTGAAATCATCAAAAATTATAGCAACTTTTAATCAGATTAGAAGTCAATCGTTAATATTTAAAGGAATGAATGTGAGTGTTGAAATTATAATAAAAAATCACATTAAATGAGCAAATATTTGTGATATACCATACGGAAATTAAGTTTCAAGACACACCTTTTTTCTTATTATTATTTTTTTATTTTATTTTTTATTAAAAAATGTGTATTAAATTTCTGACTTGGTAAGTCATTTCCATTAATTTTTATGAATATTACTCACGATTTGTTTGATTTTCGAAAAAAAAATAATTAATTCAAGTTAAAAGATCAATAAATAAATTCTGTGTGGTAATCGTTGAACGTCATTAACCAAGTAATTAAGATATCGATGTTGACACCTTCATTTTTGTGAAGTTAAATAAAATTGAAATAAATTTCCCTTAAAAATAAAATTATGAATGTAATTAAAATAAAGAGACTTTAAATTTTATGGATATAAAAATTTTGTACATAAACAAAAATAAAACGAAGCCTATCTAATAAGTTTTGACAGTTAAATGTGATAAAATATCAATAAAAGGCTAATTTATGATCAATTTACTAATTTTCTGTCGTTAAGTCATACCACCTACAATTAATATTATAATATTAAAAATTGATGTCACATTAAGATTGAGCTTCTCACGACAAAACGATGAAATCTCTAATTCATATGACACAGCAGGATCATAACTGAACAAATTGTAATAATTTTACAAAGTTTCTGTAATCACTTTGTTTGTACACCGTGAATCGAAACTTATAGGGAATGTTCAATTAGTAACTTATCAAATGAGGAAAAAAAAACGGATCAATTTTCTTAACAATGATCCGTACAAGACAGCTAGCCAAAAGAAATCTGAATATTAGAAATGCCAACATGGAATGAGAGGATACTGCTATTAAGTAGCTCTGAGTATTTATGGATAAAGACTGACATTTAAAAGTCATGTAGAACAGGTTACAAAAAAATGAACCACTGTCCTTTGAATACTTTATAGCTTATTTAACCGCAAATCACGACTTGATATAAACTACTAAAGGACCTACCTAGGAAAACTACCTAAGGATGATCCTCGACGCTCCTTACAACACACCAATAATCCAGCTATATCAAGAAGCTGGAATCGAAATAATACAAGGATTTCATGTCAAAAATTACAAATAATTTCCTGACACTTGAAGCAATTTTTAGTTAAGAAGTTGAATTGTTACTTTTAGTAGTTAATTTTTAATATGAAAAGTCAAAATCAAAAGGTTCATTCCAAATAAGTGAAATTTTCAATATTTAAACGAGAGATATCAATGAAATAATGAGTTAACCAAAATAAAGATTTAAGCATTGCTAAGTAATTTTAAAAAGGTATGAGCTATTATAAGAAAACAATACTGTTACATATATGAATTGAATTGGATTCGAACCCATATAACGCATATGGTCTTATAAGTGCTTTGTAAATACTGAACTTAGTCTTCTTGGCCGATAAGTCAAAGCGGAGTTGCCCTTTATGGACACACCGATTCGCAGCCAACATTATGCATTTGATTTTCAAAGAGTAACCATTGTCTAAACTGGTTGATAATTTTTGCCTCTTGAAGGGCCTCTTAACTTAATTGGCCTTCATTTACCTGGATTTGCTCTCGTCGATAATCAAGTTCATTTGAACACTTCTTTGCTAAGATTTTGACGTGGATGCCAAGAATTTGACCTGATCCTATCACCAAGGTATGGGATATTCAATGTAATCCATCTAATATTTGATTCACAGTGTAAATATTCAACATTTAACGATCCTAGCAACACTTTATTTTTTCATATATTTATATCGTATCATCAATTAATGTAGTGAATCTCAATATTGTATGCAAATAATTGAATAAATTGCTAATAAAATCACCATTATGATAATGATCGTCAATTTATTAATTCCATTCAAATTATTTGAAGAATAAAGAAATTCGTGCTATTTCATCATTTATCGTGTTTTCATACTTGAGCTATGAATTAATTTTCTTAAACCTTAAAGAAAAAAAAAAACTTTCAAATTCTCGATACCTCAAATAATTATTACATCAAGCCAAAATTTGAATGAGCAAAAACATTGACTCGATTCATGTGCAGTCATGGAATAAATTTTGATTGCTTAAATTTTTCAGCCATTGCAACATAATTTAATTCATTCTAGCAAAATTTAATAATAATAAAATATAAATAAATGAAAAAAACGATCAATATCTTTTTAAATAATTTTTTTTAAAGTTTTTAAAAATAACTTGTTTTTGTTCTACATTTATTTCGCTTTTATTATTATTACAATTTAAAAGCACATAAAGCACACACCTTTAATAATAATAATCAGAAATTAAACCATTCATTGACCGAGCTATGATCATGTTGTCAGTACACGAAAAATATTAAATATAATGAATTTTTTGTATTATTTTTGAAATAAAATCAAAGAATTGTTATAATAAAATGCTTGAATTGTTTAAAACAAATCGAACAATTATTAACAAACAAATGAAAGTGGGAAAATATTAGTGTTGTTACTATTTTATTGTGTTTTTAAAGCATAACAATTCTATGAAATCTATATAAAATGAGCTAGACAAGACATGCACGTTTATTTTATTTTTTTTGTAGTTGAAATTCATACCTTTTTCAGCACTATCACGCTTAGATTTTACATTGCACTGTGTCTTATGAGTGTTATGCTTCAGCTGGTTCAAGTTAAACAGCAGCAATAATAAAAATATCTTGTTAAATAGTAATAATAATAATATTATAACTGTAACTGTAGTGACTTTAGCCTTGACAATCAAAAAATTTTAGTATTAAGTTTGTTGTTAATTGATTTATTTTAGTTCGATTTTTTTTTTTGTTAAATATGATTGTGGGGTTTTTGCAAATTAAAATGTATTATTTTTAAGGTTGGTCATAATTAACAGCTAAAATTTAATTTTTTAAAAAATAATTACTAAAATAATGGAAACCGTTACAAAGCGTGGCGGTTTAGATGAGGGTTCTAATTATTAATTATTTTTTTTTAAAATCGACTTAAAATTTAACTTGGTGAACGCAATGAAAGGATAGGATTTCATCTCATTAAACTTTCAATTCTCATTACGCAATTCATCAATTACAAGTATGATTTAACACTACATTTTATAGTTCCTCGTTAAATTACTAACTTTCTTCTTAGACAACATTTTGCTTGACATCCGGATGTAAAACCTGATAATAGTCACATAAAATGCATGTTTTATTGCATTTTCTTGTAATAACTTGAAATTAAGATGACATAAATGTTAAAACATCATCGTTATCTATCGCGAATATTACGTAACTGCAGTTTCATATGTAATCGAATATCATGACATGAAAATTATAAGCTAAAATTAGATTCACGTGTTTCATGGTGTTTACATTAGAAGAAGTAGATTTATTTACAGATGGGTTATTGGTAAATTTTACAAGGAATCCCCACGGTTATCTAGCCTTTAACTGCAATTGAGTTGCCGTTTTAAGGATTTTATATTGTTTTTGAATTAGGTGGCCGTTTTGAGTATGTCGACGTTTTTTAATGTTTAGCGACATTTTTTAATGATTGGCGACATTGTTTCAATGATTTGCGAAATTTCTTTTATTTATTGACGACATTTTTTCTATGATAGGCGACATTTTTTTAATGATTGACGACATTTTTTCTATGATAGGCGACATTTTTTAATTATTGGCGACATTTTTTCAATAATTGGCACAAACTCTCTTTAGTAGGAATATGCTAAATTTATCATTACCATTCAATTGTTACATGATCTATTTCAATAAATCTTATATCATTCGTGAACTTAATTAATATTAATAATTGGACATAAAAACCCATAAATTGTGGTCAAATTGGTTATTGCAATAAAATTAAATGCAAAAACATGAGTCAACTATTGTTTTAATTTCGTCTAGATACAGATATTTCACAATTGTAATAAGAAAATTTTGTGAACAAACAAAAAATCTGGTTTTGTGCCATATGTTATTTTTTTTCAGTTAATAATTGGTCGAATACACGCTACGAGCTGTTTCCAATATGAAAAAGTGTGACACATTTTAATATGAAATTTAGACCTCATTTTTAATTGTTAAATAATTTTTTAAAAAGGAACTCAGTTGTTCATTGACATTAAAGAATTTTATTAAAATATTCATTTTAAATCAATTTTTTTTCAGAGAATTTTCTCATCACAGTGTAAGGTGGTCCAATTCAAAACATTAGCTTAATCAAATTCATTTTATTATTTTTCTTACATTGGTCATTATTTTTATTTATAAATTTAATTGAAATCATTAGTGCTGGTTCTGGTTCACTGTCTATTTTATTTTGTTTAAATATCTCAAATCAAAAAAAAAAAATAAATAATATTTTTAGAAGGGATTAATAAATATACTTAAATTAACGATTAAATTGTACATAATAAAAATTAAATAAATGGACTTTTAAATGTAAGTTGAAGAAAAAAGACCTGAATAAATAGTTCATGGTAGCAATATGAGTCTGTTGGTATTTCAAGGTCTTTTTTTGTATGTTCATTCTTTTCTCGTGTCTCATTGCATTGCATTTTATTTCTCTATTTAACGTTATAACGTGACATATCAATAGACATGACAAAAAATTGATACAGTTGCATGAACTTTATGTTTTTTGCTTAATATAATTTTTGAAAATTCAATTAAATGAATTGCTGTGACATTATTACAAATATCTAATTTTTTTTTTTGATATTTTGAAGTGGTATCTGCAAGATGTGGATGAGGCTGGTGCTATTTGATTATGATATGGGTTTGGATTTTTAGGATTAGCGCATTTCGTTCGATTTGGAAAAAATGTGACTATTGTGCGTGGTATGATGTGTCCGTCAAAAAGGTCACCAAAGACGAAACATTTCGCCAATGACGAAAAATTTCCTTAATGACGAATAATGTCATCAATGACGAATAAAGTCGCCAATCATTTAAAAAGTCGTTAAATTTTCCAAACATTAAGAAAATTTCAGATCGGCACAATTTTAGTTTCCATTTTGAGAAATCAAAACAAAATTAAATTTGGTTACGTGCCCTCGCTAGTGGGAAACAAAATGTCAGATCAAAAATCTTCAAAAGTACAGTCCATACAATTCAAAATGAGAATCATTTTACATTTTAAACTATTTTTCATAACTAAAAAGAAAAAATAAACTAAATAAAAATCCTTGAAACAAAAAATCAAACAAACATAATAAATAACCATTGAAACACAAAATTTGATTGTATTTGATTTCCATTTAAAATACTCTTACAAATCAGATTCTATTGACCGTTTCCAGCATAAATTGATATTTTTAGTGCATTTCGTAAGAAAAAATGCACTATTACAGACGGTTTGTCCGCCGTCACTCCGTCATTCCGTCACTCTGACACTCTGACACTCCGACCCACATTTAGTTCCATAACTCTGGAATGGTCCATCAGAGCGAGGTCAGGTTTTTTTATTAGACAGAGGAGGTCTTAAGGATGATTTTAAACTCATTAGTTTTGAGATTGGGCTCCAGAGCCTCCGAAGCCTGAAAAACCGTTAAAAACGATTAAAGTTTTAAATAATTTATAATGTGTTTTGTTGGGTGGAGAAGTTTACTAAAATGAATTTTGACTCATTGGCTCTAAGATTAGGCTAAGGAATTAGGCTCAGAAATTGGGCTCAAGAATTAGGCTCCTGAGCCTGAACATGGTCAAAAGCCCAAAATGTCCGATTTTTTCAAATATTTTTTTTTAAATTTTCAAAATGGCGAAAGTTTTTCAAAATGACAGTTTTTTTCAAAATGACCGTTTTTTTCAAAATGACCGTTTTTTTTCAAAATGGCGGTATAAGTATTAAAATTAAAACTTAATTATATTCAATGAAACGAGTCCCATCGAAATGCACTTTTCTAAACCGCCCAGTGGTTAGAATTTCCCATTTTTTTTTATTACATTTTAATTGAAATTTATACCGTTATAATGTTGTTATATGTCAAAAGAACCAATATAATTATTGTAAAAAAACATGTTAAGATATAAATTGTGGGTGTGTTACCCTGTTAGTCTTAAATTCATAAATAACTTGAGCAACTTTTATTTTGTATGTCTATCAAGAATTATTCTGAAAGTAAAATAGAATTTAATAATGATTTTTTAAAAAAACGTACACAATCATTAATTACATTTACTAATTCCTGATTTGATAAAAAAAAATAACATTACAATTGTCATAAATGGGACTTAATAACTCTTTAAATTGTTACAATTCATTTATTTAAGTACCGTAATTTATCTATGACACGTGATTTACCTTGAAAATTTTACAATGTTTAATTTTTCATTAATAATATTTTTTTTTCGAAAAATAACAAATTTCATAAACATTTATCATAATCATTTTTTTTATATTAATTAAATACAAAATTTTATTACTTTACATAAACTTACAAGACATTCTTTTATTCGGCTTTAACTTTAATTTTAGTGAGAGAATATGACTTGATTTGCGCAAAAAGATGAATGATAAACAATAAAAATTGCAATAAATATGTTAATTTTATTTATTTAATTATTATTTATTTTTATTCAGACATAAATAATATTGGATTGCAAAACTTTTAATGTTTATTATGATTTTCATAATTATTAATATTTTACAAAAATATATTTTTTTTTACTTTAAATTTAGAGTGATGTTTATCCATGTGTGGATATGTGTTAAATTTTGTTGTTATTACTCCGGATATAAAATAAATAATTCGAGTAAAAGCTGTTTTGTTTTGATTTCAATTGGAAATTTGCAGAAAAATAAAAGTTAGTTTCATTTTAAAATTTTATTTCCGTTTTTTTTGTGTTATTTTTGAAATTGCTGGTGGCTGGCAATGAAAAATTACAATGAAAATTTATTACATAAAAAAATGCTATTCCTGTAGATGGGTCAACTTATAACTGGTTAATTTTCTCCGATTTTTTCCTAGAAATTTAAAAAAAAATTTTTGGCAAATATTCAATATAATTAAGTTATTTAAGGACGATTTATATTGATTTTTCAATCACAAAAAGGGAATTATTAGCAGATATAAGATGAAAAACCATGCAATTTTTTCCTCTTCGTACAAGATTTTTGTACGTTAATCTGTGACATTATACGACACTTTCACAAGGCTATACTGTAAAATTTTTGTATGAAACACAAAAATTTCATAGAAACAAAAAGTAGTCACTTTTACACAAAGAACAAATTCTAGATGAAAGTTTAGCTTTAACCTCAATATTTCTTGTAGAGGCAGTTAATGGGTTAATTTTTTTATTTATTAATTTAAATTCAAATTTTTATTTTTGTATTAGTATCGATAATTTGAATTCTAGATTAATGATAGCTTGATAAAAAAGCTGGTAATCAAAGTTCATTACAGATTTAAAATAAGATTAAATGAGCTTTGTAAATAAAATGAACACTAGGGAAGTTCATTTTTTTTAATCAAAAATTCTAAAAAACTTCAAAACTACAGGACTTGAGATTTCAATTCAAAAACCTTAGTTGGTTTAGACAGTGAAAGTTTTCTGCACGTTCTTTTTAATACATTTTCATGCTATTTTATACATTTTTAATTAATATAACACCCTAATGTAACACATTTATTGATTCAAAATTGAAAAGAAGGTTACAATTTACAAAAAAAACATTTAAAAAAAGATTTATTATTTATTTAAAAAACATTATTGTGTAATTCAAGGTTGTAAGATCCGATTTAAGGGCCTGCATCTATAATGAGTTTTATTCTAGCATCATTCTAAACCAACATTTATTATGGAGACACGTCTTTTGAAATTTCTCGCCACACTATTGTGTGGACTTTTCATGTCTCAATTATTTGTTGATTCTAAGGTACAAGGATTTTTTCTTTCAGACTCCATAATAATTCATTATTCGTTTCAGCCTTCAAAAGATAAAGAGTCCAATCGTAAAGTGCCTGGGGCAGCTTTGACCATTCAGAAATCAGACGAACTTTACACAATCAAAATAACCAACATCAAATGTAGTAAAATTGATCCTGAAGCATTCACAAACATATCTTGTCGATTGAAAGCTGTTCGGGGACGTCAAGGTGTATTGGATTTAGTTTTTACCTACAAAAATATTTCAGAAATTACAACAATATATCAACTTTACAATCGCAACAATAATGGACGTTACATGTTGTATTTTATCAATATTCAGGTTGACTTTTGTAAAATTAATAAAGAAAATTTAACATTTCAAAATAGAGTAACACAACTCTGGCTGAATCTCTGGAGTAAATTTGATACAGCAGTTTTGCATGGATGTCCAAGTAAATATCAAAATAATTATTTTTTTTATATACGGATTTTAAATGTTTTTATTTGTATTATTTTCAGTGAATGGAATCGCTAATTATTCTAATTTCGAGTTTGATCAATTTAAATATTTTGTTTTTCCATCAATTATTCCTGGTACATTTTTATTTCGAGTATACTTTGAATTCAATTCAATTTCAATTTGATTAAATTTTAGCTGGAGATTATATTTTTTATGTTAAAAGTTTCAAAACTGGCACAAATAAATCGCTTCTAGAAATAAAAGTTTCATCACAGGTTAGAGGCACGAAAGGTCTCATGGATTTGAGTATGCTGAATATGGAATGAATTTCGCATTATTTTAGTGTTAATTGTAGCAAACATCCTTTATGGTATTAATGTAATATTTTGAATGAATAAATTGTGTCGATTAGAGCAAATTGACATTCATACATTGTAAGGGTTATAGTTCATAGGGTACGAGATCTATGTGTTAGTGTGACGTGATTCGAAGAGTATTGTCAAACGTAGGAGAATTCAGTCTAGATTGGATTGTCGTCAAGAACAGGTCGTGTCTACTGTTTTGAGGCTGATATGACTCCACATGTAGACGTAATTATAATTTAAGTGTAATTAAAAATATTGTGCAAAGGGACAAATAAAATAATAAAGGTAATTGTGTAGAGAAATTGTAATCATTTATAATCTGTGTAGCCTCACTTTGGGCGACCCCCTTTTTCTTATAACATATGTCACCCCAAACCCTCAAACGGCAAAATCAAAACTTGCTGTATTTGTTGCCGTACTATTTTTCTGCGGCAAGTCTACGGACAATTGGTCATTTTGAAACTATCATCAAAATATAAAATTTAATGCGTACAAAGCATTTCAAACAAACAACAATTTCTTATTAATTGTATGGAAAATTACTAAAATACAACAAGTTTTGATTTTACCATGCAAGAGACGAAATTCTAAGTCCGTCCCTGGTTATTTTAAATTAAAGATTGATCCATTTGATTATTTTATAATTAAAGTTATTAAAATTTATTTAGTGCTTTTATTCAAATTTTTGTGTTGTTAATAACAGTTCAAATCCAATGTTACTATGGAGAGACAAAAATTAAATTTGCTCTCCACATTTTTGTGTGGACTTTTAATGTCAATATTATTTGTTGATTCTAAGGTATGCATTACAAATTTTGAGAAACCGAAATAACTTTTTTATTTTTTTTTAGCCACCAAAAGAAAATGAATCAAATCGTAAAGCGCCTGGGGCAGATCTGGCAGTTCAGAAAGCTGATGAACTTTACACAGTAAAAATAACTAACATTCAATGTAGTAAAATTGATCCGGAATCTTTTACGAATATAACGTGTGGATTGAAAGCGGTCCGAGGACGTCAAGGTGTATTAAATTTATATTTTGTCTACAAAAACATACAAAAACTTACAACAGCCTATCAATTGTATTATCGCAACAAAAACGGCCGTTACATGTTATACATAATTAATGTCTGGGTCGACTACTGTAAAATTCTGGTGGGAAATGTTGGAGTTCAAGAAACATTCACAAAACTTTTCCTCAATTTGTGGGGCAAATTTGATTCAGCAATTTTACATGGATGTCCAAGTAAATATTTAATCTAAATACTAATATAAATATAAAAGTTTATAAACATATTTTTGAATAATTTTAGTGAATGGTGCCGCCAATTATACTAATTTTGAGTTCGATCAATTCAAGTATTCCGTTTTACCTTCAATTATTCCAGGCAAATATTTTTTGTTTTTAATTGATTCTGATTGTAATTATTTTAATTTTTAGCTGGCGATTACGTTTTTTATGTAAGAAATTTCGAAACTGGAACAAACAGATCATTGTTGGAAATTAAAGTTTCAGCGAACGTCAAAGGCAAGAAGGGCATCATGGACTTAAGTATGTTAAATATGGGATGAATTACCATAGTAATGCATTAATAAATGACCATTTTGATCTACTTTTACTTGTCGCTTGTTGACAAAATTGTAAAATAATTAAAAAATATCATGTATATGTGTGTCTTCAACCCTTTAGATTACAATCATAAATTATAATTATACAAAAAAAAAAATAAAAACATCAAAAATAAACTGTATGACATCAATAAAATACACGATTAAAATTTAAAAGTATCACATTTACCTGGCAAAATTATATTATTTTAATAAAATACCCCAAAAAAAACATTTGTTTAAATATGAGTTAAATACTCGTGAATTCATGTCATATATTACATATTTTTTTTTAGCTGAATTAATATAACAACATGTTACATAAGTGAATGTGAGACGATGAAGAGTGATATCAAATTAGTGAATTGACAAAGTATGACATTTTGGATATGTGGAAAAAGTTTGCAAGCTCAATCAATTCAATTAATTTTGTTATTTATGGTTGTTAATATTTATGATTATTGATATGGAGAGTAATTTTCTTTCATTTTTAGTTGAAGTTAATGAATGAAAAGTAATCGAAGCATTTTTTTTTTATCGAATCACCATAAATGAGTTAAATTACTAGTGAAATTACAACCCACATGAGTAAATAAATTTGCTAAAGGCATCTACTTATTAAAAGTGTCACTTTTCTTATCACGGTGTTCATTTAAAGTGAATTTTAAGTGGAAAAGTCTCAATTCAAAAATCAGAAGGGTCCATGTGTTTGTGCAGGACCGTTATGATCATTTAAGGAACTTGAACAAGAACATCTAAATTTAAATGTCCGAAGCAAGAAACGCATCGTTTTTCATAAAATTAGTGGTTCGGGATATGAAGAAAATTTATCAATTTGAGCACCGTGGATCCGTGAATGCATGCACTTTTTCTTCATAATTACTCAATACTTATCAAATTGATCGCTAAAAAGTTAAAAAAATCAACTGCATGTGAAAAAATTTCCTTTAACCGGTTCCCAATATAAATGAATAATAAAAAATAATAATAATATAGGTAATAATCAAATGAAGTGTAAGTAAACATTTTGTTTTTCTATAAGTTATAATGATAAAGTGAAAAAAAACTTCCTGGTCCAACAAGTCGCTGCCTTTAAAAAAATCGCAACATATTTTACATTTATTTCATATAAATTACACTTAAATTACGTCAAATCATGTAAAAATATCATTCATTCTCCTTATTACACTCACAAAAAAGCGACACATACGGTTCATATACATGAAAAGACACACAGTAGGTGCATTTATCATTTCCTTATGTCGAACATTGTTCGAATAAAGCAAAAAAAAAATGAATATTAATTAACTTGAATTTTTTCTGCAAAAGTTCATAAATAACTACTTACATATATTATAATTTTTCTGATAATAAAAGATTGATAATAATAATAATTGAACAATAAAGTAATATTATGACAGAAAATTATTGTTATTATTATGAAATATTGGTTAAAATGTTAACAAATTTTCATTCAGTGCAAAGAAAAAAAGCTAAATAAAGAAATGAAATGAATAATTATAACATAACTCTTAACACATGTCTTTAAATAAGAAGCGTAATGTAATAATAAATTGCATTTTATGTCATAATATTGTAATATTTTTAATCATTAACATATATGTTGCTTTAGTTTTTTTTTGCAATTGAATACAGTAGCACAATTATTGAGGGATTTAAAATGAAATTTAATGTTTTTAATGTCAAAATGTCAATTTAATTAAATGAGAGTGACAAGTAGTGTTTGATGGAAATTTCCGGTACAAAAGAAAGTGACTTAATTATTTGCAATTTAAAGTGAATTCTGATTTTAAATGACTGAGAAAAATATGTTGGAATGAATTTTAATTAATTTTTTTTTGGAAAGAGTTGTAAAAAGGTCTACCATGAAAATTTAAAGAGGAAGAGAGAGACAGAGCGAGACACAGCGAGAGACAAAAAAATCGTGGAAATTATCAAGGTTTAAATATTATAAGAGAACCGATACTACTCCATTCATTTATATTTTCAATAATACGAATAATACTGTTCGATGAAAAAAAGTTTTTGAGGTAAAAGAAGAAAAAAAGAGAGAGAGTAAAGATTAGAAAGTTAAAAACATGTTCAAAAAAGAGTTAAGACAAAGAGAATAATAGCGATGAGAGAGAAGGAAGTAAGACCTAGTCAGTGCTAGATCTAAACAAATTAAAAAAGAGAAGAGAGTTAACCTGATGGACAAAGTTTAATAAAAGATGTTAGGTTAGGTTAGGTTTTACAAGGGCACTATCGCGGTCTCAAAGAGTCCTATTGTGGTAGAGATGTTTAAATTGAAAGAGAGAAAGAGTTAATCATAGGTAGAGAGAGAAAGAGTTCACGATTGTCCGACGAAAACGAGATGTTGATATAAAAGGAGAAAAGATGAACGTAAGATACAAAGTAAAGGCGAGAAATAAAAATTCAAAAAAGTAGTAAAACGTAGTAGTTTGAACGAAAACGAAACTTAAAAAGAGACAGAGAGAGAGAGAGTTAATAACTGATATAGAGTCAAGACAAAAAAGAAAGAATTAAACGATTGATAACGAAGGAGGTAAGACCTAATTAGTGAGTTAGTTAAGAGAGTGAACCTGATCGACAAAACATATTCAAATTAAGAGAGAGAAAGAACAAATCAGAGATATAGAGAGAAAGAGTTAACGAAATAGAGAGAAAAAGACAACCAGTACTATTCTATTCATTAATATTTACAAAAAATTCAAGGCCTGTTCGTCGAAAAAAAAGTTATTGAGGTAATGGAAAAAAAGACAAAGAAGAGAGGATTATAGGAAGAGAGAGTAGAAAATAAGATCTAGTTAAAGCTAGAAATAACAAAAAATTAAAAAATAGAAGAAGTTAAAACTGATCGGCAAAGTTTACTTAAACATATTCAAGTTAAGAGTAAGAGAGAGAAATAGTTGACGAAAAAGAGCAAATCAGAGTAAGAGAGAGAAAGAGAGAGAGTGAACAAAAGAGAAAAATTAAAGCGAGAGAGTGGGTTATGATATTATTTCAAAAATTTAATCGATCAAATGACAGTTCCACAGAGAGAAATAATTTTTGAGAGAGAGACAAAGAAAGATAAAAAGAGAATTTAATTCAATTTCCTCTCTTTTTTCTCAATTACAAAAATAATCAAAAGAAATCCACTTACACCATTACATTACATTACACCATTTAAATTTATTTTTTTAATTTTTTATATGTTTCAAAAACCATCAATGTACAAACATTTAACACTAATTACCCAAATGTTGAAAGAAAAACAAAACAAAACTGGTTCAAAAGCTGATATTAATCATGTTAACACTAATTGTAATATTAAATTTCTAAAATGTTTCTATTGTTTTTATTTCAATATTCTCTTCAAATAGGTCGTCAATTATTTGCATCAGGTTTTAAAGTGAATCAAGTGTATTTTTTTTATATTTAAATAAAAATGGTATAGTAAAAATAATAATATTAATAATTTGTTCATCGTTTTGTTAAATTTATATGAGTTTTATGTTGTTATTTAATTTAAATAAAAAAAATAACATAAAAAAACATAAATGAAAGAGATTGTTATTTTAAATTTAGTATTAAAAAAAAAAAGTTGTAATATTATAGTTTCTTTTGTTACAGATGATTTTTTTTTGTTGCCAGACAACTAGAGGGAGTGTTTTTTTCATATAATTTGAATATTATTATTTGATGACTTTTTTATTATGAAATTTTGTATTTAAATTTTTGTGTAAATGACTATTTTTTTGAATAAACTTCAAGATAAATTAGTTCAAATGTCGTATTAAATGTTAAAAAAAACTGGTACAATGTTACATTGTTTGAAGATTTATTTTTGCCACAAATGATGCGGTTAATGGTTATTTGTCAATTTAATGGTTGTAAATGTCACGAAATTACACTTAAATTACTATTTGAATAATTATAATTATGAATTTATTTTTTTTACAAACCATGGTATTTTTTTTTGAACAGTTTAACGGTGATTTGCTTATGATGTTTAATTTTTACCTGAAATGAGATGAAAAATATTTGAAAAAATTAGTTAAAAATATTGAGTTTAAAATTTGAAAATTTTCATAATTTAATAGAAACCTATTAATTTATGCAGAACAGTTTATGAAAACGCTTGGTTCTTGAAATTATTTGTGTTTATGGAAACGCCTGGTTCTTGAAAATATTTGTGTTTATGGAAACGCCTGGTTCTTGAAATTATTTGTGTTTATGGAAACGCCTGGTTCATAAAATGTTTGTGTTTATGGAAACGCCTGGTTCATAAAATATTTGTGTTTTATGGAAACGCCTGGTTCTTGAAATTATTTGTGTTTATGGAAACGCCTGGTTCTTGAAATTATTTGTGTTTATGGAAACGCCTGTTTTTTGACAATATTTTTTTAATGGAAACGCCTGGTACATGTTAAATAAAATTTAATCATTTAGTTTCAATTTTTTTCCTAATTTTCATTTCAAATGAAATTCCCACTTTAACAAAAATTAAATACCAGGCGTTTCCATAAAACCTTGTATTTTATTACTGTTATCGCAATCTGTTTGCAAATTCATGAATTTTATCAACATTTTTTAATTGGACAAGAATTACAAAAATGTGCATTGTATACATTAAAATTACATAAATTATCAACCAAAAATAATCAATACATTAACATTTATTCTGTGTTGATTTTTTGTTCATATTGTAAAAAAAATTATTATGGAATTTTGATTGCTTTAAATTTTATTTAATTTTATATTATTTATATTTGAGATTAAATTCCAAATGAAATTTAAAGTTTTTTTTTTCTCTTAATTTCTTAATTAATTAAGACTTTTATCTTTCTTTTTGTTTTTTTACTCATACTGAAGTTTAATTGACTTAATCAAATACACACATGATCATGTTATGCCAATCTTAATTATGTCATCTGTCCATTCCACTTAATATAAATTATTAATGTTATGTATTTTCTCGCTGATGAAGGTAAATAAATTATGATTTTAATTATTATTGCTTCAAACAAAAAATAAAAACAAAATTACTAGAGAAAATATAATTTCGATTGAAGCATAATCATAATAATGGATTATTATTATTTTTTTTTCACCATAAATACAATTTCTTATGAACAAAGTAGGACACATATCAAACGTTATTAGCTCTATTATTAGTATTATTAGTTTTTTTTTTGTTTATGATATGTTACAATTATTATTATAAATAAATATTTTTAACCATTGCAATTACAATTAGCATCGTAATGCACTTTTATGGGCAACTTCACAGTCGGATCGTTGTTTATACTGAAAATTACATATATTTTCACACTTGACTTGTGATATTGACGTAAATCGATCAAAAAAGTGTTATGATCATAATAATTTCAATAACTTTGTAAATAACTTTTTTTGTCTAATCATTTATTTTTTGTTTATTTGTTGTAAAGGAAAATAAAATATTGATTTTATTGAAATTATTATTGTTCTATGGTATTGATATGAAACTTAAATAAATGGAATGTGTGCTGTAATGTTCAATAATTTTTCTTGTAATCAAGTAAACAGAGCAAATATGATATAGCAATAAAATTATGTAAAATAACAATAAAAATGCAAGTTAATTGAGAAAATTTAATTAAATGCAAGAGATTTTGAATCCTGAACGTTTCATTGCCTGGAAATTCAGATATTAAAGACCAAGAAACTTAATTTTAAGGTTGAGAGGTAGGATCTAAAAATTTTCTGGAGAATTTTCATCGATACCCTCTAAGTTGAAAACGCCCCTCAGTACAAATGTATTTGGACGGAGATCTTTGATTGACGCTTGCAGGGTTTTTGATGAATGCGATTTTTAACGCATTTCCTGTTAATTTGGATAAAAATTTCGCATATTATGGGCACTCTTCTAGTCTATGCATTTAAAGTGGGGTTGTTTGCGGGGCATTTTCAACTCACAACTCAAAATTCTTATTTTCCTTAAGAAGAAGTACAGAAGCTTCCAGATGAGTTTTTTGTCATTTGACTCCAAATTTTCAAAAAAAAATCACAATTACAGACCGTGTTGTATTTTTTTTTGAATAATTCCACTATTTTTTCGTAGAAATGATTGCAATCGCTAGAAAATCTATTAATCTGGAGAGCTTTTATGATTAACATCGATATAACGAGTTTTACATGCTTAGAGACGGATCCAAGATAGAGAGAACTTTACAATTTATAGTGAGAATTGAATGCATGTAAAATTTGTCGTATCTGTCTTGAATTGACTATAAGTGTAATTGTAGCTACAAACAGCAATCAGTATTTCAAGTTAAAGAAAAGAAAAAAGCCCCTATTAAAATTTTCCAGTAAATTTCAACAAATTTTAATGCATTGACTGTAAATTTCAGTTTAAAAATCAACTGTAAATGAAATTTTACACATTTTAATGTTATAATTTTACCGTTATTGTTACATCAACATCACTTGAGCCGGTAAATTCGACAGCAAACAGTAATAAATCTCATGAATGTGAGAAGAAATAAATAAATAAAAAGAAATGAGATAAAAGTATAAAGAAGTCATTGACTTACTTGATGAGTGAAAGCGAAAGTTTTTGTCGTAACATCATCAGACTATTTGTGTGTAAATGATGTAAATAAAATACTTGATGTATGAAGAAGATCAAGTTAACCTTGAAACTGAATCTAATTATATTTGTGATGGCATAACATGAGAAAAAGTGCGGTAATATTTGAAATGCAATATGAAGTCATTATAATAAGAAAGTTTGATGTGAATTTTAATGTGAAATTGAAATGTTTTTTAATTGAATTAAAAATTTTCCATCAATAACTTTTGCTTACAAATTAGTTTTTTTTTATAATCAAAAAAATTGACCTCAATTTGACTTTTCATAAATTACAATAATAATTCACTTCATAACATCTCAAAACCCAATTTTTATTTAATTGAAGATGGTTTTTTCCTTTGAAATGAAACACATGACTATAAATTATGGTCCATGCCATATAAATTTTAATGAAATAATTCACATACATCGTAAAATCGATAAATGATGCGGAACTACAACAAATTTCACCTATCTATAAGGCATTCATTAAAAAAAATCGCACGCAAAAGTCTCTCTTCAAAGCATTTATTACATTACATAATTTTTCTAATCGTAATCGTTTTTTTTTTATTATTTATTTTTGTTTGAAATTTTTAAGATAAAAAGCCGGTAGGTTAAAAAACATTTAAAATTGCTACAGGATAAAATTTGTTATGCATACTGTTTTTTTTTTCTTTTTAAATTTAATATAATGATCAGTCTTTTAAAATCACGCAAATAAATCAATCAATCAATCAAATGTATATATGAAATTTGAATCTTTCTTTTTTTTTCTCTCAAATTTCGTTTTACTGTTTGAATTGCATTTGATTTTGAACAAACAATACTATAAATAAGAAATAAAAATTCAGACATCTCATGACAAACAAATTACCTCTGATTTTATCTTGACAGTTACTGTTTAAATTACTTCTTTTTTTTCTTGTATATTTTTCAAAAAATTTTATTATATTAATGAATGTCTCACACTGTGTAACATATTAAGGAAGAAAGTGAATTGACTGGGTATTAATTTCATTTAAAGTTGGTGGCTTTAGTTTTTTTTATTATTGTAATTTTAAAGTCAAGTCAAATGACCTCGACATCAGTCATGGACATTGAATGAAAAATATAGTAAGTAATAAAAATTTTATATGAAATGGGTATCGAATTGCAAGATGTAATAAAATATTTTAAAGGAAATGGCGCTTAAAATATTTGCTGTTTAATTTATTTATTTAAATTTTGTATTTTTTTTTTTTTTTACAAGGAAGGGTATTGATTGGATTATGATAAGATTAGAGTGCGACAATCAGCCTACATGCGGCTTCATATTCAAATTTTGAATTTTCACCAATTTCAGTTTTTTCTCTTAACTCAAATTGCCCCTCGAGAGACGGATTTTGATGCAGGAGTTGCGGAAAACAAGTTGACAAAGACGAAGAGGCCTCAAAGTCAGTTTTCGATACTTTTTATTTATCAAAAGTATGATTTAAATGCATTTTAATCAAATTTGCTTGTTCTTCTAGGAATACATCAGTAACATATCTTTTTTAAATGGAGTTAGAAATAAGAGACAGAGAGAGAAAGAAACAGAGAGAGAGAGAAAGAAAGAGAGAGTAAAAGAAGGGAGAGAAAGAGAGAGTAAAAGAAGGGAGAGAAAGAGAGAGTAAAAGAAGGGAGAGAGAAAGAGAGTGAGGAGAGTAAAGCAAATAGAGAAGAGAAGAAAAATAAGTTATTGGAAATTGAAAGAGAGAGAAAATTAACTGTTGATTTAAGAACAAAAGACTTCAATTCCAAAGAATTTCTGAACAACGAACCTCATTTAAAAAAAAAAAACATCTTAAATTTAATGTTTTTAGTATAAAAAAATTGTAATTAACCTCTGATTTAATTTAAAATAAAAAGTAAAACAATACCGGCATAAACGAAAAAAAAACACTTACAAAAAATTGTGAGAATTAAATAACAAATGAAATTCAAGTTCAAAACCTTCATATCTTCTCATGATTTATTTTGTTCAAACAATGTCGAATAATGTTTTTTTCTCGCTTTCATAAATATTTCAATGTAGTCTGGTGATTTTTGTGCACAAACGTAAAAAAAACGATTATTATTAATTCAAACTAAAGCAATTATCGTTTAATTAACACTAAAAACTTGTTTCTTGTCATATTTTTATTTGAGTTTTTGATTTAAATCCACTAAAAAGACAAAAAAAAACCTAAAATAAAATTCATGTGCAAATGTGATGATTAAAATAACAATATATGCAATAATCATGTGTGTGTATGTGATACATTATTACATGAGGGAAGTAAAATTCGAAGCGTGAAAAATCAACACAAAATTATTGTTAAAATAAACAGAAACCAGGAAAAAGCGTTTTTTTTAGACATTCATTGTCATTGTTTTAACATGTCTTGTCAATAAAAGTGAAGCTAATAATAAAAATAAAATAAGTATTTTTATTTATTCTAAAAATATTTGTGATTTCTACTCAAATCTGGTGCAATCCAGCAAAACAGATTTGTTTCATATAAATTTAAATGGAAGAAAAAAAACAAAAATTAACAAATGGCTGAATATTTTTGCATGGTTAAGTACCGAAAATTGTAAAATACCACAAAAGTAATTTAATTGACTGATTGAGACATAAATCTATGTTCGCTTCAATAATAATAAAGACACACACACAAAAATTGACCTTGTCAGTCATAAACCATATTAAAGAGACAATTATTCATGTCTTTGTTATAATATTTATTTATATTAATCATTATTATTATAATGATATTTTATTTTTTTTTCGTTGTATCATGTCATATTATTCAAAATATATTCAATTACAAGAAACTATTTCAATTTTTTTTTTTGAATTTTGTTTTTAAGAAATAGTTTTAATAATAATCACAATTGGAAGTAAATCAAAGAATTCATTTAATTTATTCTGCAAATGGACTTTTTTGTCTTTTAAATTTTGTTTGAATTATTTTGAAGTATTTGCCTTGAGTGAGTGTAAAGTTTGTGAAAGGGTGAAAAATATTTATAAAATTATTAGTTATTAATTTTACGAAATTCAATGATATTTTAGTCAGCCATTTTGGATCCAGCGTCCATTTTGATTGGCCAGCCGTTTTGGGTTATTCGGGCATTTGTTTTTCTAAAGGAGATTTGCTGACTGAGATTTTGTGTCTTGCTTACTGTAATTTTGTGTCTTGCTTACTTAGAATTTGATTTTTGCTGACTGAGATTTTGTGTCTTGCTTACTGAGATTTTGAGTCTTGCTTACTTCGAATTTGATTTTTGCTGACTGAGATTTTGTGTCTTGCTTACTTAGAATTTGATTTTTGCTGACTGACATTTTGTGTCTTGCTTACTTAGAATTTGATTTTTGCTGACTGAGATTTTGTGTCTTGCTTACTTAGAATTTGATTTTTGCTGACTGAGATTTTGTGTCTTGCTTACTTAGAATTTGATTTTTGCTCACAGAGATTTTATTTCTTGCTCACTGGAATTTTAGACAAATCGACAGAAATTCGCTAAACATTCAATTATTAAATTGGTTACAGATCGCATAAAATCCAAATTTAAGTAGTTAAGTAAAAGTGAAAACTTCACACTCAAAAATTATCAAAAAAAATTTCATTATTTTAAAATGATATTAAACAAAACCAAAAAAAAAAAAAAATAATTGAATTGAATCAATTGAATTGAAAGAAACGTTCAGCAGGAGATTGATTAGACACGCAGTCGCATGCAAAATGACATGATTGAATGATATTATAAACAAATGCATTGCAGTGTCTTTGAAATATTTTAAATGATATGATCCATATTATATAAGTGGTGCAACATAAGCAAAGAAGGTCGTCTTTTGAAATTTTAAAGATCTATTTAAAGTTTTTTTTTTTAATACTGAAATTTAAATTCACCGTAAAACTGACAGAATTTGTAAGAAACCTTTAATATTTAAGTGTTAAAGAAAATATTTTGATTGTTAATTTAAATAATTTTTTATTTTTATTTATTTTCATTCATTCAATTTTTGTTTCAGGCGGGACAACTTCAAACAATATCTGGATTGAACGGGTGAGACGATCTGTAAAATTTATTTATGTTTAAATTTTGATCAAATATTTCTGATTGTATGATCTTACCCATGAATTGTGGACGTTTCTTTTGGTAAACAAAGGGAACATAAACCACGACACCTAACAGGATGAAAGCAACTGGTCCCAAATATTTCAGACTCAATTCATTTACGATGGGCATTAAGACTAAAAATGCAGCTACAATTATTAGACAAATTGGAATTATGGTCGGCACTCTATATGGCCTCTTAGCATCAGGTCTCGTTCTTCTCATAATTAGCAATGCAGTGAACGCTAATCCATAAAATAGCCAAATTAAAAATGATGCCACTTCAATCAGTGAAATAACATCGCCAGAAAAAATGAAAAATGCCGTTATAATTCCTTGTAATACTACCGATGGTGCTGGAGTTTGTCTCTTTGTATTGACATATGAGAGACAAGCTGACATGTGACCCTCTGTTCCAGCCACATAGCAAATACGAGTAACTCCGAATTGCATTGACATGGCACATGAAAATGTCGAGAGTGCTACACCAAGTGGGATGATAAAAGAAAATGAGCCTAAAACGGCGTCACCGAAATCAATACCAACTGCAATTGATTTTGTAATTTCATCGGGACTCAATGCAGTGAAATATGCGAGATTCATGAATACGTAAAGGAAGGTTACAATTGGAACCGCTATCGCAATACTGCGTGGTATATTTTTCTCTGGATTTTTTACTTCTTCTGTGACTTGGGTGACCATGGACCATCCATCATATGACCACAAACCGTTATAAAATGCCAATGCAATAGCATGTGGTGATGCATTTGTGCCCTTAAATGGGTGAGATAAATTCTTTATATTTCCAATTATCAATTCATATGCACCTCCCGCGATTACAAATAAACATGCAATTATTTTGCACACACCAAACACATTATTAATTTTAACATACAACTTAACACTGTAATAATTGATGCAGGTAATGATGCCAAGGGCAATTAATCCAACAATTTGAATAACAAATTGCTTTTGAGCGTCACATAATTCAAATACTTCTGTAAAAGGATTGACACAATATTCGCCAAAGGTTAAGATCACAACAGCCACTGCTACAGGTCGTAAAAAGAGGACAACAACCCATGCATAAATGAATGCAGGAAGTGGTCCCCAAAATTTATGTAATTCTCGCATTCCTTCCAAAATATAAACATAATCAGCTCCTGATCTGGAAACGAGAGTTCCCAATTCGGCAAAACACAGAGCACCTAAAAACGATATCAAACCACATCCGGTCCAAATAATCAAACAAAGCCCAATCGAACCGGAATACTTGAACGCTGGAGTTGGTGAAATGAAAATACCAGATCCAATCATAACACTTAAAATTACATTCACAGCTGCCAGGAGACCTAAATGTCTTTTCAATCCAACAACTTTTTCACTTGGTTTCGGACTTTTTTCATCGGAATTAACGTTGACCGGTACTGAAATTCGATAGTTTTGTATTAAATCAAGACGAATTTCACAGATTTAAGTTAAAATTACCCATTTTTGTCGTTTCCATTCTATTTTAATTGTAAAAATATACGTTTTCGAACAAATTTACATACAAGACATCCTAAAACGACTAGTTCTAATCCAAATTGGTTTAAAATTCAATTACAACTAAACTTTTTCTGTCATAAAATTATCAAATGACTCTCACTTACATTTGATACTAATCTCATACTCTCAGTCAATGAGACTTTTTCTACTTAATTTTTTTTTTTGAATAAAATGCCAGATTTTGACGAATGATATGAGAATAAATCAATCTAACCTTGGATAATTTACTTAACAAATAAAACGGTTTTTGAAAAATTCCGCTTCTTTAAACGTCTAATTAATGTAGGTGTATGTCTCAAACTGATCAAGTAATCTACATGCATCTCATAATCTCTCTCTTTTTTTTTTGAAATGTGTCTTTTTTCTTTATTTATGAAAGCAAAGAATAAAATTCAATAAAACATTTGAGTATTGTAGTGATAAGCTTAATTTTTGTTTAAATGAAATTTTTGAATTATCAGACTCTTTGTGTATTGAAAGAGATTACAATAATTGAGTAATAAAATAATAAAGTAGACTAAATTTATGACAATTGATATTAATTTTGTGATAAGAAATGATTCACTTTGGGAATCACAAGACAGTGAAATGTAAAAATTTTGATGATTTTTCAATGAAATCTTTTCGATCAAAATTTTACGTTAAAAACTGTTCAATTTCCTTTAAATTTGGTCGACTTTCTTACTAAAACTGATATTTTTTTGGAACAAAAACAATACTTAAAATTATTTTACATGTAATAAGAGATAATTCAGTTTGGTTTTGAAATTACGATGCATTTCATTGATGTTTGTAAACAATAATTGATGATTATTCGGAAGCAGCTCATAAAAATAGTAATTATTTTGATAATAGACTTGTTTTACATGAGTCTGATACTGATAAGGGACGAATTTAAATTCAAAATTTTGAAAAAATTAAGTGCCTTTGTAATTTCATACCAAAAATTTTTATTCTGAAACGTGGTGCGTGTCTAAGAATTTCAATTCAAATTCCAACAGTTGCGTAATAATAATAATTAAATTTAAGTCATCAATAATTTATGAGAAATATTTGAATTAAAATGTGACGCGTTACAGCAATTTACAAGAAAAAAATACAAACACGATGATTACACTTTTATTGTTGAGAGTCGTTGGCGAATGAAATTAATATAGAAAAAAGAATCTTAGAATGTTAATTTAAAAAAAAATCATTGTTCTCAATCCCACGATTGTAAGAACCTCAAATTATGATAAAAATTTAATTTTATTTCATTTATGTCACAATTTTGAGTCTAATTCACTTAAAAAAAAAATATTATAAAAGACCTTGAATGAAATTCACTGTAAAATTATAATAAAAAAAATAAAAAAAGAGAGGTTAAAGTAATAGGTCAAGTCCAGTTCGAGTACAGTCCATTATTTTTACAATAAAAAGAGAATTTATTCAAAGTCATGATTCAAACATCAAAAGAAAAAAAAATCAAATGTGAAACACGCCTCATAATTGTTCCCAGTAAATTTTTTTATTGTCAAAATTTATATTATTATTAAATTTGTTCATTGTAATTTTTTTTTACTTTATTGAGTTTCATAACAATTTGAATTATGAAAATGATTTTAAAGTATACAAGTAAAAAGCTATTAAAGACGATTTTTGAAATTATTACATGAGATCAAATTTTAACTTGAAATCTTAAAATGGCTTTTAATCTGCGTTGCCTATCCTATTGCGTTGTTCTGTTTAGATCTTTTGTGATAACAGATGTTGGCCTTAAAGAGAAGAAGAGCGCTGTCAAGGTTGCATTAAAGTTGAATTTGGTCAAATGCCAACTCTATCCTGAGCTTTAGCAGGCACGGTGAGAGAGGGGTAAAGGGGATACTAAAGTACTGGGCCCCAGGCTTCTTAAGGCCCGAGCTTCGACAATCTATTTAAAATCATTTTAAATGACATTTTCTATTCTGTCATCTGTTGATCATCGTTTCCAGTTCAATAACATCACAGTGTTATGGTAAGTAAAAGTGCATTGTGAAGATTTTCTTCGTGTTCTTTGTTTTAGTGTGGTATTTCTACTTGTCATTATGTAGAGTACTAGGTAATTATGTGATTCAAATTTCATCAGCTTCAAACCGTTTTGATCCAACTCATCAATATGGAGTTTTACGAGCTTTTAAGCTTCCATAGTGGTTTTGGCATGTGGTTCTTAACTGTGACTTTATATAGATAAATCCTTAACTTAGTGTAGCTTAAACCTTCGTATACATGCATACACCTCGTACAAATTTTAACTAGTTGTTTTATGTTGTGTGGATGTATACGACGATTAAGCTACGCTAAGTTAAGAATTTATCTACGCTAAGTTAAGAATTTATCTATATAAAGTACCCGTAAGTGTAAACGTTGATTTAATTTCAATTAATTTACTTTCTGGATTGGCCTAGATTAGATATGAAAAGGCGTCCACCTCGGACCGAAGTCCTATTGTGTACTGGATTGACCTAATGAGCATCTGAAATTTTCAAGAAAAGCCGTAATAAGGGTCAACTGATGTTTAATCACCCACTGTCAAAGATAATTTACGATCCAATTTAAATTGTCTTTCGATAAAACCTTGAAAACCCCTTCAATTGATATTCAAATGGAGAAAATTTCAATTATCCTTTACAAAAAAACATCACCTTGAAAATCTCCACAACTCATTTAAAACAATAACAAATCTCCATGTACTTCAATTCATTTAAAATTTCTCATGATAATGATCATAGAGATCAACATTGACTTGTCTATACTTAATTTACATAACAAATTTAAATGTATCGATGAAAACAATTCAAAATCAGATCAACATCAAAATCCTAGTGTTAAGTCATTCATTTTATTGCGCTAAAATATTTATACAGATATTACATTTAATATTCAGAAGCTTCATCGTTAAAGTTAAATAATAATTATAATAATAAATGAATTCATGATAACAAAAAAAGAATTACCTTTAGAAATAAATAAATTACAAAATTTAACATAAACAGAACAAGCGAGGCAATAAATAATTGATCAGTCAATATAATATGTAAATTATTATTAAAATGAAATAAAAATACTAATAAATACCAAGCATTCATGCACGCATCTCTTAAATATGTATTGATTGAAATTTAAATGGAAAACAAACTGTGATTTATTATCTTATTATTAGTGTTTTTTTTTTACTATGAATGTTAGCTACAAGATCAAGTGAATCAGATGTAATTTATTTTCATTATTGAAGTGCGAGATCTTGAGAATAAGATATGATATGATACTTCAACAGTGCAATTGTTACTTGTTATATTTTAATTGCAAATCAATTGCATGTCATTGTATTTTAATTCTAGGAGTGTGTTTCGTGTGTGTTTTGTTGGGATTAAGTTGTAGTTTTTCAATGAATGTGAAGTATATGATAAGCGTTTCAGGTCTTGTTAAAAAAAAAGTTAGTTTTAACATATCCTGTTACGTCAATCGGAAAAAGTTTCGAAATTTCTAAAAAATTAAGCTACGATAATGAAAGTAATCGCATTTGGGTTTTGAAATTAACGTTACGAAATTTTCATTTTGGTGTTTAGCTTTTGGAACTCAAATTTCGACTCAGAGTTTGACAGAAGAAATTTTCGTTCTTAATGTTTAGCTCTTGGAACTCAAATTTCGAATCAGAGTTTGACAGAAGAAATTTTCGTTCTTGGTGTTTAGCTCTTGGAACTCAAATCTCGAATCAGAGTTTGACAGAAGAAATTTTCGTTGTTGGTTTTTAGCTCTTCGAACTCAAATTTCGAATCAGAGTTTGACAGAAGAAATTTTCGTTGTTGGTGTTTAGCTCTTCGAACTCAAATTTCGAATCAGAGTTTGACAGAAGAAATTATCATTCTTGGTGTTTAGCTCTTGGAACTCAAATTTCGAATCAGAGTTTGACAGAAGAAATTTTCGTTGTTGGTGTTTAGCTCTTCGAACTCAAATTTCGAATCAGAGTTTGACAGAAGAAATTTTCGTTGTTGGTTTTTAGCTCTTCGAACTCAAATTTCGAATCAGAGTTTGACAGAAGAAATTTTCGTTCTTGGTGTTTAGCTCTTCGAACGCAAATTTCGAATCAGAGTTTGAAAAAAGAAATTTTTGTTCTTGGTGTTTAGCTCTTGGAAATCAAATTTCGAATCAGAGTTTTATAGTCGAAATTTTCATTCATGATGTTTAGCTTTTGGAACTCAAATTTCGAATCAGCGTTTGAAAGAAGAAGTTTTCAATTTTGGTGTTTAGCGTTTGGATCTCACGTTTTGAATCAATTTTACTTGAGCTTACAAACCAAAATCCTTAAACTGCATTCTTTCAAGATATTGTTAACAGTCATACGTCATTCTTATGTAGTGCCACGGTAAGTAAAAGGAAGAAGTCATTATATAACACCGTTCATCAACATTCAATAAAACATACAGTTAATAAAACTTGTTTTTGATTAATTTTAACATGATTGCGAAAAAAAATATAACAACAACAACGAATGATATAAAAAAGAAAGAAAGAAAGAAAAAAAATAATAACATCATCTCAGCTCATAATGTAGTGCAGTGTATCATATGTGAGATTGTGTGACTTTCTCTTTCATTTTACCTCATACTATCGTGTTTTTTTTCTTTTGTGTTGATACGTGTATCGTGATTGTCTCTTTATTTGCATCATTTATCATAAATAAAACATTAAAAAAAATGCTGAGAGCTGTTAAACGTTTATGTTAAGAGGCATTTCGATAATAATTCACAATTTTTTTTTTGTGAACTGAAGTTAAAATTGAAGTAGGCTTGACTGACTTCAAAAAGTGTATTTTTTTAACCCGTTATGGTTTAAAACTCAGTTTTCCCAGTAAGCTTCCTTTAAACATAAATGAAAAAAAAACTTTTAATCGAAGTCTCCCATTTTGACAGATAACAAATTGCAATATTTCATAAATAAACGAAAGTAAAAAAAAAGTAAAAATACAAAAAGAGACAGTGCTGACATTTTAACAAAACTCTTGAATGAAATTAATTGCATATTATATAATAATTTCTTCTTAAACAACTTCTTCTTCGATAATATAAAAATTACAAAATTAAAAAATATGACACGTAATTACTTTTATATTCACATGATTTTTTACAAAGAAATATGACATCAATAATTTATTTAGTGGAGCATTCATTTAATTTTTTTGTTGTTGTTATTTTGTTGCACCGCAATCTTCCATTCATAAAAACCGGTAACTTTTGAATAAAATCAAAGGAGGTAAAAAAAGAGACAATAAAAAAGTAATAATTTTTAAATGAAAATACTAAAAAAGTAGGTGATTCTTCGTTGTTTAAAGGCAATTTATTTCAATTTTCTTTCTTCTTCTTTTTTTATCGATTAATGAATTTATAATAAAATTATGATGAAATGATCGGATATCTCTTTTTTTTATTTATTTTAAAAATACAATAAAATAATAATGATGTAATAAAGGCAGTTTTTGAATTTCTGTATCAAAAATTAAGCGGGATTAAAATTCCTTTCTTTTATTGACTTTTAACAAGCTCTCATAGATCACACTCATAAGGAAATTATTTTATAATAAAAATAATACCGATAAATCACAAATCGGTTACATAAAAAACTTTAAATCGTATTAAAATGAATTGTTTATATCATTCACTAGAAAATATTGAACCACAACAAAGAAATAAGTGATCAAATTACATTGTAAGTCATATAATTTAAAGTGCCTTATAAATCTGAAGCTTAGTCTGAAGTTTGATTGATAGTTTATCTTTTTTATTTAATTTAAAATATTATTGTTATATTTTTTTTAATAAGGTGAGTTTTGAAATTTTGTGGTTAAGAAGTGATTTAAATGAAAAAAAAATTTTTGATTATCGTTAATTCGCTGCTTTTTCGTCGAGTCATATAAATGGAGGAATAATGATTAGTATTTATAAGAAGTGAAACGTCAAAGAATTTTAAAAGAACTAATGAGTCTAAATATTATGATGAATGTCAGCCATATTAGGACAAAAATGTGAGTATTACGAGCGTTAGAGGTCAAAGCTATGAATAGAAAATTACTCTGAATCAGGAAGTACTGTAAATGAAAGCTAATCGGACATCGGTGAGGGACCAAGACTAACAATTCAACTCATTTTTATATTTTTTACGATAAATTTTTTCCAACTTTTTTTTTATTTTCAGGACCCAATTAAATAGGATGTCATAACTTGCTCATGGAAACACCTTGGACTCACAATAGATAAAACATTAACCTTCAAAATTCTATGTGCATTGATTGTTGTATGATGCCTAATATTGCTTAACTTTGGCTTAAGACTGCATCTTACTAAACTAGATAAAAAAGTGCTTCAGAACTGTGAAAGGCTAAGACTTACAATCATATGTACTGCTCCATTATCTTTAATTCATGGCAGATTATTTGCTTCTTTCGACTCTGTGTTCTTAAAAGACTAGAAAAAATATGCTTTTCTCAAACTTCTTAATACCACATTAAATTCATATCTCGTATTTAAGTTAGTCCGTACATTATGCTGCAGTGAAAATAGAAACATAAAAGCTTAAAATACTACAAGTTTTAATACAATAAGAATAAGATCTGAAAATTTGTATTTTACCGTGTCTTAATGTAAATTGAAAATCTAAAACCCGGTTTAAAGTCTTCAGTTTTTGCATTTTACATCGAATTTGTTTAACAAAAGATCATTTAATCAAAATATACAGGAACCCCAAAATGCCATCAAAATTTTAAATACTTTAATATAAGAAAATCAAAATTGAATCAAGAAATTCAAAGCAGCTTTTTTGATAACATTGCAATAACACACATCAATAAGGTACGAAAATAAAAAAAAAAAAACATAGTATCTACCCAAAATCATCATTCAATGAGACCTCATTTGAATTCCTGATTCCATGTTCTTGAAATTTTTTAACAAAATATGTTCAAAGTCAACGTCTGACACCTTAATTAGTTTAATAAGTCAGTATTTTAAAACAAAAACTATTAAATATCACTTCATAGTTTCAAAATCATCTTTAAACAGTAAAAAAAACAACAAAATTAAACGTATACGGTCATATCACATCATTAAGAGCATTTTTCTAACTCATTATATACTATTATCATCGTTACTGTACTGTGACTGTAACCATCATTACTATAAAACACCAAAATTTTAGTTCATTACAGTAGTAACCTAACACCATTTAAATGTATTTTTTTCTACAGTGAAACTTAATATAGAACTCATTCTTGAACCCAAAAAAAATAATTATATAAAATTATCCATTTGATTTCATTTAAAAAAATTTTAACCCATAATGACTGAAACCCTTATTGTGTGCTGGTAAAAATGATTTTCATTTAAAGCTGTTTAATGTTTTTTATTTAACTTTAAAAATAATTTAATTCTAAGAATAACTCACCGTTAACAGAGAGTTAAATTGCATTAACATTCATATCACATATTTGGTCAATTTGTTCGTCATCGACATATGTTAAAAATGTTCTCTATTTACACTATGTGTTAATTAATGTAAAAATTGAAAACAAATCACCGTTTTATGTGTTATTTTAAATGTTAACTAACAACATTTCCACACAAAATTTGAACAAGTAAAGTACTGAAAGTGAGTCAAGTAGCATTTTGTCGTATCATAGGTTAGCAATTTTTTATTGGATGTCATTGCTTCATAAACTAGCATTTTTTTCTATCAATTTATTTGTATTTTTTGTCACTTTAAACGATTACAGTTAATAAATAAAAATCTTGAAGTTTTTTTTGCTTATTTTAACATTTAAAATAGAGATAAGATTTTGTCATGAGAGCATATATTTTTAATTGAAGGGTTTAAATGGTGTCATTTTACAGATAATTGTTAGTTACATCGATAATTTTTTTCGGTCATTTATTTACATTTGTAATTATTGGTTTTTCTATTAATATTTTTTAAAGAGACAATTTTGTTTTACCGTTAAAGTGTAATTAAATGTAAATTTGTAATTTATGACCTCCGTTTAAATCTGAAGTGGGTACAAGTGGTGTAAAGTTTACATTTAATTTCGTTAGAAAATAAAAAAAATACCAGGCGTTTCCATTAAATGTCCTTTCTTTTGAAGAAAATAAGATTAAAATTTTAATAATATCATTTCCAGGTCAAATATTTATAAGGAAATACTTGAAAAATGTAATAAAAAGGTGATAAATTCAGTGAATTCCGTCGTCGTTATTTAAGATTAAATCTGACCTACATAAATGCTTAAGTGTCCCAATTTAATTTGCCTAATGCCAAATTTATGTTCAACAGACGCATAGGTCACGTACCATTTAGTATGCAAAATAGTGCTATAAGTGTATAAGTGCAATAATACTCAAGTAGACATACAACAAAAGAACAATGAATAATTTTAAAGGTCATTTGTGTTTTTTTTTGTTTTATTTAAATTTGAAAATTGAAAAAAAAAATATATATATTAGAAGGTGTTCAAAGTATCATTTAACTGAATAAGATTAAATTTTATTTTATGGAATTTTTTGTTGATTTAAATGTCATTTCATATTTTTATTAAAGGTTATTCTAAGTCGAATTTTTAAAAAAATTTTACATTAATTTAAGACTGCCAACTTATTTGGCCCTTTTTCTGTGTTAAATTGTTAGCCTATCCTTAAACAAAACCCCATTAATCAAAGTTTTTTTCATTTTAATTTAATTGCAATAAATCTTACACCATTCTGTACAAATTGTTTGCACGCCTCCATCGTCAATGTTTTTTTTTCTTGTAAAAAAATGTAAAAACAAGCATCGATTCCACAAAACATAACAAACCCAAACAATTTATCGTGAGAATTAAATTTAATAGAATATAACAGAAAAAAAAATTACATTTTCAATTCATCACAATTTTGTTTCTATTGTAAAAATATTTCAAACATTCAATTTTCAAACAATAAAAGATGTATTTTCTAAGCACAACAATACCAAGAGACCACATGAGTCGCTCTTTTATTAAAATTCTCATCACAATTGTACGTTAAATACCTTTACAAGTCAAGTTTAAATGTACATTGAGTTTAAAATGTCTATTAAAAATAATGAAAAAAAAATCAACTTCATTCAAAATTAAAAATTCAAAGCATGAAAAAATATTATCAATTGCAATGTGTACGTGTTGCGATTGGGCGCACAATGACCTTTAAAGTGTGTTTTTTTTCTTACGGTGTAAGTGTTTCATATTATATGGTCACTTTAAATTACTCATAGTAGTATTTTTGATTAAGTTCGGTTCTTGTAAAATTAAATCAAATTTCATGTTAATATTAAAAAAAATCAATGAATGAAAACGTACAATTAATTGAACGTGCGTAAAAATTTACGGATACACATTTAATAATGCATTTAATGATATTCAGTGTTATGTGACCCAGAAAATTTTAAGTTCAGTTTATTTTTTAATTAAATTAATTTGAGTTTTCTTTGATTTTTTCATGATTTTTTGATGCCTTGGGGATTTTTAATATTATTCATAGAATGGATAATTTCGGGTAATTTCAAAAGATTTCAATGCAAAGAAAATTAGGTTCTTGTCCTTCACCACACGAATTAAAATGATTATTATTTTTATTTTAAGTTCATTATTCGATTGACTATTAAATTTGGTTTCAAAGCACGTATTATTATAAAATTTGCATAAATTCCCATAAAAACATGCTAATGATCCTCTCGCAAAATTATTAGAATGATCAATGAATGGTTACTTATGGCACATTATTATTAAATGTAATTCTCTGTAGCCTCTGTGCATTTGTTTGACATGAAAATAAAAATATAATGACTGTTATTTAACGATTTAACTTTAATAGACGTAAAAAGATTCTATTCAATTTAACGTCAATATAACTTGTAATGATGTATTTTTATGATTTTTTTTTTAAATGTAATTGTATGGAATTTGGATTTTCTCTTCAAAGAACGTCTTGGATTGATGTCAGTTTCTTTAAGTTGATTTGGACTATGGAGAATAACTTTTGATTCATATTACTCAAAAAATTCAATATTTATTGGCTTTTGAATCAGAAAACATTTGGTTTTATCACTTATTGGCCTTCAGGACTTTGTATCAAGTCGTATGTTTGCATGGTCTGTCCAACATTTCTAGAATAAAAAATTGAGCCTGGTTATCTGAGCTCCCTATTTGAACTCAAAACGGTCTCAAACAATCCTTAACCTCAATAAGCTTCTTAAGCTGTTACATTGATTTTTTTCTCTAATTCTAAATTTAGCAATTGACCACAATCAACTGTTTTTACTTCATTTTGATATTCTTGAACGTAACAAACAATGTCATTCTGTATCTTGGATTGTTAAATAAAAATAAATGATTGATGCTAATGAGGCTTTGAATGTCAAAGTTTTTGTTACATGGTTAAATATTACAATATTTGTAAAATCATCTGAGGAAACGTGACACTGCAGTTTAAATTTAATTTAATGAAAATTTTTTTTTGTTTACAGTGGACACTTTTTGATTTTGTAATGAGGTAAGTCGATTTGAACGGAGGAAAAATTCGAAAACTCCCCTTATGTTTTATAAGAGCACCATTGCGGTCACAATATGTTCTATTTAAGGTTATGGAAAGTGTGTGTCGCATTTCTTACTGGAAATGATCGAATTTTGATCTGCTGTTCCAGTTACTGTTGTCAAGCGAAGGTAAAATGAGCATTTTAGTGTAATCGATTGTGGTTAGCGTGTTGGACTATCAATCTTAAGGTTGGCAGTTCGATTGTCTCTCTGGTCATTAAACTTTACAATCTCAAATGTCCCTTTCCCGGCTACTCAATTTGAGTTAAAGGCTAGATAAAGGTGGCGACTGCTTGGAATGACAGGATAAAAGCTAAGTCCCTCGGACGATGATAACGGTATGCACAATGGGTCCGACTGATGGCCTCAGTGCAGGCTTAATAGCCGCCCTACAAGTTTGATCTAATCTGATATTCGATTCCATGCATGGCAACCGTTCGTTAACTAACGACCAAATAAATCAAAAAACAAAATATTACTAAACGAGACCGATGATAATAATAATTTCAGACATTAGAATAAGTCATGCGTAATATTATTATTCATAACAAAATCATTACTAAAAATTAATGTTTTACTTACATAGCGATATGTCATATCAAATTATCTTCCAAGCCCACAAAAATTACAACAAAATTGACATTCATACCATTTCTGTCATCCATAATTAGGCACACGGCCCTTTAAAACTAACAATTTAATATTTTTTGTAAAGTACACATATATGAGTTTAATGTGAGTCATGTCGTTTCAAATAATGTTTTAGAACCAAAATGTTAAATTGCTTATGTATTTGCACTTCATAAACAATTAACATTAACCACATAATCATATTTTTTGAGTCCAAGGATCTTAGGCTCATTTGCTTTTTTTTACATTTTCAAATTATTATTATTATTATTTTTTTTGCTATTATCTCGATAAGTAGCGAGATAATGCATCTAAATAAATAAATAAAGTGTTTTAACGATGTGTTAATTTATGGTTCTATATAAGGGATATTCAAACATTGATCACACATTTTTATATTATTTTGGATAAACTTCTGGAAATTTGATCTTAGATCAAGTGAAAATTGTCACGATCTACGTTTTTTCACGATCCGCTGTATTTTTCACGATCCGCGGTTTTTTTTTCGCGATCCGCGTTTTTTCACGATTCGTGACGGACGGACAGCACGACCGCCTACAATACCGGCCTGTTTTAAATAAATGCACTTTAAATAACATTATAAAAAGGTCTCGCAAACGCCCCGTAATAGCCCCGCAAATCACGCCGCGGCGTGCCGCATGAAGGGTTATCGCCAAGCACTTCGGGGTGATTTGCAGGGCGTTTTCAACTTAGAGTGCAGAGTCTGAGACTCCTAGATCATAACCAGATCAATACAGGGTTTTTAACATCATTACAGGACCGATGACACGCAACATGAAAAGTAAATTGTTTGAATGCCCCTGCCATATTATAAAATTTCAGTGCCATTTATTAACAATCAAAATTATTATTTGTTTGTTTTTTAATGCTACTTATTAAAACTTAAATATAAATATAAATTATTATTATGCAGTGATACAATAAAAGCAAAAAAAAAAATAGAATCGAGACACTTTATAAAGCAAAACCGATTTCATGGTGCGCCTGGCGATAAAAATCGTGCTTAATTCTAAAAAATTCAGAGTATAATAAAATTTTTAAGAGATAATCAAAACGAGATAATGAGCTAAAATGTAATAATATATTTTTTTTTCTAATTTTTTTTACTTTAAAAGCTAAATTAGAGCTGTAATAAGATAGTGTGGTGTTTTTTCAGTGTGTTTCATGAAAAGTCTAAAATAAGTAGCTCACGCGCGTAATTTAAATGTGTCTGTTTTAAAGCTTTTTAATGAGCTGTAACTTAATATATTTAATGATGATGAAGTAACTGAGTTACAATTTTGTATTTTTCAATAATAATTTCAACTACTTTGTTGTGTAAATTTTTTTGAGAGGAAATTCTGATGTTTAAATTGAATGGAGAGAAAATACATCCAGAAGATCAAAATTTACCTCAATGGATATCAAACTCAGTGATCACTTTATTCAAAATTTAATCTTATTAAAGTCATTTTAAATTTCTCCTCTCCTTAAATATGGGTTCACTATGACCTAATTACCTTAAAAAACAATAACAAACCATTACAAGCAACAAACCGCATAAAAATCATCAATATTGACTAATTTACTGTTTATATTTAACTAACATGGCACAAATTGTACAAATCGGCAACTATAACTAAATACAAAAATTTAAACAAACATTTTCCATAAAACACACTTTTGTTACTCAAATCATCGAGTGAAATCATATATTTGATTACATGACTATGCAACAAATATTTTTTATAAAAAATAAAAATTGCCCAAAAATATTATATTTGTTTTATAAGAAGAGTGAAAGATTTATATATGGAAATGTGAGTGTTAAACATTGAGCAGATGAAATTGCTTCTTATATAATAATAAATAATAATCGATTATTACTATAATGAGGCATAATATCGATGATTTAATATTTTTTTATTGTAATTGTTTGCTGAACACGTGAATCCATTCATAATTTAAGTGAAACAAAAGCAAATTGATTACACTCTGACCTTCTTTGAAATCAAGATATTGAACCTAATTTTTTTTATTTTTTGATTAACGTGAATTTTTACCCATATTAAATTTAAATTAATAATGAAATTTACTTCAAATTTGAAAAATAAAAAAAAAATCTGAACATGGTTTTGTTTGATCAATAAATTAAAATAAAATCTGGGTTAAATTCAAGATAAAAGAGCTTAATCACGTTTTAATCCAAAAAAAAAATTTTTTTTTCTTTTTATCTTTTGGATAAAATCAATTACTTGAAAACTAAACTAAATTTAATATCGTTTCTCATCGTTCATAATCAAAAAATAAATAATTTCGCAAAAAAAATGTTATTGTTATAATATTATATTTTTTATTAAATATCATCAGATTTGATTTGATCAGGAGAAAAGATATGAAATATTATAAAATAAAATGCATTAAATATTGTTAAAAGGTTTAAAATAGCTTCAAAATATCGTTATAGTATGTGTATGTGTGTTTTTTGTACGCTGTTTTATTAAATTATCATTTTATATTTTGTAAATTTTTTAGTTAATAAATTAAATATTGAATGCATTTTCGACGTTTATTGTTCATAAATTGTGGAAATTGTGTAATGAAATCGCCGCACAGATGAGAAAAATTTAACAATTTTGTGGTTTATTGTGAAAATTAACCCTGATGTGATTGAAAATTGAACAGTTCACATTTTCGATTCGTGGAAATAAATCAAGCTAATTAATTTTGTTAAAGTATTAATTCTAAATCGCAGTGAGTCAATCAAATACGCTACAAGAGGAAAAAAAAGAACAGAAACGAGGTCTGAGAGGTCTTAGCCACACCAATGACGAGACCGTAGAAAGGAAACATGATTGGTGAGGTTTTAATAATTTCTTTTGAATTAGCAATCACCTAATTGTTCAGGCCTACAAAAATTGGCCCTAACAGACCAAATCAAAAATTGGAATATGAAAAAGGTTAGAAGATTCAGAGAAGTGTAGGCAAGTAGTCTGAATTAAGTAGAAACTTTTTAACGTTTCTCACAAATATGATTGTGTTTGTTATTTTTCTTAGTTCAAGAGGTAGTTGATCGAAGTAATGTGAACCTATAATTGACATAAAAACTCTCTTTTTCTTAAGTTTGAAATTACACTATTCTACAAATTGGCAAAAATCGAGCCGCAGAGCGGTCATTATGATTTTTAAAAACTGTAGACAAAATGTGATCAAGCTTTGGATTTCTAAGAATTTGCACTAGCACTTGGAGATTTTTATAAAAAAATTTTCTTATTTTTTCTTAGGTTTTGATTCAATCGTAAATAACAAACGATTATAAGAAGATTTTGTTCCTAGAACTTTTTTCACTTTCGAACTAAAAAGTGAAAAATAAGGCATTACTGAATAGTTTGAAAATGAAATTGGAAGGCCTTATTTTTCACTTTTTATCGCGAAAATGAAAAAAGTTCCAATTAAAAAATCTTCTTATAATTGTTTGTTATTAACGATAAAATCATAAAAACCTAAAAAAATAAGATAAAAAAAATTTATAAAAATCTCCAAGTGCACTTAAATAGCTTCAATTTCTTCGAAATCCGATTCTCGATAACTACCGTCTCTGACGTGCTGCAGATCTCTATCAAGGCTCGTTCGATTACATTTTGTCCACAATTTTTCAAAATCATAGTGGCCGCGCTGCGGCTCGATTTTCGCCAATTTCTAGAATAGTGTTATCTCTCAGATAAGATACACCTTCATTATAAGATAAAGCTTGCAGGAGATGAACTTCACCATTCATCATTTGTCTTACATGTTTTACCACTTGGCTTTCATGTAGTCCTCGAATGCTGAGGATGTTTTTTGCATGTGTTCTAAATAAGACTTCCGTGTTTGTTAGGGATGGTAAGTTTAATACAAGTTTCAAAGCACGGTGCTGGAGAATTTGAATGGGTTTCAAATAAATTACAGCAGCTGTACCCCGTAAGATATGATAGCTTTCGAGTCTAATTCGTTTGGAGCCCACGATTACGGATCTCCGTCACTTCAAACACATTCCATTTTCAGTTTTTATTTCTCTAGCCTTTTCCACAAGTCTTTGCCCTTATTTCGAGAACTTCTGAATTTTCTAACCTGAATAGCATTCGTAGAAATTTCAAACGTCAACCTAATAAATTGTACCTATTGAGGGTTAAAACGTAAAAAATATGTTTAAGCACATTTTTCTACAAAAAAGAGGCCCTGTAAAAGACCTTTAACATGGCAATCCTTACAAAAACCACTATAAAACCATTTCCATGTATTAACATCGAAAATAGTTTGTAACTTTTCAACGTTAACATAATGTCACTTCCACTCCCTATTAATACTTATAAAATTATTTATTATTATATTTTTTCTAAGCTTAACAAATTATAACAAATAAATGCATTTTAATTTTATTTTTTATATAGAAAAACGTAAATTTTCATGTCAATTTATATAAATCGTTCTATTTTTTGCATTTCTATTCACAATCACTCTTGAAATCATTTTTTTTCATTATTATTAAACAATATTGCACTCATTATTATTTTTATTTGAATTCATATGGAAAAAACCTAGTAACCTAGAGAGAACATGAAATGACTGTTTTAATTAAAGGCAATCCCCTTTTTTCATTATAAGCATATTTTAATTCTTGATTTCATTTCATGTATTTTTCATTATTATTATTATTATTATGACACATATTTACTGCCGGTATTGATAAATTTATTAGATTTTTTTTTTTTTCTATTTATTTATTTAGGAATTAACCCCAGTACATGGAGCTAGCGAATTGCTTGAATGTTAATTTCATGTAAATTTATTTTTTTTCCAAGAGATGAATTTTTTCAATGAAAATTTAACAAAATTCACATTTTGCTATGACGAGGAGTGTCGTGTCGTTTAAAATGCAACAAAAATTGTATAAATAGTTAAAATATTTACAAGAGACGTCTAACCTTGTGTAAAATATTCTATTTCATTGCAAAATGACAATTATTTATAAGACAAACTAAAATCTCATACTTTTTATAGTATAAAATAATAATAATTACCGACAAATGGCTCTTTTTGTCAATTTAATGCAATTTAACAAGTATTTACCATTAAAGCTTAAACAGAATTAAAATGATCATACACATTAAAAGATGAATAAATGATTAAAAAAAGGAGAATTTATTATTAAAATTTCAATGTAAGCGCATTTTCATTGAATTATTTAAGGCATGTCAGTCACATTTTAATCCTCATTCAATTTTAATTTGAAAAATGTTGAAAATTAATGTCAAATTCATTGAAAGACAAACTTTATTTTAATTTTAATTGTTATTTTTTTCTTAAACCAAGAGGAAATCAACATGAAGCAATCTCGTTTTTTTTATTTTATAATTTATTTGACATCGAAAACAATGAACATTCTATCTTAATTATTCAGATTCCATTGAAATTGAAATTAAATTTAACTCTTAATAGAGTTTTAATGTTGAACAATTTTGCTATGATCCAAACAAGAAAATATAATACAATGATACTGTTAAACAAATGTGAGTAAAAATAATTGCATTTTAAACGGAAATGTATTTAAATTTAACTGTTGATCCGTTAAATTTGTTCTTTTGTATTAATTAGTTATAGTTATTTTTTTGTTGCTAACCTGCATGTTTTGTTTCCACCTTGTCTGGAGGCATTCCAAGTAATCCATTGATTGTAATTGAAATGATCAGGAAAAGGATTGTGATGTATTTCATTTTTATTTTATTTTTTTTTTTTGATTAATCTGTGAAACGAATTTAATTTTTTTTCTTATTATTTGAATAATAATATTTTCTTTAACAAATATTTTCCAAATTTTTTTTCGTTTCTATTCACTTTTAAATTTTTTTTCACAGTATCAATTTTTCTTAAATAAAATCTTTTAATATAAATTTTCTATTAATATTTATCAAAATTTATACACCGATTTAAATTAAATTCAATGACGATGCTAACAGTCCGACTGCCAACATTCATCTAAGCTTTACAACTGTGCGGTGAAAATGTTTATAGTATCCATGTTGTAGCATTTTTTTTTCATAAAATGTTTCATATGAAAAGTATATTGCTCGGTTTATGCTCATTTAATTGTGTGTACACTTAAAATTGAGTAAGATAAAATAGTTGAGTGCATTTCAATTCAACTCAAGAAAATCAAGAGATGGTCGTTAGTTATGTTCGTTAATAATATTATGCAGCTGATTCAATGTTTTGTAAATAAAATTAGTGAAGTTAAAATATATGTGAAATTTGAGAAATATGAGTTAAATTTGAATAAAAATTATCAATTGATTTTTGTTCGAATATTGTTAAAATACAGAAAAATCTAATTTTAAAATAAATTAAGTTTAATTTTATATCCATTTCAACGAAAAAATGGCACATGTTACATTATTTAACTTAAAAAAATAATAGTTGTATAAAAAGAGAGTGTTTTATAAATTAACGAGAGATGATCGTTTAATTATGAGAGAATTGTGTGATTTAATGACTGAGTGTTCACTCGTGAGAGGAGTTTGTATGGTTAGCAAGAAAGGAAAAAATATAAACTTAAGATTTAATTTACTTTAACTCATTCGACGCCGCTCCTAGAAATATGGAGTTTTAAACAAAATGTTCTTCTATGATTTATTCTTTAGGTAAAAATGAACAACTTTCTCTTCGATGAAAATTTCAGGTTTCATATAAAAATTTTACAGGACAGCCAAAATAAAATACGTATAAGTGCTACACAAATACATACAGAAATCTTGTACGAGAATGAAAAAAACGCGATTTTTCTTAAAAGTTTAGCTCATAATTTTTTAGTTTTTGGTATAAATTCAAAAACCATTGAACTGTTTGATTCAAAACATCTTAAATTAAGACTCTGAAAAAGATTGACAAAGAATTTTTTTGATATGAACGAGAAAAGTGACTTCAAAGTAGGTGTTGCGTTGACGCAACGGATGACGCGAATGAGTTAATATGAGCGTGAAGTTAGCACTATTGAAAACATTCAAGTTCCAGCCTAGGCCAGACAACGCTAAATGATTTTCATTGATAAATTTGATATATCTTGTGTGTTTATAAATACCTCCCATTTGAAAATTTTTGCTAGAATTTAAACGAGTTGTCATGTAATTTTAAATTTACATAGCTCATCATACATCATACAGATTCTTGGAAAATCATGTAACGTCACTAACGTTACAACGCAAAGGTCATTAAAAATCACGCAAAAATTTTAAAATGGGCTGATTTATTTGACGATGATAGGTGTGATAATGATGACAAATCTGATAGTTGGATTAATAACTTGATAAACGTCAAGCCGACTACTAGCACAAAGAGAAACCTGAAGAGTATTTCATAAAACTAAGTGATAAGATTATACTCTAAACTATTGAAGAAGAGATTTTAGAAAAAGGAAGTGGGTTTTCGAAAAAAAATAAACTGCAAAAATAATTTAATTAGAAAATTAGCAGCACCTTAATTCCACAACGTACAATAAGTGAACTAAAGAAACTTGGTTTGTTCCTCTTCATAAAATGTGAACCTTCTGCGTACGAGTTCATGAATAGACATTTTTTACTCTCGGTGAATGAATACAATGAGTAACCTCAAAAACAATTTAAATTGGCTGTTGAAGACTAGCAAAATATCATGTAAAGATGGACGGTCTTACAGAAACTTCGTAATGCATCAAATGTTAAAATGCAGTGGGCTCAATCGAAAATATAATAGAAGGTGAGATGCGTATTGACTGTTTAATTCAATATAGAAGGACCTTAAACCACCCAAGATTGCTTGGCTATCAGAGGATGCAACACGATGCATTTCAAATGTAATTTCCAGACTGTATCAACTTTGGAGTGTTAAATCATTCATATTTTAAATTATATAAGATCGATAAGTTCATTGGAGTTCAGAATTCTAAGGGACATTGAGTTAAAAGTTCTCAACGAGTGTTGTCGGGTGACATTTCAACATTTTATAAAGTCCTTTAAATAACTTGAATTTATTGTAAGTTGGTCTAGTCAAACGTTTTGATTGGGAATTTAACGATCTCTTTGTAGTTTGGATGTCTACCTCTAATATTGACATTGATCGAATTGAGTTAATACAAAAACAAGTTTTACTTTTCTGTCTTACAAACCTAGACTGAAAAGAAAGGTTCCATTGCTCTCCAATTTTTATAACAAATGAGATAAATAAAACTAGGCTATGAAAATTCCGTTAAAATTTACTAGAACTAAGCATTGTTATGCAATTTAAATTAATTAAATAAAAAATATATAACTCATTACAATAATTTTGTAAAGCTAAATTAGATTAAATAACACTTCTCTTCGCCTTTCATCGTAATTCAAACCATATATCATTAAAATTTCAGCTCTTATTATCTTAAAGTGATTACATTAAAAAAATAAAACTTTGCGACACGATTAAAAATAATAAAGAGAAACAAAAGGAATGCCATTGTTTCATTCATTTGATTTATATTTTTTTTTCTTCTTATAACTTTTTATACACCTTTAATTTCATAATTCATTTAAATTTTTCAAATTTCTTCGCCTTCTATTATTTTTATTATTTTTTTGTAACGTAAGCAAATTGTTTTCTTCAGAAAGAGATAAGTACTTATGTAGATTAATTTAATAATAATAATAATAATAATAATAATGAAGTGATTTAAGTTAACTCTCAACATTTACAAAAAAAGTCTTGGAGTGTACTCTTTAAAACTTTGTATGGAAAGAAAAAAATAAATTTAGACGAGTGTTAGACAAAATATCCTACACTTTTATTGTTTTGAGTATGCTGCCTTATTTATTTATAAAGAAAAATTATAACAATGACTGTCTTTTGTTATTATTATTAAAAATATGCTCATATAAATCAACATTGATCCATAAATTATATTTCAAGTCGATTTCCTCATAAATTGTAATAAAGCATAAACAAATGTTTCTAATTATGCTATTTTTTTATTTTTTATGTTTTGAGTAAACAAAAAATTCTTTGTTCAACCAATAAATTATGTTGTTAATGTTTAAATAATAAATGTAGGAAATGAAGTCAATCACATGCAGAAGTTTCCTAATCCAATCAATTTAAATAAAAATGTATGATATTTCAAAATATTTATTACATTTAAAAATTATTTATTTGAATGTGTGTGTTGATAGTTTTGGTCATTAATAAATCAATGGAAAATTATTGTGGACATAAATCAATCAATCAATTTAAATGTAATGGAGTTTGAATATGTTGAAGAAACTATGCAGTTAAATTTGGATCAAGACAGATGAATCAACTTGGTACTGGGATCTGCAAAGCAATCATCTTTCGGAACACGTACTTAATCTTATGCCCAAATGGTCAGCCACTCGTACTAAAGAACTTCTAGGAATGGCCATGGATCAAGTAAGAGTTCTGGTGGCACATCTTACAGGGCACGAAATTTCTAGAGAGAACGAGTCGCCACCGATAAACACATAACAACATTAAAAATTTCGCTCTTAATAATTTATTAATTTAATAAGAATATATCTATTACAAAAACATAAAAATACTTTTAAATTAAAATTAGTGGCTCTGACGTTCAAATTGAAACATTTCATTTAGAAGGTGTTTGTTCTTCAAATGGCATCAGCGAAAGGAATTAAATTCTTATTTTCTTTTATAAATTCTTTTTTTTATTATTAATTTTTGATTTAAATTTTCATTTTATTTTGTAAATTAGTTTTCTTTTTTGTAATTGTAAGAGCGGAGGGGCCACTTCTTTAAAGCAGTTTCTGCACTGAAGTGGCCCTATCCTGCTTTACCATTTTAGTAACATAGAGTAACTTAATTTTATATTATTGTAATGGCATGCAGTGTTTTGGTTGAAAAAATAAAAATCAAATTAAATTAAATTAAATTAAATATTAAATATCCATCAATTCTTATCACATTTTTTTGTTTTTTCTCGTTTTCTATCAGTTTTTTCATCCAATCATTCAAAAGACTAGTCATATATTCTACAACCGGTTTTTTGATCAGTTCTCTCTTCCACCCGGTCCAGCACAAAAGTGAGGCTAAAACTACTGTCGTTGTGAATGTAGAACATCCATAATGAACAATATCAATACAATCAGCGTAAACGTTGACGCAATAACAAGAAGTGCTCGTCCCATATTCTAGTTATTGCAATCCCGACAGTTCCCATACCTCGTTTTCAGACGAAATCCAATTTAGAGGTAGAGTCAAATACTCTGTTTGAAACACAGGACGAAACCATCTACAATGAATAGTAGGGACAGAGAAGTAAAAATAACTTAGCCAACTCTAGACTCAGCACATTCCATTTTTATCACTTTCCGTAATGAAATCGATTGATTAATTGCTGAAAAGTGGCAAAAATTCAGTTGCAATGGTTTTTGCCAACTATCCTCGCTGACAATTCCATTTTCCCCTGTTAGTATCGTTAAAGAGGAATATAATTAAAGGTAAGTCGAAAGACATCCCACAAAAAGCCAAATGTAATAATGGCTGAGGTGGGTTAACCTTTCTCTTATCATCACTATGGGCAAAGTTCAATCTTATCAATTGGCTTGAAATAAAATCAGATATTTTTTTTTTTATAATTTTTTATTTAATTTTTCATCATCACTAAAACAAAGATCATTATATTATATCATTTTACACAATATTCATTTAAATTAATGTTCATTCATAGAAATAATAATAATTTTTTTTCTTTTTTGTTAACCTTATATGAAATTACTTTTCATTAATATTATCTCCTTTTTACAATAATTTTCTCTTGTAAATCTATTTTTTTTAAAGTTGAATTTTTTGTATTTTTAATTATTATAAATTTTTTTTTATCATTTTTTTTGTTATTATTATTATTTTTTTATTTTCTTCATCATTTTAATAATTCTTTTTTACTTTTCATAAAACATTATCATTATTATTATTTCTATAATTAATATTCTAATTTTATTTTATTTTATAATTTATTATTATATTGTATCTGAACACAACATTCATTGATTTTAGTTTTGGATTTACAACTTTTTATTTTTTGTGGTTCAAATTACAAAATGTACCCAAGGAAAAGAAAAGGGATATGAAAATTTTTATTTATATTTGTGATAGACGAAATTTCTTTTTATAAAATTTTGTACCGGAATTTTGTGATAAATAAATATTCTAAATTTTGCATTTTAAACATACGATAGATATTTTTTCATTTAATTTTATAAATTTTTTATAAGAGTTCCTTAAAAATTACGGTGTTTTACTTATTATTTTTGAAGAGCTTTACACTAATTTATTGTTCAATTTTTTTGTACATTTTTCCAAAAAAAAAAACAATAGAAAAAAAATTGAAACTGAATTTTCATTAATAATAATTTTATTTCCTCTCAAATTAAGGGGAAAATTTGCTAAGTCTTAAAAATATTTATCATCACACCTTTCCAAAAATCCTGTTAATTTTTCTAATAGACCGTATTCTGAATACTTCCTTTGATGAAGTTAAAAAAATAGAATTTAGATAAATTTTGCGTGGATTTTAATTAAATTTATTGCAGGCACACTTAAATTAAATTTTTTGTCTCAAAATGAATATAAAATGCTTTTAATTTGAGCAAACATAAAATGAAAAATTAAATTATTTGTAAGATTTTCTCGATTACTGTTAAATTTTCTCTTAAATTTCAAATAAATTCATATTTAATTTAAAAATTATGAGTAAAGCCAAAAAAATATCTTAAACTAATGAAAGAACGCGATTGTTTATCAAACAAAATTTTATTGATATTAAATCTAATTGAAAAAAAAAAAAAAAATTACACCAACGATTTAATATAAAATTAATTAGCTAATGAAAAACTTTTCATCAATAACACAAATAAAGCATTTTCTCTTGTATTTAAGCGAATTAATGAACTTGAAATTATTATTACACATAAATTATTAATTATTTTAATTAAAAGTTTATATAATTGGGAATCCTTAATTGTTTTTAATACAAAATACTTTTAAAATTTAATAAAAATTTTATGAAAAGGTTTTTCTGCTTATCATGGTTCTAATTTACCATGATTTTTTTTTGTCGTAAAATGTTTGATTTTAGATTATGTTTTTTTTTTAAATCTAGTAAAAATATTCATTATTATCTGTATGCTTTTTTTAAGTATTTTTATAGTGTAAACTTAATTATTCTACCATTTTTTCTTTTGTGTGATTCTTATTGTAATTTTTTTTTCAATTTTTATTCTGCTGTTACTGCAGTTACATCTGATAATTTTGCTGCATTTGAAGGTGCTTTCTTACAAATTTTACAAATATAATCGTCATCTGGCTTAATTTGACGTTTATCAAGGCCAACACATAGCATATGGAACCATTTATTGCATCCACCGTCACATTGAATCCAATCGACTTCGATTCCTGTGGATTAAATTAAGATTTAAATTTTAATATTTTTATATTAAAATGAAAATGATGAATTTTGAATTTACCTGGTGGTCGAGAACAATTCGAAGCACTACATTCTTCATCTTCATCCGAGGTCATACTCTGATTCATTGTTTTCTTGTTAAGATTTTTGGTTGTCTTTTTCGGTTTCTTTTTCTTCAAGGAATTTTGTCCAGTTGTGACTGTTGTGCCACCCGCTCCCAAAGGACTGCCCTCATTATTGTCCTTTAATACTTTTAATTTTCTGCCTCGTTTTAACTTTTTGCGAGGTTGTCTATCGTTCACATCTCCATCCTCAGTGTGATCTTCAGCTTCAGTTTCGTGTTCATCGTTAGCACTATCATCCTTATTCGATTCATTCAAAAGACCTCCTTTTTTAGTTGCGGTGGTATTTTTGTTCTGAGGTGTTAGTACATTCGTTTCTCCATTTGTTGTGATTACAGTGTCTTTTGTTGTTGCTGCTGATTTCTTACTTGATTTCTTGCCACCTGGTGTGTGATTGGCACCCAAATCAGTTGATTTACGTTTCTTAGATTCTTTGACTAGATTTTCATTTGTGTGACCGGGCTGCAATTTAAAGTTCAATAAAATCAAAAATATATTTATAAAAAAATCAATCGTACCGTAATGTTGTACTTTGTATACATGTATGAAAGGTCGGACATTGTTGGTTTTGCTGCCACAAGAAGACGCCATAGATGATTAGTTTCATCCAGAGATACTTCAAGGAGATCCCCCTCCATCATAAGATTATCCAAAAATTCACGTGTTGTGTCTTTTAATTGAACAAGAGGTTCCATACTTTTGCCATTTAATGGTGACGAGTCGAGTACCGCAGGATCTTGTCCTGCGGCTTGGCCAGAGGTGGAATTTGAATATGTGTGTTCACGATTTGTTACACTGATTAAAGAATATAAATAAATTAGAATTGTATTGAGATTAATTCATTTAAATAACTTACATTGGTGATGAAGGTGCTGAACTTCCATCCAAGTCATCATCCAGTTTCTTCTTTTTCTCGTGGGTAAGTTGATCATTTTCATCGTTATCCGAACTGTGTTCTGATAGCTCTTGTGTAAGATTTAATTTCTTATTTTTCCTGTTTTCCTTTAATTTTGCCAATCTTTTTGTTTCTTTAGCAACTGCTTTTTCCGAGTTGGCTGCTTGATCTTGCATTTTTTGTGAAAGTTGTGATAATTTTGCGATAGCAGCAGCAACATCTTCCCGTGAAAGGGCTTGTCGTGCTCTGTCTTGCCAATTCATTGCACGTTCAGTGAGACATTGAAGTGCCTCTCCCTCGGGCAATCTAATTCGAAGTCTTTGTAGTGAAACGAGAAGTTGTAAAATTGTTTCGAGTCGTGGTCGACGAGATCGGCAACAGGATGTACAAAGATATTTGACATCTCTGTCAAGTTCCTTTGCTTTAGCTGCATTTTGTTTGCTGCTACGTATCAAATTCTTAGGTAACGGGACACATGTTGAATGGAACCAGTCTTTACACAATTGACAATTATACATAATTCCACAGAACTTTCGTTTACACGTGCAATAACTGTCGGTTTCAGGATTTTTTGCCATGTTAATGTTTCTTAATTCTTGCATTTCACGCATCTCCTTTTCCTCGGCTGTTTTAAAGGCAACGACCATCTGCAGTGGTCCCATGTCTTCAGTGAATCGTTCAAAGATATTATCATCACTATGTCGCTTCTTGTATTTGTTCGGGAGCATTACAGCTTCATTGCGAGGAGAAAGTGCATCCATCAAAGAAAATGAAGAGTATTTCTTAAGGAAAGTGCGGGATGTTCTTTCTTTCCATACTCGAGCATCACTCAAATGCATTTCCATTCGCTTTAGTTCCTTCAATTGGAATGGAATGTTCTTGCCACGATTTACAACGGATTCCAATGTATGGAAATATGGATAATTTTCATTTTGTTGCAAAATCTCGACAGTATTTAGCCAATCTTTGGCTTTTTTCAATGCATCACGCAAACTATTTTCAGAAGGTAAAATTCCCTCAATACTTTCAGCTCGATTAAGTAATTCTTCAATTTCAGGAATTTGATGTTGAGTTCCTGTATCAAAACATTGCTTTGCCTGGACTTCCCATTGCTCAACATCGGTCATGATCTTATGAAGTTCTGCCAATTCTTTTTCCAAAAGTGTGTGTGGAACACATTGCATTCCCTCATTCAGGAGCTTCATCACAGCTGGCAAAGGTAATTTATCATGGGAATCTCGCGTAATACGACAATTATTGTAAAACACAACTTGCTGCAAACGATCCTTCAATGCCTTAATTTGTGGTAATTCAATACAAAGAGAACTGCCATCATCTATGGCCGATTGTAATTCATGCTCTTTTACATTCTTAATACTTTGCTTTAGAAGTGAATTTGCAGTTTCAATAAAAGCCTTTCCCATTTTCTGTAATTCACGTACACTGTTGCCCTCGATAATTGTACAGCATAAATTATCAATTTCCTGCACAAACATATCAAGTTCTTCGATTGTCAATTTGTACTTTGTCTGATCTGTGTTATTTCTTGTTCGTGTACGTATTTTATTAATATCAAGTTGTTGTATCACCGTTACACATTTTTCAGCTTCTAATACTGCCGAATTGAGTCGATCAAGTAGCACCGAACTCGGAAATTTCTTTGTTTCAGCCTCATTTGCCAAATCTTGAAGTTCTGATAATGTTATCTTACTGTCATTGTTTGGATCGAGGACATTTTTGACTTTGGTCAACCAAATTTCAAATGATTCTGCTTTAACTTTTAGTTTTCGTAGCATAAGTGGGAGCTCGTCTAAGGTGTATCGATATTTGAGAACGTGTTTTTCGGGGGGACATTTGCATAATTCGGTGTAGTGACGTAAACAGGCGAGACCAGATGGACAGGAACAGGTGACAGCGGAGAGGAAACAAGTTGTCTTGCAAATTTCACATTGACGCTCATCATCTGGTAGGAGTTCAAATGCTTCACGTTCAGCTTTTGTGACACCCTGTAAAAAAATAATCAATAAAAATTGAATGAAGCATCTGATAAATTTCAAACGATAAACTTACCCATTCAAGAAGACTTTTTCGGAGTTTCTTCTCAGTATCAACCATTTCTGCCATATCCAAATAACAAGCTGTTGCAATGCCAAGATTCAATTTATCTGGATCAAGGGCCATTTTGCATACGAGCTCATCATGTGAGAATACACAAAAACGACGGAGACTTGAATAGTGATTGACACATTCACGACCCATTTTTAACTGTAAAAAATCAGGGAATTATGTTAAATTGTGACTTATATTCTAAAAATTTGAGTACTCACCCAATCAGCTGGTGCAAAATTAACTGCTTCAGCGAAATTGTAGCCTTGATTAAATCCTGCATGATAAGCTCGTGGAAAAGTAACGACAAATTCTCCCGCATGTTGATCGGTTCTGTAAACCGGGACATTATCTTTCATCAAAAGATTTGGATTCAAGATTGTGACAAGTTGATGTAAGAGATCGGGTTGTGAGGCGAAAAGTTCAGGTGCTGCTCGTTTCATTGTCGTCTCAAATGCTTCAGCTTTATTTCCTGGAACACCATACCACGTTTTTGGTTCACCCCAATGCAAATAATTAATTGAATAACTCCAGTGATCCTCGTTATGCCAGCAAAATGTAGCAAAACACATTCCTACGTACATCCAGGGAATTTTCATTCCACTGATATCTGCATTAATGTGTCCTAGAATAGACTCATCTAGCACTGGAAGATTATTCAAGTTCCATGCTGATTCGGCATACTCTTGATCTTGTGATAGGAGAAATGAGGAACTTTTTGTTGGGAATCCTGACCCATGTTCCATTGTATGAAGATCAGCTCCATATTCAACAGTGACATCTTCATCAATGCACGACACAATTCGCCAAAATTCCTTCTCAACGACATCTGTTGGTGTCATATGCACAGGCATATTGAAGTAGTGTGACTTAAATGCGTCTGCTGTTTCACCAAATTGTTGGAGGGTGTATTCGCGTTGTGCTTGCTCAAAGCCAAATGCTTCAACGGGTTTGTTGACTTCTTCAACGACACACTTTGGACAACGCCAATCACCTTTTGGGATGTCTTGCAATGGTGGCATAAGACAAAATGTATGGTAACTATCATCACATCCATCACACAAAAGCATTGCTTCTTCGACATCGCCTCGTTCACAAATATGACACACATATTTAGCTAACGGATCATGTTCATACAAAGCCTTTCCATTTTTACGTTTTTCTGGTGTACGTAAACGCAGTCCCATGCCTCCCATTTTTGCCAGGGGACAATGTGGACCCGGTAATGTTCCATCAGGGTCCTTTTTAATGGGGGATGTTAAATTTTCATTGCTCAACGACTCCTGTTTCTGCTTCTCTTGCAAAAATCGCTTGCTACGACGGGCTGTTGTCTCAGTTGGAGGTTGAACAGCTTGTCTTGCCACAATTTTATGTGGCTTATAATCCTGATCATCTGATTCTGACTCTAATTTTGAGTCAATTGTCTTTCCCGTTGTATAAACATCAAATGGATATAAAATTCGTTCGTAGTGTCCCTTCAAAATACCACCAATTGATTTTCCAATTGGGTATCCCATGCGTTGGGCGATTTTTGTCCATTTACGTTCCTTAGTGACTTGTTCTAAGCCACCCTCATCTGTCACGAAACGATGAAGTGTGTATAGATCGAGAGCTTGACGCTCAACCATGGGAATTTTCAAGGATGATCCTTGTAATTCCCAGAATTTTGCAATTTGATCAAGGAAATTGAGTTTGATACGAGTTTTGGCTTCCAACTCATTGATACGCTGTACTCGAGGTGTGAATTTGAGTTTGTCAACGTCCACTGTGAATGGTGGTTGCCATGACTGAAAATTAAAAGTAAAAAAAAATTATTATTAATTTTATATTCAATCAAAGAACAAAATGTGGTTAAATTCTCATAATTTACTTCTCAAATTCAATGCATTTTAATGTCCTTTCATCTACAAACCTCAACATTTGCTTCAAAACGCACAATATTCCATCATCATATATGCAAATAATTTATAGCCGTGTTTCGTGTCGACGTTTACACAGATTTCATGTACACACACAAATTCATGTCGTTTATTAGATTTTGAAGGCGAGCACCGTAATTTCATGAAATAACCGTAGAATATGAGTGAAAAAAAAACTATGACGATAAATAAAATGCAATTATAAAATAAAATATTGAGTGTGACACAACAATTAGGCTAACTGTTATTTTCATACTCACTGTCTATCGGTAATATCGAATAATAATTGAAAATTGAATTAATTCATGAATAAAATTAAAAACAGTGTGTGTTTAAATTGCAAGAAATATAATAATTAACCATATAATACATCAATACACATTCAATACGAAAATAAGAGAAACATAAATATGTAAGTGATGATATGTTGATTTATGTACAGGAGAATGAGAGTGCATAGAAATGGACAACATTACATTACATTAAAAAGAGTACTTGAAAAATATACAAAATAAAATAAAATAAAATAAAAGTTGGTGAAAAAAGACTTGTTTTAATGTTTTTTTTTGTTTACATTGAACGGACGTTAAGGTTAGTGTATTAAAGTGAAATGCAGTTGAAATGAAAGTATAGCTTTGGTTCATTTGTTGTCGGATTGTTATTGATTGTATTTCCAGTGATGCATTATTAACGAGTGCAGTTACTGTGATTGGTTATTTTTACTGGGCAGGGATATTTCATGATGTTATGTCACGTTTAATGGACTTGTAGAGACCTATCAAAGAGGTTCGTTGAAGTATTAAAAGTCCAAGAAATCACAGAAATTATTGGAAAAAGAGAAGGAAATCCGTTTATTTGGTATCGAGTGCATTTTAACCCATATGAGCCGAAAACTCGAATTTCAATAAAAATAAATTCTGTCTTTCTAGCACATAACTGTCGATTTGCAACAAAAATGCGAGTATTGGGCGGGTCATGGCGTCCGTCTGTCAGTTAATGGCATACTTTGACTTTTCCGAAATTGCTATCTAACTCAAAATGTCCGACAGATCCCAATCCCAGGGAGCAACACACAAAAACAAAGTTAGCACAAAATTGACTTCCCTAATCGTATCAGAGCGCAAAAGTCTAAGTTCTAGTTAGCAGAACTTAAAATCTCAGTAAGCAAGACTCAAAATTTTACCTAGCAAAACTCAAAATTTCAGTGAACAAAACTTAAAATCCCACTGAGCAAAACTAAAATCACAGTTAACTCATTCGCGTCATCCGTTGCGTCAACGCAACACCTACTTTAAGGTCTCTCTTCTCGTTCAAATCAAAAAATTTCTTTGTCAATCTTTTTTAGAGTCTTAACCCATTAACCGCCGATTTTTCGACCAGTAACTTTGGAGCCAGATTTCTCCTAAAAGTTCTCAAAATATTTTCTTCAAATTTTCAATATAAATAATTAGACATGTTTAAAAGATGTAGGGCCAGTTATTTTCGTTTTTCCGATTATCATAAGAAAATTATTAGCAGAAATAAGATGGAAAGTCATGTAATTTTTTCCTCTTCGTACAAGAATTCTGTACATATTTCTGTGGTATTATACGAAACTTTCAAACGGCTCTCCTGTAAAATTTTTGTATGAAACTCAAAATTTTCATCGAAACGAAAAGTTATCACTGTTACACAAAGAATAAATCCTAGAAGAAAGTTTTGCTCTAAACTCAATATTTTTAGGAGAGGCGGTTAATGGGTTAATTTAAGATATTTTTTTATCAAACACTTGAATCGTTTTTGAATTTAAACCAAAAACTAAAAAATTATGAATTAAACTTTTAAGAAAACTCGCGTTTTTTCATTCTCGTACAAGATTTCTGTATGGATTTGTATAGCACTTATACGTATTTTATGTTGGCTGTCCTGTGAAATTTTTATATGAAACCTGAAATTTTCATCGAAGAGAAAAGTGTTCATTCTTACCTAAAGAATAAATCATAGAAGAACTTTTTGTTCAAAACTCAATATTTCTAGGAGCGGCGGACGAAAATGGCCGAATTCTCGTGCACTCGTGTATATCGTTCACGACCGCGTTCAATATTTTTTCAACCGTCATTAAGCACTGAAATGCACTTAGATCAAATTTTAGTAAAATATTCAACTGAAAATGAAACGCTTGTCCGATTTGGGTTAAACTAATTTATATTTTCTCATCAATATTTTTTACATAAATTAATTAATTTATCATCATTTCAACCCCACACTAATTTTTATTTTATGACAACCAACAAGAGAGATCCAAATACACAAAATTGAATATGATGAAAAATTAGACGTAAATCATAGTCACTCTATCTATATTTATATCACATTTTTTTTTTTTAATATAGTTATCATTCAGTAGTATGGTTTCTGTAGCACTTTTTTTTTTTTATTTTAAATACCCATTTTTGAACAACTCACTGTTTTCATAATAAGCGTTTTATTTTTCTCATTATTAAAAGAAATGTTATCATAGTGACTTGGTCACAGTCATAATAGAATAATACGGTGTGCAACTGTTAAAGATTTTTTTTGCTTTAAATTATTGTAACACAAAACATGCTTCAAAAAACGTTTCTGTTCCTTACATTAGAAATTCTTTTGGGGAAAGATGGGCTTACGTAACTTTATTTAATGCATATCATTTGCTTTACTTGAAAAAAAAAATAAACGTTTCACATTAAATTTAAATTTAATTTTTTTTGAGCAAAATTTAACAATTTTAATTCGTTTTTGAAGGCCAATTACATTTTAAGGCAGTTAATTTTGATTTGAATTTAAGTTTCAGTGAAAGAAGAATTTTTTTCAATTTTTTAACATTGTAAGAACATTACCATGATTGAATGGTTGATTTAAACAAGTAGAGGGCATTTGTATGTTCATTCACTGTTGAAGATGTAAGAGGGACGAAATCTACGTGATTTACAAAATGGCTTCAATGGCGACCAAATTTGGTCATGAAATTTCTTGTAAAAAAAAATTCTACTTTTTTCCCAAAATTTTACAGATATTTTTTGGTCATTTTCAAGTCAATCAGAATTTTTTTCTAAATCATGACATAATTTTTAAATTTCCAGCACTATATTACAGAATTTGTACTTCCTCATCCATAATGACTTTCAAGATGGTCGACTATTCAATATATAGACACTATATTACATGTTATTATCAAAGTTTCACTATTTAAAATTTCTTCCACTATTCTCCACTTAAATTTCACTTCACTTTAAACTTACCTGTGGTGGTCGAATCTTGCAAATGCCATATTTCTCGGCAATCGGGCGAATTTTTGCAATGTAAGCCAAGGGATTTTTGAATTCTTCCAATGTTGGTACAAAAATGGGGCACTCGGGTGGCACTTCAAATTGAAACTCTTCAAATTTTTCCATTGAAATTTGTGGTTTATGTCTGCCAATTGGCACTGGTGGTGTACCGGCCACACAATTTGGCTCATCTTTGACTGGTGATAAGACAATTGTTTCACTTTTATCACACTTTGTTGCCATTTTACTTCTGCTTTTTGTAGTATTATTACAATTCAAATTTTCAAAAGAGAAAATTTACACGCACATAAAAAGAATAAAAAAAAGCTTGTAGTCGCTTTTCCTTCTTCCAATTTAATCACACTATCAGTTTTTTCCTTATTTGAATATCAAAATATTCGTTTTGTTTCTTTTTTTATGTTCTAAATCTTTTCGTAATATTTGTCCATTTAAAACAAAAAATCTCACAAATGGTCCATTTTTTTATTTGTTGTATATCGTAGAGAATGGCACATATATAATAAAGATAATATGGATTTTCTTGCACACTTAAATATTCCTATTTAATTCCATCAAAAACACGAAAACTTTTGTGAAATTTCATCTTGATATATTTTTCTATGAATTTTTTATGAAATTTTTTATTTTTGTCGTGAAATAAACGAAGAAATTGGAGAAAATTATGCTCGGTACTTTTTATTTAACACAATATTTATACGTCAAAGTTATCGAGTATGGAATGTCAAATATGAGTCGAATCGGAATTGTAAATTTATTTTGTACCGCAGTACCCTTTATTTGAATGTTTATATGAAAACCGTTAGTTTTAACTTTCAACATGGATTTCATATAAAATTGGTTCTGGAGGACTTTTTGATGATATTTTGGTTTCATGGAATATCTAAATGTTCAAAAATGATTGAACTTGCTACTTTCGACCGTCTTATAAAAGTTAAGTTTAGCGTTAATTGAAAAAAAAATCATACAGAATGCCAGGGCCGTTAGAAATTTTCAACCAGCTCCCGTTGAATTTAACATTTGAAACCAGAATAGCGGAACAATTTTAATGACATCTCAGAATTGGTCCCAAAATACAAGGCCATGCTTACATTCCTTACCTTTACAATCATTGAGTTCACCATCATTTTCAACTCTTGAGTGTACCTGCACAATTTTTTCTTGTGCACCAAAATAGTCAAGTCCGATTCTCTAATCAAGACCTGTCTTTAAATAAATCATTTTCAATCAGCATGACAACTGTCCATTACTTAAGTTTTCAAATAGCAAGTGAAGTGCAAACATCCAGTAAAATTTCTGAAGAATTTAAAATCAATTTTCATCAAATACATATTGCATACTCTTAGGATTATTTAAGAAAATATTTCAAAATAATGCTGATGTTAGGGAATCGATCATTTTACTTGAAATTCTTGTGACAGTTTTGGGCGTCAGATAGGGCTGTCTGCTGTCTCCATTACTATTTTTGCCAGTGATGGTCGAAGTGGCGAAAGCTGCAATAAGACACAAGCCAAGGGGTATTATATAGGACCCTCAAAAACCACGAGAGAGACTTGAGTTACTGGATTATGCCGATGATAAATTAGAGCTGTCTCATAGGCAAGCTGACATGTAAGAGAAACTATCTGACTTGGTCACGTAATCGGTTAAGGTTGGAATGACTAGGTACGCAGATAGAAGTTTGACAATCTCTTTTTACATACAAAATTTTTGAGGTTTCCGTATGTGTATCTATGCAAAATGAGCTGTCAAGTTTTACCTGCTTACCCCCTGAAGATTAACGTCAACAAGATTAAAGAAATCCGAATTAATTTGGAATCTCAAGCTGCTTTGATGCTCGACGGAAATCCAATAGAAAAAATCAACGAATTCTCGTATCTAGGCAGTATGGTGAGCGTGGATGGCGGCACAGTTAAAGATGTGCAAACCAGGATAAGAAAAGCTAGGGGTGCTTTTACGATACTTAACCGTATATGGTGCTCTTTAGTCTATGACAAACCGGTAAAACTTAACATCTTTAGATCGTGCGTACTCTCTGTCTTTCTGTATGGTTGTGAGACCTGACTCGTTACAGAGGACATTAAGAGAAGGCTGCAAGTATCTGTCAACCGCTCCCTTAGACAAATTCTGCGTATCTTCTAGCCGAATAAAATTTCAAATGAGGAACTGCTGAGAAAAGTCGAGATGCAACACATAAATATCGAGAAACGTAAAAGAAAATTTGGTTATATTGAGCATACCTCACGAAAAGACCCTTCAGCAGTTTGCCACTTGGTCCTTGTATATAACCCACAAGGTAGCCGTAGTAGAGGTCGACCAAGGAACATCTGGCAGCGCTCCACACTCTCTAACTCAGTTAGAGAGACAAATGAGGTACAATTTAACAATCTGGGGGAACTGAAACAAATTGCAATTCGACGTTCTAGATGGAGACATTTTGTAGGTCACCATGAGGACAGTCTGGACTCCCTGAGCAAGGACAAGGCGTAAAGTAAGTACCTCAAATGAACGTTGAATCTTTATAATAGAAAAATAAAACACATTTTTTTTATTATTTTCATATCTCATTGATATATTTACTTGAGAAAAGTTACACATAATGATTACTAATATTTATACTTTTTTTTCTTATATTTTTAACATTTTACTGTTTTAAATCTAAAAATTTAATTACTATTCTAACGAATATTTAATCTAACATTTTTTTTATTAAATACAATTTTTATTAAATATTATTTTAATAATATTATCATTTATTCATTCAAATATATTATTTTATATATTTTTATCATTATCATTTTATATGTTTATAAGTTTTTTTAATATTTTTCTTTATTTTATCAATTATTTTATATTAAATTTATTTATAAATGATATTTTTTTATTTTTTATTTAATGTTTTCATACGTAAAATATAATTATAATAATAATTAACTTAACTAAAAAATAAAAAATTATACTTAAATTTACTATTTTTATTTAATTTATTATTATTTGGTATAAAGAACAGTTCACTGGATAATTTGTTTTATTGATTAGCTGCACTAAATAAGGGACTTTTTGTGTAATAAAATACAAAAATAAAATAATTAAAAATAAAATAATAATACAACATTAAATTAAATTACATAGAGAGAAAGTAAAATCATTTTTAAGAGAGGTGTGTTAATTTTAAATAATAATGTAAAATGACTTTAAATTTACAATTAAAATATTATACAGTATAAAATAATAATATGTTTTTTTTTTTGTTTATTTTATATTATTATAAACAGCGGCGGATTTACTAATCTTGGGGCCTGAAGCTTCAATTTATTATGAGGCCTAAAAAATTTCATTTGAATTTTGTTAATAACAATGCTCGTCAAAATAATATCCATATAAATGGTTTAAGAAGCCCTGAAACACATCAAAGAGATTTTTCACTCCTAAATATGTTTCAATTAAATATTTTATTATCCAATGATTCGTTATTTTTTTATAAAGTTGTAAAAATATCAAAGAAATTATTTATAGTCTCTTTATGTTGTAAAAAATATGTATGGACAGTTCCACAACGTAAAAAATATTGAGAAAAAATTCAAACTGATTTTTATATGCTTGCGAACAAAGCACATTGAATAATAAGAATATTCAATAAATGCATTTTTATCCTCTATACAGTCTTGAAAAATACAACTTTTCAAGAATTCGCAGAAAAATTTATATTTTGTATAAAAAAAAATAATTTAAGCCAATTTTTATTTAGTAATTACGAACAATTTGTCAAATTTATAACATTTAAAAAATTAAAAATTTTAGTATCTCAATACATAGAAAACCTATTTCTAGTTTGGTTACAAATAATTTTTTAGTTAGTTTATTCAAGTTTTTTTTTAAATTTCTTTTAATCAGTGTAACGGTGGAATTGTCCATATCAAGGAAAATTTTAATCTGCTTTAATTCCTTAGTAAGAGGACAAAATGAGCTAACCGAAAATATTTAGTAATATATTATGCCTTCTTAGGCTACAGATTAAAAAAAAAGGAATTTTATTCTGATTAAACTTATGAAAAACATTTTTAAACACAAAATTCGTTTTAATTAAAAAAATAAGAAATAAGTTAGATTTTTGCTTTAGAACGAAAACACCGAAATATCCTATGGGCACAAACACATATTTAGCTAAAATTGGCCTTTCTGCAGCTATTTCAAATTTTGGGGCCTATATGCATCGTGGGGCCTAAGCTGCAGCTTCCTAAGCTTACTGGTAAATCCGCCACTGATTATAAATTAGACATTTTAATATTTATTTATGGCTTGAATAATATTTTTGTTTCATTTTAATTTATATTAAATTATTCTATCAAATGTATACTTTTTTTTGTATATTTTTTTTTAATTTTATGACAACATTTTTGTTATTACTTTTATTTTTATAATTTTAAACATCAATTTTTGATTATATTACTACTATTTAAATATTATTTACAATTAAAACCTAATTTGTTTTTTTTTTAATTTAAATTATATTTTGTATTAAAATTGAAATTTTTACTCATTTTAATCGTTATTTGATAATGTTTTGAATTTTTTTATATAACATTTTAATGTTATATTTTGTTTTAAGCACCTTTTAACGATTAATTTAATACAATTATTTTAATTTAATTTTAATTTTAATATTTTATCTAATAAGAATATTTACACATAATTTTGGAATCAGTTAAAAAGAGAACGCAATTTAAAACGCTAATTTGAACGCAAATTTTGAAATTTATAGTATTTTCCATTAAAGACTTCATTTTAGAGAAAAGGAATTATGGCACGAATAACATCTTATCATAAAATATTAAAAATTGAGCAGAGGTTTATGAGCTTCAAGAGGATTTTTTTGAATCAAATTTACAGATCAATTTAAGGTTAAAATAAAAAAAAATTATTATTATAATAAGGCAACTGAAAATTATTGCACAATTAATTGTGTGTTAAAATTAAATTGAAAGTTAACGGAAAATGAGTTTCCTTGTAAAGATAAAATTAAGATTAATTTTGTACAATAAAAGAGGCTCCGAATGGCAACATTTCCTAGATGTAAACTTATTTCTATGATTTTTTTTTTATTAAATTTTTATTTTAAGTTTTACATTGATTTTCAATGAACATTAAATTACCAAAGTCTTGTATTAGCACTACTATTATTATTATCTCTACTATTATTTGCTACATTTGGTGGAAAAGATTGATGCCACCTAAACATTTTGTTTCATTCATCTTCCCTTGAATCATAGTTTGTATTTCCTTCATTTGAGAATCCGGATGGTGATAAGCTGTCAGGTGGATAATAATAGCCACCACCGCTCGTATTTCCATTTGGTGATGATGCACGACCCGAAGATGTTCCGGGAGATGCCATATCTGGCATAAAACCAGGTCCTTCGGAGCCATCACGACACCAAAGTGATCGCATTTCTGTACGACGATTTCGCATCAAACTTTTATATTCAGAAATTCGCATTTTTTTTCCATCGACAATGCAAGTACGTTTTGGTCGTGGTCTGTACCGATAATCTGGATGTTGTTCCATGTGTAATTTACTCAATCGTGACTGTTCTTCATAGTATGGTTGTTTTTCCGAGTTTGTCATGGCCTTCCATCGTGCACCCAAAATTTTTGAAATATTTGAATTGTGCATATCGGGACATGCTTTCAAGATTTTCCGCCGTTCATCCTTTGCCCATACCATAAACGCATTCATTGGTCTTTTAATGTGTGGTTTACCGGACTCACGTTCACCTGATGGCGGTCCACCACCCATGTTATTTGAGTGATCACGATTTTGTCGATTATGACGCACTAATCGGACTTTTTCGTCCTGGTCATTGTGTGAATTTGATGATTTACTGTTATTCGTTTGATGTTCCATGGCAGATGGCCATAAGCGATTAAGGAAATCCGGCTCTTCATGTGGAAAATGGGGTGTTTTTTGAGCTAATGCTGCTGCTGCGGCCGCTGCAGCTGGTGGGTATGGAAGAAATGGTCTCGCTAACGATTGAATTGAGTTATTATTTAAATTATGCAAATTATGATTGTTTGTTTGGTGATTTGGAAGAGGACCGTTATTGGTATTATTACTACTAATATTTGAATTTCCACCGGATGAATTGGAAACTGGAGTTTTGTGTCCAGTTGACGATGGTGAGGGACTATCTGGAGATCCTTTGGGTTTTGTCAAATTCAAGGGAGCATCTGGATCAGCAAGAACTGGTGATGATGATGAGGTGGAAGCAGGTGATGCCTCTTTCTCAACATTAATTGCGGCTCCAGTTAGATGACTCAAATGCAATGCGGCCGCATCCCAACCTGGTTGCATAGGATATGGAGGTCGAAAGTACGGTAATAACGGAAGTAACGGACTATTTTTAGGTAGAGCCGGATATGAAGCAGCAATTTGTTTATGCAATTCATTTATTCGCATCTCCTGTTGAATACGCTGTTCTTGAAGCAGTAACTTTTCTTGATCTAATTGTGCAGCAGCGGATTGTGCATTTTGCATCTGTAACAAAAAAAATAAATAAATTATTGTTGTTTGTTTTTAATGAGATGAAAATGAAATAAGAAAATTATAAAATCATGACAAAAGTGTCTCAATTACATCTTGAAATGAACAATCATCACTATTCAAGGCACACAGAACTGTGTACGCTTAACATTCATTATTGTTATTTGCACAAAAAAGGAAAAATAATTAAGTACGATTATTCACGTAGCGTAATAAGAGACCGGAAATGCAAAAATATTCTCTACAACTGTCTTTTATTTCATTTCATTTCTTTTGTATATTATTTTCTTCAATTAATCTTAAGAAATCTTGAACTAGAATAAGAATAATAATTTTAAGAAATTTGTGAACCGTTAAGATGGGTGTTGATGGATGGTAATTTGTATAAAAATTCATTAAATTATAAAGAATTATGATTTTCTTTTAATTTTTTGATTTCACTCCAAAATCCACTTTTATGAGTTTTTTTTTCTTTGTAATATCACACAATTATCATTAATAATGAAAGAAAAATACACAAATTTTCATTAAAAAAAACCTTCTCTTTCTCCAAACACCATGCTAACACTTCACTTTATCCAGATTAAAATTAAAAATATCGTTAATGGATGTTTTTTCTAAAATTTTATTTTATGACACATTTTCTGTATAAAAATAACAAATAAAAACACAACAATAATTCATTCTTTCACATCATATTTCTAACATATTTATGGAAAATCTGAGTTGAGATAATAAAAAAAAATAATAATAACAATTTTAAAAATCATTTTTCTTTGGAGAATTTTTTTTCTAATGGTGTCAAAAATAATGTTATTATTATAAAAAAAAAATGAAAATTATGAACTCAATAAAAATATGACAACAGCTGGAAAAATAATAAAAAATAATAAAAATGTAAAAATAGGTGGAAAATCGTTTGAATTATCTGGAATTATGATTTTATGAATTTAATTTTTTGTATGTTAAGCAAATTTTATCTCGTTCTATTGTAAAATTCAATAAAAAATTTCAAATTTCCATTGAATTCCATTGAAACATTTTTCAAATTCCTCGTCATGTGTGGTCCCAGGGTCTCATTTCAATTTTTCTCCATTAAATCACCGCAAGCAACAAAGACAGGAAGCATTAATTTAAATTTTTCCAAAAACACTACTTTTGTCATATTTCACAGTGGAAATTCAAAAAATGTTTTTCATGTTACAGATTAATTTCATTTCATTTCAGAAGAAAAAAACAAAAAAATGAAAATTCAAAAGAAACACAAAAGTAACCACAATAATTTATTATCTCCTCTCAATTGGAAATGATGAGACCGCATTGTGTGTTTTGTTGTTTATTGTTAAATTTCAAATAAACATTTTTTTTTGTTCTTTCATTCATTTAACAGACACTAACACTTCCGGAAGCAATAATAATTTGTTATTTAACTCTTTTTATTACTAATTTCATTTTTTTTTCTGATTTTCTTTTCCATACAATGAGTGAATGATGATGATGAGTGAAAAATCTAGGTTATGAAAATATTTATTTTTATCCATAATTAATCATTTTATTTTCATTGGACAATTAAGCATAATTTAATGATCCACAGTCATAATTGATCAAAAAGTGAGATCAAGTGTAATTCCTTTACAAATGAAAATGTTTGAGTCAATTTTTACTGGAGAATGAAAAACAGGTGTATTTTATTAAATAATCACTTAGAATCAGTAATTTTTGTGGAATTAAATGCAAATTGTGATTTGTTTTTACAAATTAAATTAAATAATTGCACATTTTGTCCAGTTAAGATTGTCATCGATGTGGAACCGATTAATTTTGTTGTTTTTCATGTCGTTTTTTTCTCAGATTTGAATTGAATTTGAAGAAAAATGCATTTTTGAATTTTCTTTGTACAGCTTACATCTTGATGGCCTACAGTGGGTTGATTCGATTTTGTTTTGCTCAAAAATCTCATAAGGCGAATTAAGGTCCAAACAATTTAAATTAGAATCAAATGAGATCCTTAGAGTCTTAATGCCTTCGTGAAGCTAGATTGAGCTTCTTCGCGGATTTCGTCAAGCTCAACTTTTGTTAAAGCATTTTTGAAGACTTCACCAATGGGGTTTGTGATCCTGATGCAAGACTAATAAATAAGTATACTAATGAATTTCATGACGAGAAAGGTGCTGCTGTCACTTTGACACTCTAAATTGAAAACGCCCCGAAAATCACCCCACAGCGCTTGGCGATTGACCTCACATACGGGGTGCTTTACTTGGCGCTTTTTCCTATCGATTTAAAAGCGCTCATGTTGTCTGTATGTGTAATAAAAAGGCCGACTTTTCTAATTGAGACATTTTTTGCAATTTAATTTAAAGAATTTAAATCCGCAACTTCCGCGCAAAGTACCCAGTACGCGGGTATAATTACCAAGGGTCGAGTACTCAATTCAAATATTCAATTCCATAAATTTGAGTAATTTAGCTTAAAATAATTGTCTCACTCACTCAATTTCAATTGAACAAAAACCAAAAATCTTCATGAAATTCATCACAATTGCATGACAATGAGCCAAAATGAAAAAAAACACAATGAAGCTTAGTTACATTATATCCACTTTAATCAATATGTCAAAAATGTATCGCTGCCGGCTGACATCTCATCACTTTAAATTTGAATTTTGTATTTCAATTTCAATTTCACCGAAAAATTCCTTCAAATAAACAAATTTTTAACCATAATCCTTATTATTATTATTATTTTAAATTGACATGTACTGTAAAACAAAGAAAAATTATGTTTTATTCGTAAATTGCAATCTTGCAATACAACATTGTTGCAAATATTTGTATTTCATGTAATAACACACACACACACACACAATATTAAAACAAAGCTTCGCGTTCATGACTAATGATTATATTTTATTATTATTTTTCCTCTTTTTTTTTGTTGCTGTTTTAACTCACACACAGTCTTGTAACAATATCTCAGTTGTCCAGTTCATGTAATATCTCATGTTAAACATTGTTGGACTTGTTTGTGTGTGCAATTATAGTTTGAAGGCTTGCATCTGCTGAGGAGAATGATGTGATATGAGGATACAATTAAATAGAGAAATAATGATTTTTTTTCTTCTTTTTTTTCGTGTTAAAATTGAAAATTTAAATGATATGTCTTGTAAAATTATGTGTTTTATTTGTATTGTAAAGTTGATGTGTGTGTAAAATTATAATAAGATTTATGATGCGTCGATCATTGTTTGAAGGTGGTAAATTAATTATTAATTGAGTTGTGTTTTGTGTTGGATTTTATGTTTATTTTCATTTTACATGAAATTTATCGTACAAAAAAATATTAAACAAAAAATTAGAATGTTCTCCAGTTACGGGTGTAATTTGTATTAATGGCATGAAAGGGTTGATTTTAAAAGGATCTCATTGTGTTTATTTTTTTTTTTTCCTATGATGTAAATTTTTTTTTTTATTTTTTTGAATGAAAAATTCACTTAAATGTATTTAAGATTCATGACAACGCACTTTTTAAGTTTGTTTACAAAAAATTTCTACAAAAGAAAAGAATTTTAATGAAAAACAAATGGAAAATCACTTAAGACATATGTAAAAATTTAACAAGAGGGAGAAAAAAAGAGTTGTGTGATTCTTTTAAGAATAATAATGAACATTTTTTTTTTTACTTTTTACTTTCAGAAAAATTTTAACTAAGCGTAACGATTTTTTGTTCAGGTAAATACAGAAAAAAAGGGTTTTAAATTTTTTTTTTATTTTTTCAAATAGGAGAAATTTAATTTTTAGTCTAGTCATTTTCTTTAAATGCAAAACAGAAGCAAATCTTTATTATCATTAATTTAATTATACACATTTTTCTTCTGTTTTAACTGAAAGCCATTTCATTTTCGCACTTTAAGAAAATATTTCGATTTCAATCGATGAATGTTTTTTATTGTCATTGTAAAATGCAAGCCAGAAGTTTTTAACGGCCTTATCGACCTTTGAAAACTTCATGACAAATAAATATTTTTAGCGCATTTCTTGAAAATTCCGCTATTGTGGTCGGTCATTCTGTCCGTCCGTCTGTGTCAACGTCGCCAATCATTGAAAAAATGTCGCCAAACATTTAAAAATATCGCCAGTCATTAAAAAATGTCGCCAAATGAAATCAATCATTAAAAAATGTCGCCAATCATTGAAAAAATATCGCCAATCATTGAAAAAATATCGCCAATCATTGAAAAAAATCGCAAATCATTGAAAAAATGTCGCCAAATGAAATCAATCATTGAAAAAATGTCGCCAATCATTATACATGTCGCCAATCATTAAAAAATGTCGCCAATCATTGAAAAAATGTCGCTAATCATTAAAAAAATATCGCAAGTCATTGAAAAATGTGGCATCATTGAAAAATGTCGCGTTTTAAATTTTTCTTTCTTTTCTTAATCCAAACCATTTAAAATACAAGAAATGAAGACTAGGTAAGATTAAATTCAAATTTTTCATAATTCAACTAAGCCTTTCATTTTATGATTTCATAAATTTTTATTTTTCTTTTAAGCTTAAACAACGAAAATTTAAATATACAAAAAAAAATAATATCACCTCTAAATATATTCAACAAAAAAAAATTGTAAAATAAAAATGAAAATGATAATTTAATTTTTATTTATATGAATTCCAGTTGTTCACATCTATTTTTTTTGTCCAGAGACAATTTATATTAATAATAATTTTTTTTTTCTGTGTGCCTTGTCTCATAATATTACGAAACACAAAACAAAAATTAACATGACTTTTGTTAATAGATACCCGCCCACCTTTGACGCTCGTGTGCGTAGATTCTTTTTTCATTTCATTTTGGAGAAAAATAACAACTGATTATTAATTGCAGTACAATTCAAAATTATCATAATATGTTTATAAAAATTTATGGCAACATGAAACTTGTTTTTTTTTTCTGTATGTAAATGTAAAAAGATTTTTCTTTTCATGTTCTTTTTTCACTCACTCACTTTAACGTAAGTCTTTGTATGTGTCATGTACCAGGAAAATGTTCACCATGGAAATTTTACCTTTTTAACATTAATTTATTTTAATATATATAATATCATATGAGATTGAAATGTATGAAATGTTAAATAATAAATTAAAAATATATTTGTCATAACAAGTTAAGAAAAAAAAATAATATGAAATGTGATAATTTTTATGATAAAATTAATGATGAGGGGGGAAATTTTTAAGGTTTTTTTTTTCCATGTAAATCATGTAAAATTCTGATGTTATTTAAAAGTGCGTGCTTTTGTCATGATTTGGAGAAGATTTTAACAAATGTGTGATCTGTCACTAATTTCAATGGAAAATCATCATTCAAGACGTTCCAAGATGATTGTTTAAGACTTCTTATTTCATATCAAAACAGTTAATAAACGATTGATAAATGATCTGACAAAACGAGTCAACAAAAGACCGGATTATCACCCCATAATCGTTTCCTGCAACAGATTACATTCAATTGAATGATGATTTCAGCACAAAAATTATTACAATAAACCACTCTCACTGAGCTTGAATAAGAAGAAAAATCAGAATTTATTCACGTCACATAAAAATCTGCGTCAATGTTCGCTTATTATACAATTTTTTTTTGTTATTTTCTCCAGCACAACGTGAGATGTGCCAAAAAAATGTTATTTGTCTCATAAAAAGGACAAAATCATGACTTCCTCCATTATCTATTGACCTGCCATACAATAAATAATCGTTCATAATAACATAATACCGTAAAGACATCACATGGCATCACCGTGAATATTAAAAAAAATTGTATAATGTTTATTTTTTCTCCATCATTTTTATTTTAATTTTTTTTTTAACTGGAATATAATAAAATATTAATAGAAATGACGATAAAAATAATAATAATAATGAAGAAGAAAAAATGTGAAAATTCGTATAATTCACAGAAAATATTCTTTTATAAAGGGGAGACATGTTTGATTATTATGATGATTAAGTGGCTGGATTTCAACTTTTTTAGTTTATTTTTTCGATTTTACTGGAAATTTTAAATATAAATTGAAAACTAAAATTCATCAATTTCTCTTTAAATCTCTTAAAAACGATTTCCTTTTGTTCCCTTTATGCATTGAAAAATTTCCTCACATCTCACGTATATAAAAAATTTTCATTATTTATTCACTTATCAAATTTAGATGCAGACGAAAAATCAAAGGAAAAAAAATGCTAAAATAAAATAAAATTTGAATAATGGGATTTTGTTGTTTATTTGTTTGTTTGTTTGCTCTCTAAATATATTTTTTTTGTAATTTTTATACAAAGCACATGTTTGGACGTGAAGGACAAAAATTTGAATGAAATGTGCTTGATATGCCTTTTTTTTCATCACAATCCTCATCATGAGCATCAGCTTTGGTTATGCTTTTTATTTGATTGAAGTTTGTATCGGACAAAGTAAAAAAAAATTTAATAATGAAAATATAAAAGAACAACAGAGCTGAAAATACATAATAAATGAATGAATATTGGATCTATTGAAGTTGAACTCGAATTTGATGCAAAATAATAGGAAAAAGTTAAAAAAAAACTAATATGAAACATGAAAAAAATGTACTTGAATGAATCGAGACTACTTTCGACTTTATTGTGTAAAAATGCATTTGATCTAATGATTTTTTTCTGTGCAATATGTTAAAATGAATGCATTTTTTCTCTCAATTCCCATTTTCATGTTAAATATCAGTGAGGCCGACCCTCAAATGACCAGTTTGAACTATTCAAATCCTTTAAATTGAAGAGGCTTAAAGCCCTACACGGAGATTTTTATCATAGCCACAACACAAGAGGACAATAAATGAGCTGAAAAACACTTTGTTGCGAGGAGCCGGTATCGGATTCACTTAACCTGGACTCAGGCCATCAGGCGGGCTCATCGTGCATATCCGTTATCATCATCAGAAGACTTTTGCTTTAATCCTGTGATCTCAAGAAGTCCCTAGTCTTTGACTCAAATTTAGCAAAAAGGAACACTTGAGATCGTTAAATTTCATGGCAGAAGCAAGAATCGAGCTGCCAACCTCATAAATAAAGTCCACAATCCTCGCAATCCCCCAATTGGGGTGAATTACGAGCACTACAGGGCAATTTCAACTTAAAATGTTAAAGTCAAAATCTAAGAAAACATCAAAACAAAAGTAAACAAATGAAACATAATAATCATATTTTCCTTTCAATTGATTTAATTTCATTCACAATCATACACACACACATACACACACACATATACACAGGGAACAATTGAAATGGAATTTGTAGGACAAGAAAATGATAATAATAATAATAATAACGACAAATGAATGAATCAAATTAAACATACACGGTAAGTAGAAAACGTGCCGCAAACAGTGCCGCTAGCGGCACTACTCCGGCACTGCTCTGGCACTACTTGCGGCACTACTGCGGCACTAAATTTTAATAAAATGTTTGTCTTTAAATTCAGATTTTTGTTAAAATAAATGTTTAAAGACCATAGAGGTTGAAATAAAATTAATAAACTCGAAAAAAAATCATTTTTAGCGTACAAAAAATATAAAGAAAAAAAAATTATTCTTTAAATTTTGTTAAATTTTTTTTTTGAAAAAAAAATACTGTGCTGAAGTTTGATTACGCTTCCACGAGTTTATACGCTTGCTCAAACTCGTGGAGGCACTCATTTACATGACTCTAATTCGTGGAAATTAATATTCGAGCGGTTTCAACTCGTGCAAATGAATATTTGATTGCGTTTAACTCGTGGGAATGAAATTTTGAGTACTTTTATTTCCACCAATTGAACTTGCTCGAATTTTACTATCCACGAGTAGAAATCGCTCGAATTTTATTATCCACAAGTTTAAAAAAGTCAAATATTCATTTCCGCGAATTGAGATCGCTCAAAAATTCATTTCCACGAGTTGAAACCGCTCAAATATTCATTTCCGAGAATTGAGATCGCTCAAAAATTCGTTTCCACGAGTTGAAATCGCTCGAATATTAATTTCCACGAGTTTGAGTCATGTAAAAAAAATACGGAAACATGGGGTTTTTCGAAAAATAATAATTTTTCTTGAAAAAAGTATGAGCTTTAAGCCTTTTCTAATTATCAAAATCTTAGTTTTAAGTTAAAAACTTCGATAAAAATGTAGTGCCGCTGGAGTGCCGTACAGTGCCGCTAGCGGCACTAAATACGGCACTCCAGCGGCACGTTTTCTTCTAACCGTGTAAATAATTTCATTCTAATTCCGAAGACAAGAAGACGAAGTGAATGAGGGTCGTGATATTTTTGTCTGAATCTCAAAACAGAACAATTGCAAATGAAAAGAGGGGGCAATTATTACCGTCTTTTGTTCATCACAGCAGTATTATTATTTTTATTATTATTTAAATGTCATGTCGTGTATTCAACAGGAAAAAAAGTCACAATAACAATCAAATGACAATAATCAGAAATCGTACATAAAAAGAATAAGAATTATGAAATAAAAATGTAAAAAAATAAAGATGTTATGATTATTAATCAAGTGCAAGGCGTGTTATTTGTGTCTTTTTCTTTTTGTGATATTGTATCAGGCTGAATTAAAAGGAGTCATGAATTGAGCAGATGATTGAGTAAATTTATGTTTATGACAGAATTTTTTATTTGTGGGATGTGAAATTGAATCATTTTGTTAATGATAAGTTACATTTTTTGATATTTTTTTTTTCTTTGATGACGAGTTTGAAATGATATGATTTGAAAAAATTATATGAAAACAACCCGAATTGACAAGTGATTAGCTGTAGACAATAGAAATTCCGCCATTTTGAAAATGTCATCCATTTTGAAAAATGCGGCCAAAAGCGCTTTTTTCGGTTATTGGCGACTTTCACTGCATAGGTGACTTTTTTCGTCATTAACTCTTTCGCGCATATGGGGTCATATATGACCCCAACGATTTTTTAATTTTTTTATTTTAAAATAATTAAAAAGTCATTTAAATCACTTTTATTTCTTATCAAATAATGGAATGAACCGTTTTTTTTCGATTTTAGCTTCACCAACCCTTAAAGTTTTTCTTTTTGAAATATAAAAATTAAAAAAAACGCTGGAGTCGTGAAAACCTTATATGCGCGAAAGAGTTAACGACTTTTTTTGTTTGGCAACTCTTACGTGATTGGCAATTTTTTTTGTTATTGGCGACTGTCACTGCCCTCTGAGAAATAAAAGCGTACTTTTTACGCATTAAAGTGTATTTTTTACGCTTTAAAGTATAAAAATTACGGTTTAAAGTGTAAAAAGTACGCTTTCATATTTTATAACAAAGACTTTTCATTTTAGAATTGTGTAAAAAGTCAAAAAATTCAAAATATTTAAAAACTTCTAAAAACTCAAATTATTCAAAAATCTCAAAAAACTCAAAATTTTCACAAAACTTTTAAATCTCAAAATATTTAAAAAAACCCAACAATTTCAAAAACGCAAAATTTTCAAAAAAGTCAAAAAACCCAAAAATCTCAAAATTTTCCAAAATCTCTAAATTTTCAAAAAACTCAAAATTTACAAAAAACTCAAAATAAATTTGTTGAGTTTTTTGAATTTGTTGAAATTGTTGGGTTTTTTGAATAATTGAGTTTTTTGAATATTTTGAGTTTTTTTGAAAATTGTGAGTTTTTTTTTAAGTTTTTGGGTTTTTTGAAAATTTTGAGTTTGTTTAGATTTTTTGAATAATTTGAGTTTTTTGAAGTTTAGATATTTTAAATTTTTTGACTTTTTTGAAAATTTTGAGTTTTTTTGAAGTTTTTTTAGCGTAAAAAATACACTTTAAAGCGTAAAAAGTACGCTTTTATTTCTCATAGGCGATATTTTTCGTCATTGGCGACTTTTTATAATTCACGACTTTTTTTAAATAATTGGCGACTTTTTAATGATTGGCAAATTTGACGGACATACGACATGACCGCACACAATACTCGCATATTTTTTTAAAATCGACAGAAATGATCTTAAAACCCTCACTACGATAATATTTTTACAAGTTTTATATTGCAGTCGCTCCTTTTTTTTCGACAGAGGCTAGGGCCCAAACGGTTCATCTGAGACCCACAATATGTTCTAGACTTATGTTCGTATTCACCGTGGGAGTGTTTATGGATCAAAAAAATACAGGGTGTCCATACAAAAAAATAGGGTGACCAGGTGGAAAATTCCAAAATTTTCCGGGAAAATGGAAAATTTTAATGCCAAAATTTTCTTCTCATAATTCTGAACAACTTTGCCTAAGACACCCTATATCTAAATCGAACAGGAAAAATTTTTTTCTAACAACATAAAATTTTCATTCACATCACATTCATCTCTTAAAGGAATGTGCTTTATGTACTGCATGATTTTGAGTGTTAATCATAAATCAACACTCAAAAACAATAAATAAAAATCACAGTCCAAAATCTAATGAGCTGAAGTAAGTGAAGTTTATCAACTTCAAAAACACAAGTTTTCAGAAAGTGAACTCAAAAACATAAAACAAGCGAAAAAATTAGAATCTGAAACTTGTACAATTTTTGTTCTAATCAAAGGCAACATTTTCCTTAATTTTTAACAAGACACTCATTATTACAAATTGTACAAGTTTCAGATTCTAATTTTTTCGCTTGTTTTATGTTTTTGAGTTCACTTTTTGAAAACTTGTGTTTTTGAAGTTGATAAACTTCTCTTACTTCAGCTCATTAGATTTTGGACTGTGATTTTTTTTATGGAAATCATATTTCAGTGATTAAATTTCCACATAAACTCATTTTCACTGCTTTTTACCTCATTTTAACTTGCAAAACCAAGTTTAACTCATTACAAATCGTTAAAAACTCATTCAAATCCATTAAAATGTAATAAAATAAAAAAAAAAGAAAATTCACATTCTTTTGTTTCTTCATTCATTATTTTATGTAATCCCTGACATTTATAAGAGCATCTCGCATTTAAATTTTAATGTTATTTATAACTCTTCATAAAATTCATAATTTTGTATGTGTGTGTCTTTTTTTAATTTAATTTCTGCATGTACAATTGTACATTTTAAACATAGAATCAGAATAACTTCTTCAACAAAATTTTAAAATTATTTTAAGTATTTTATATCATTTTATTTTCTTCTATTTTTTTTTATATTATTATTACTAAAGAGTTGTTACAATAACGGTTTCTTGTAAATAAAAGAGTTGAGAATCATTTTTGTGAATGAATTCTATTTTTACCATAAATTTCATTAAATTATATTAAAAAGTGTGTGTTCTTCATCATCATTTTAATTATAATAAAAACTGCAAAAAAATTTTATGTAACATAACTAAGAGTTTAATCACTTCTTAACTTTTTTTTTTGTTTACGAGATATGTGAAAAGTTTCTTCAATGAATGGATGATGGTGAATTTTTATGAATGGAGAAAATTATGGAGTGTGTGTGCTTGTGCTTTTGAATGAATATCACGTGTGTGTTCTAAATGTTTTGTCATGAAAATGTAATTTTATATTAAAAGTCAAGATCATTAACAAAAAAAAGGAGAGATGAGTTAAAATTTACAAATTGTGTTAAAAAAACACAAAATATTTAATCTTCTGTCACTCTTGCCTGTCCCCGGTTTGAATTATTTTTTCCATTTTTTTTTAAATAAAATTTTTTATACGAATTGAATTTGATTTGATTTGTAAAAATTTGCATCAGAATGTAAAGATTTTAATTAGTCAAAATAATTAACACACCAAACCAAATACCCAAGGGCGGGTCACTATTTTTTTTTATTTTAATTTCCAATTAATGTTTTTTTTCCTCTCCAACAAATGATTTTCATCCTAAAATTGAATTATATTGTAATTTTTATTCATTTTAATAAAAAAAAAAAAATTCAAAAAAATGCAATTCATTAAATTTCGTATGACAACACAAATTACAATAATTGCTGGTATTAATTTGTGGAAAATAAATGGAATGGGACATGTTTGGAGAAATATTTTTCAATTTTTTTTGCACACCTACACAGATTTTCCGTATGCAAATGCAATATTGTTATTTAAAAAAAGTGAGTTTATTGTATCCGGTTAATTTGCTGAAATTTTTATATAAATATGTGGATTGTACAAAAAAAAAATTTAAATTAAAAAAATGACAAATGATGAGTTTATTTTATGGGTGATATTTTATAGCAGTGATGAAATTGTAATTCATTTTGATTGAATTGGAATTCATTGGGTGAGTTTTTGAAAGGAAAATTATTTTTTTCAATGAATTTTAAAATAAAACCATATAAAAGGCGAACTTATCAGAAAAATGCAGTTCAGAATAGTGAATTGATGGAACTCGATTCACTGACTTAGTTTGCTTGGACTGAAAATTGTCAATTAACTTATCTGATACCTTTTTGGAGAATTTTCAAAATCGGTCATTTTCGAAAATTTTGAAAAATTGGCCATTTCGAAAAAAATGATATTTAAAATTTTTAATATCGGTTATTTGGATATTTTTCAGAATCTGAAGCCTGAACACGGAGCTCAATCTCAAAGCTAATGAGTTTCTTTTCATCTTAATGAGCTTTTTTTACTAACAAAAAAAATCTGAACCGAGTCAAAATTACGATTAAAATCATCTTATCTCCTTGAAATTTGAATATTCTTCAAGTAGTTTTAAAAGCTTAAATAAAATTCATTGTCATCATCATGATCATGAGAACTTAATAGTGGAATCTCTTGTTTAGTAATAATAATTATTTTTTTTCTCTCTCTTTTTTTTCAATAAAATCAGTAATAAATTTGAGAATATTTGAAAAACAAATAACAATTTACATTTTAGAACTACTCAAATGTGTCCATATTCAAATTAGATGAGAAAACTAAAAATTTATGTAACCTTTTTTTTGTTGTTTTTTTCATCATTTATTGTATTGAGTGAAGAATGATGATGCTGATGATTTGGAAGACAAGTGCTTTTGTTATGTGATGCCATACTTCAACAAGACAATTATTTTAAATCAGTCAATAAAAGACAAAAAATATATAAACAAACAAAAGTGACATGTGTGATGATGATAATTCATTGTTTATATGTTAAAATATTCAAGAATTAGTTGTGTTGAAGAGAGAATAGCAAAATAACAATAAAATGAAGTGGTTTCTTCAGAAAATTATCAATAATGATCATAAATTTCAATTTAATTGAATTTTAACCCGAATTGGACGAGAGATTCGTCCAATTTTGGTTCAGCATGACTTTAATCGGAAGAAGGACGTTTTTCATGCTTTTAAGAAAATTTAGACATAATAAGAAAAATTTCTTCCTCAATGTCATTTAACCCTCCCTTTTAATTATGTTTCAAGACAATGCTGCATTTAGTCTTTAATAATTAAATCGCTCGGTCCGTGCATAAAAGACACGTTGCCTGAGTATAAGCATAGGCTTTGTGTCGAAATGAAATAAAACTTGTATTAATATTTTTCTCATATCATTTTTTAACATAAATTCATAAAACAACATTGTAATAAAATTGTTAACTCAAACCACTTATGAAATAATTGGATTTGACATTTGATGCACATGCTAACTTAAGTTTTAACATCTTTTTTATTGCATTTTAATCAACTTTTCTCTTCACAGTTATACATTGTAAGAGTCGCCATTTTAATTAAAAACACGAACGAATAATGACCGAAACGTGTAACAATTTTAAAAATGAATTAATTTTATTTATTTATTTTTTTTTTAAATTGACGAATAAAAAGCATTTTATTCTCTATTGTTTTATTTTTTCCCATATTATTTGCCCTCCTCTTCTATTTCTCTACGTACTAAGAAAATAACCGTTACATTGTTGTATTATTTTTACGCACACACAAAATTCGACCACATTGAATTTTTTTCATATTATTTTTTTTTTAATTAAAAAAGAGCAAAAAAAAACTAACAACATAATCCAATATTTTTAACAATAAATTTTGTTTGTTTGTACAACTGGGAACAATAAAATGCGGTGATAGAAACAATAATATTAATAATAGAAACAATTTAAGTTTAAAACAACAATAATAGAATTTTCTTTTCTTTTCACTTATAGTACGCATGGTTGACACTGCTTTACCGGCAAAAAATGATTTCAAAAAATAAATAAATAAGTTAAAATTTTATGACATTTATAACAAAACAAAAAAAAATATATGTTTAAAAAAAATGACAATCAAATTAAGATTTTCGTTTTCTTTTATTGTTAAGAAGGGTGACCAATTATTTGTAATATTTTTCGTTACGTTATGTTCGTTTTGAAATCCAAATTTCCTTTGATTATTTTTATAATAACGTTCAGGATTAAAAATTTCGTGGAAAACTCGGGAATTTTCAAAAATTGCTATAAAAACGTAAAACTTCGCAAATAAGATAAAATTCAGAATATATTTCAAATTGCGAAATTTCTGTAATTTAAAAAATTTGGAAAATCGCGTTAAACCGCTGAATTTTTAAAAATGCAGTTTTCTAAAAATTGTAAAAAATTCAAATTTGCTGAAACTTCTAAAACAGCGGAAACTGCAGAAATCGAAGAACGACCAAAATCCTCGGAAAACCTCGAAAATTCTAAAATCACAAAAAATTTTAAATTTTCACGGTTTCTGAAAGTTTTACGAATTTGAAAATCCTTAATTATAAAAAATTAATCCATTTCGGAATTTTTAAAATTCTGAAAACAAATTTAAAATTTCCACTATTTTTCAAAAAACTTGCAAAAACAAATGAAATTCAGAAAATGTTTTAAATGTTTCTGAAATCGAGACATTTTCAGAAATGAAGGACTTATTTTCAAAATTTTGGAAAATTCGGTAAAATCTCCGAATTTTTAAAAATGGTTTAAAAAGGTTTTTTAAAAATTGTAAAAAATTAAAATTCGCTGAAATTACCAAAATAGCGGAAACTAAAGAAATTGAGAGAACGAACAAAATCACGGAAAACCTCGAAAATTCTAAAATCAAATTTTTTTTTAAATTTTCACGGTTTCTGAAAGTTTCACGAATATAGAAATTTCGGAATTTTTGAAAACTTTTCAAATCCTGAAAGCGACTTTTTTAAATCCCACATTTTTCCGGAATTCCTCAATTTTGACTCAAGTGAACCTTCCTTTGAATAAGGCTCATATGAAGGCAAATTGGTTCAAAAAATGGCCATTCTCATGCATTTTCAAAAGTGTGACAACTTACACAAAAGAAAATGTGACGGCTGTTGTTATCTTAAATTATATGACAACAACAAATTATTAAAATCCAAAAAAAAATGAACTTGTGTTTTCTTGATTCTATTATTAAAAATAATAATAACAAAATTTTTTTCTTGTCTTTCTTCGTTATGCTGAACCATTTGTTTTAAAATTAGACTATTGTTTTGATTGCTTTGATGATGAGTGTGAGTGATAAAGGTGAAAATATTTCGATTATTTATGATAAGCAGATGCGTTTTTGACAAGTCTTTCAAATAGCATAGCATTGATTTACCATATGGACCCAAAATTTCCATTTATTTATCTATTACTCACTGACCCATTTCCCATTATTATTATCTTTATTCACAGCTCTATACACATAATACAATATGATTAAATCTAAATAGCATTTTTTTTTTATTTTACACAGATTAAAATCACATCTCATTTATATTCCTTGCACAATTTCCAACACAATCCATTAGTACAACATTTTTCTATGACTATACAAATTTATTGTAATATTATTTAACGCGATTGGACGTGTCATTGTACCTTAATTTTTATTTTATTTTTTTTTTTTTAAATGAAATGAAATCTCGTCAAAATATTTGCCTTTTGTACCATATGTGTCGCATAAGTACAAATATAATAATACGAGAGAGAGATAAACTTTTTTAATGACAAGGCATTAACAAACAATGAGATACGTGAATTATGCACATTAGCACCCACGCGCGTATTTCAAATGAATTTGTATGAAAATTGAATAATTTGAATAATACAAGACCGTACTTATTTTTATATTATTACGGTGATTATATTGTCGTCATCATTATTATTATGATTGTATTTATATAGATTTATGTAAATAAGGTTTTTTTTTTTACCTTTTTTAATGTAAAATTTAATTTTACGAAAGAAGTTACAAAAAAAAATCGTTTACAAAAGAAAAGTGATGGATGTGAAATGAATTTGAATTTGTTTTATTTTTTTCTTTTTGACAGGAACAATTATTTTTCTAAAGGAAACTTTTCTTTCCAAACGAAATTGAATTGCATTTGAAATGAAAAGAAAAAAAATCGATTAAAAATTCATTGATCATTTTGTGATTCCCCTAATTTTTTTCATTTTTTTTTTTTGAATTAGAACGTATTTAAATGAAAAAAAGCGCTTTTGAGAACTCCAAGTCGTCGGTTATTGATTTAAATGATAAAACATTGTACATTAGCCTTAAACGTGCTTCAAGAGACTCCAATTTTAGCTTTTTTCAGATTTTTTTAAAAATAATTTGATATTCGGCTTCAAATTTGAATTAAAAGTCCGATCAAGTTTTTAATAAGATAAAAAAAATAAGGTTTCAATTGAAATTCAATGAAAATGCTCTTACGAACTACATTTAAATGACTTGTCAACTTCTGAAAATTTTCTAATCCCACTGTTTTACACTTGTTCCGCTAATTTTCTTTATTGTGTCTTTTTTTTTCCTTACAATTTTTTTTCAAACAAACCAAACAATAACATAAAAGTGGGATTTTGTGAAAAAAAAATCTATAACAAGGGGATTGCTGATGATGATGTGCTTTTAATAACAGTATTCAAACACATACACATACAAAAATTCATACAAGAACAAGAAAAAACACATAGGGTCGCTTTGGGAATTCAGAAAAAAATACACGTTGAGAAAAAGGATAATTTTAAACAAAACTTGTGTAAAAAAATTAAAGGGGAAGAAAAAAAGGGTTGTTTGAATTACTCCAAATTGAGATAAATTATGAATAACAAATTAAATTGTATTTTAACCTTTTTCTGTATCTCTTACCCTGACTTATTCTTGTATTTTGTGGTTCAAGTGGGATTATAAAACATTAGTGCGACTAGACAGAATAATAAAAAAAGGAATTATATCAAATATCAGGTCAATCAATTTATTTCATGCGAAAATGTGTCACTTTATGATTCAATCAAAAAGTATGTCATGATTTTATTTTGCGTATCTCGTAGTGTATAGTCATAATTTAAATCACATTTTGGTTTAGAAAATTTCTAAATTTTTTGTGAAATTACATTTTAAATAAAAAATATAAAAAAAAAATATTCACTTATTATGTCAAGCAGTGTAAGAAATCAACGATTCCAATTAGGATCATATGGACCAGGTCCCGCTGCATATTCCCTGCCACCAGTGATTGGATACAAATTTGAAGGAAATCGTAAAATCGATCGCTACATTCCAAATATGTTTAGTTTTGGTCATCGACGATCAATGCGCTTTACTTCAATTGGACCTGGACCCGCAAGTGGGACACCTCCAAAATTTGGTGAAAATCAGGATGTGATGACACGATTTGGCAAGCCAGCATCTTACAAATACACATTTGGAAAGAGAATTCCCATGAGAAGTGGATTCATGCGTACACCGGGTCCTGCCGATACGTATCCTGATCAAAGTAAAATGACAAAAGAGGAGTGGAAACGAATTGAAAGGAATTTACATGGAAAAGGACCTGAATTTACATTTGGAATACGACCACGAAGAGTATCAAAGCAATTTGGTCCAGGTCCAAATGCATACGTAACAAATGATAAGCTTGATTTGTACAAACCGAGAGCGCCACGATATACCATGTGAAATTGAATGATTTTAATATTTGCATTAAAATTTAGTAATATTTTTTTTCATTTAATAGGAACTCTCGATTATATCGCCGTAATGTAAGTCAATCTCCCGGCGCAGCAGCATACCATCCATATGTGATCGAAATGGGTCAAGGCAAGTTTATGGAACGAGTTGATCCAATTAGACCGCGATCTGGTGCATACACGATTCTTTCAAGACCACGTGGTTACATGAGAACTTTCGGACCTGGACCTGATGCCTATGATATTCGGCCGTATAAGGGAATTAAAGGTAAAAATCATATGGGACCAAGTGCCATCGATGGAACACGTGGACCTACTTGGGTATTTGGACGTCGATGTAGGAACGCACCAATGATTATTCAGGAAGATATTATTTAAAAAATTTAAATTTATTTGTATAATAAAATTTCATCACGCTGTCCAAATGAGTAGATAATAATTCAATTATCTTGATCATAATTTAAATGTGTGTTCCCCTTATTTATTACACTCAAGCACATAAATAAATAACAAGAGTCAAAAATAGAAATACAAACAAAAACAAAAAACAAGCATATTAATAACGTATTGTTTCGCACCAAATTGTTTCGTTTCATGCCCTCATTATTGTTGAAAATTAAAATAAAATCACTTTTTCTGTAGATGCAGGGGCAAATACAATGAAATAGAAGCATGAAAAAGATCGTTAGTGCTTCAAAGAAGTAAATAAAAAACAATAGCACATCCCACTAAATTAGCCATTCATGCACAAGAAAAGATTTAATTTGAAATAACAATACAAACAAATTAACGAAGCATATCATCATCGTCGTCTCTTTTCAATTTTCATATATAACACTTTCATTTTGTACACATTTTTTATATGTTAAGTGAGATTGAGACAATAGAGACGACACAGATTTGGTGCGTGGGTGCCAATTCTATTGTTACAGTTGCTACAAGTGTCTGATTTATTGCTCTCGTCTATTAAATGTGTGTACAAATATACGTCTAATTAAAATACATCTGAAGTGCGCATGAAATTGTATGGCAAAACAATAGAAATCAAGCAAGCGTGAAATTATGTGCTCCCCAATAGGAACAAAAAAAAATAACAAAGAGCTAACAAATAAAACAATAGAAAATGAAAAGAAAAAATATGTTGTCAGTGTTGTGTGAAAACAAAAGGCGTGGTTTATGGTGTTATGCGCATTCAAAGTAATCACAATGATGATGATAATAAGTGTTTCGGATCATGTCACACACAATGAGACACACTAACATGAAGGGAAACTGCGCTCACTCTGAATTGAAATAAAACAATAGAAATGAAGCAATTTTGTGTATGATAAGTAGGCGTCCGTTATTTGTTCTTTTTGAAATGCTTCGATGAACAGCGCATGCCAATACACAGTGACTAGCGAAGTAAATGAGCGTGTGCTGTTTTGTTAAGACAAGTTTAAACTTGATACTGATACGGATATTTTAATGGATAAAATTTCACGAAATTCTTCCATTAACTTAATTTTCATATAATTTTAAGATTCCATTTAATGTCATTACGAAATTTTCTCTCTGAAATTTCCTTTTGTACTGAAACATAATGTAAAATTATTTATTCACATGGTAGCTTTATGTTGATTTCATTGTAATATTATAATAAAAAAAGGTAGTGTCTTTCTCCTCCCTCTCTAAAAGTATGAAAATGTGTCTTCATTATTATTATTGTGATGATGGTGATTATTATTTTACTTCTCATTTTTTTATCATGTACTATAAATGTATACGAATATTTACATATTTTTATCACGTTACCTTTTCATTATTTTACATTTTGATACATTTTATTCTTAAATATTTAATTTAATGTTGCATTGTATGAAAGAAATGGCTTTCAAATTACATTCAATGATATAAGATGAAAATCGAGTCCTTGAAATTTCAAGGAAAAAAGTCTTGGATGCCTCATTTTTTGAAGCCCTATAAATGAATTTTAAATATTTTCAATGAAAAAAAATCACATAATTTCTTAATGGAGTTTCAATTTCCATTAAAATTTTATTACCACACAATCGATACAATTTAAACATCATCGACTAAACACACACTCACTTAAAACTATAAGAATATAAGAAGATTATACCAAATTGATATGCAAATGAGACACTCGTACAAAAATGCTGAGAACCGACTCTATTAATCTATTATTTTGTCTCATCTTTTGTTTTTTTCCTTCTCATATTGATATAAAATGTACATATTTTTTTTGTCTCTTATGTTTTTTTTCATATATCTTCGTAAAAAGAACAATAAACTAGTAAAAACGTAAAATTTATCGAGCAAAGTGATACTAAAAATAATATTTTTATGTAGATAAATTCAAAGAAATGACATTTTAATATTAATAAAACAGGTGAATTTAAGTGGGAGTGTGTGTATAATGATAATAATAATGATGATGATGATGATGAAACAAACGAATGAAGATTGTTATTATTATTAGTATTATAGAAAAGCAATAAAATATTGATTTTTTTTTTGTAAAAATGAAAATTTTTTTTTTTTGAAACAAGTGGTGATAAATTTAGATGATTTTGTTATGATTTTAGTCACATACATGTCGGGTGTTTCTTGAATTTGAATGTGTAAGATATTTGGGTAATGATTTTATAGGAAATTCAGAGTTCGAAGTAAGTCAAAATTCGTCGTACTAAATGTTATGATGAGAAATTTAAAAATATGGCGAAAAACGGGCAAAAAATAGAATTTTTAAGGGAGTTTTACAGGGTTTTTCACATTAATAGTGTCGTCCAAAAACTGAAGTTAAAGTTGTCCTCGTACTCACATGCTGTAGCATCCAAGACCGTTGTAGGTTCAAAGGTGCGAGGTACGAACCAATTTTATGATAAAATCTCAATCTCTTACACAATCATTCAAGCAATTTATTCAATTAAAATGTTTACTTTTATCCTTCTCATAAATGTAAATTTCAATAGTTAATTTTATTCCAAAATCAAAATTAGTTGCTATTCAGTTATTTGTCTCTTGTTGACCTTTCTTTCAATTTAACAGTTTTTTTCTTGTTTCTTTTTTTTAATTGAATAGTTTCTATTCTTTACAAATATTTAAATTGTTAAAAAAAATAATCATAATGAAACTCACATTTAAGACATCATCTCAAGTTTCTTTAAATTCATTATTCTTCATTTTAAACACACAAAAACACAAATATCTACAAGTGTATACAAGTGTAATAAAAATCGTTTTTAATTTTAACAATTATCTAAATTGACATTTTCATATATAAAATGAACAAGAATATAAAAAAAGTAGTAATAATAATAATAGTATAATATAATAATAAATGATTTTCTAATTAAAATATTCATATCAAAGAGATATCTTTAAATGTTTCTCTTTTGATTCTATTATTACTACTTTTATTAAATTGTATATTTATATGGGAGTTAAAAACTATTATCATTTTTTTTTTGTTTTTAATAAGAGACCATTCTCCCATATACATAAATATATTTATAAGTAGATACAACCAACAATTTAAAGTGTCAGTTTTAGATCTTTGATGAATGTAAAATAAAAAAAAAAATTAAATAAAAGGCGGAGATTTACATAAGAGATTATTGTTTGAAAGATCTTCAAGTGGATTATTATTATTATCATTTTGTTTGTTTGTGGTTTAAACAGATTTGAAACATTGTCATACAAGATGAATTTGTAATTATTTCAAATGTAAAGCGAATATTTCGGGACTGTTACATTCATTTCTACATCACACACAATTAATAATGAAAATTAATTCATCTAATTATTGAAAAAAAAAATTAGAAATAATTTATTCATCATCAATACGATGCTTGAATTACATTACAAAAATGATTGTAGAACATTGTTTTTTTTTATTGTACTTGAATCATATTTGGAGTACTTGATGAATGTGATTGTCTCCAAGATTCTACACATATTGTATGTAACACACACACACACACGCGTTACATTAAATATAATGTTAAAAAAATGAGAAAAAAACGAGAATTAATAAATGCTTTAGATAGCACATTGAACCCAATTCATTTTTTTTTTACTTTAAAAACAATCTTTTATACAAAACAGTGTAAATATATGTAGCAGGTTCCCTCTGCTTGTAAAAAAATGTATAGATAGAAGAATTATTGGAGACTTTTGAATAACAATATAAATGAATAAGAAGCATATTTTATCTTTTTTATTTTAAAAATCAAATATGTGTGTGATTGTTTGTGTATGTGTATAGGAAAAAGGTGATTTAATGGCATAAATAAAAAGGAATGGAAATAAATTAAAAAAGTATTAAATAAATAAAATAACAAATATACCGATGTAATATCATACATGTTGTAATAGTAATAATTTACGTGGCGCAAGAACACAAAAAAAAAATATATAAATATACAAATGACACAAAAAAAGTAATTATCTCCTCATCTAAATAAATAAACATTTATATGAAAATGTTTAAAAAAAATAAAATGAAAATTGTTATTTTGATTCACTGTTAAAAGTGCATTATGCTATACTGAATTAAATATTTTTTGAAAATTAAGCATTTAAAGAATGAAATTCTTCAAATCAAGAATATTTATTTTATTAGACGCTCAAATGTATAGCTATTTTCAATTTCATAGTTTTCTATGATTTTATATCTGAGTATGTCAAGCAAAAGGTTTTAACACGAGAGCAGACCTTAGTGCAAGCGGCACTAACTGTTTTAGAAAACACTTTTTCGTTTACCGCATCACAAGTCATTCAACCAGAAATGGAGAAAATTAAAGAAATTTTATTTTCTGTGTGCCAAAAGATCGACAAACTCCGTGAAAACGTTTTGTAAGTTTTTTTTATTTAATTTATTTTTTCATTATTTTCTAATAATTTTTTTTTTGTAGTGAATGTAAAGGAAACATCACAACTTTAATTAAATCGACCAAGAAAGTTCAAGATGGCATCGAAGTGGAAAAAATAAATGAGGTGAAAGAAAAGGCAGAAATTAAGCTGTCTGAAATAATGGATGAGATGGACCGTTTAAATAAAATAAAACAGTACATTGAAAATCCAAAACCCATTGTCCAAGACAGTTACTACAACAGAGACAATAATAAAAGATTCAAGCCTGGAAAATGCCCGGAATTTCCATTGAAACTAATTTAACCATTCATTGATCAACTGCATTGATTTAATATAAAAGTGCATTATGCTATACTGAATTAAATATTTTTTGAAAATTAAGCATTTAAAGAATGAAATTCTTCAAATCAAGAATATTTATTTAATTAGACGCTCAAATGTATAGATATTTCCAATTTCATAGTTATCTATGATTTTATATCTGAGACAATCAGTTCAAAAATTCGCTATTTACGCAACATTTGTAATAAAGTAATTGCTCTTTACGTTTTCTAATGGTCATTTGCAAATGTCCATCGTTTAGCTCTTTCAACCAGTAAAATTAAGAGTATGATCAAGATCAGTAAACGTCCAATTATGTTATGAGTTTGTTCTTTTTTCGTTATCGTTTTAACTTTTTTTTTAATAATTTTACTAAGAAGCTTAATTTTTCTGTCTTTAAAACTAACTAGAGTATAACATCATATAGCATAAGTTATTTGCTTAGATTATTAAGTCGAGACTTTCACTGTTTTGATGAATTACAGAAGTGTTAACAGTTTTTTAAGGTTTCCATAAAACATAGCTCAAATTATCCATTAAATTTGATCCTTAAACTAATTGTTGTGCTTTTGAAAGAAATGCTTCAACAAGTAATGCCAACTTCATTCATGGTCTTGTCTTTTTGCACTATCATCTTATTTTGATGGTTCGAATCAACCTCAATAATAGACAGACAAAAAAACAAAGCAATCCCAAAAACTTATTTTAAATTTAAAACTCATATTTTTGTAATTGAAGGTGTTTTGCGTATATATTATCATTTTGTCACATATAAGAATAATAATAAGAACATAAATTATTTGTATTACATTTTTTTTTGTTATTTGTCTCATTGCTTAAAAATAAAAATAAAAGAAAACATTGAAATTCGATGCACATCTATCAATTTGGTACACTAATAATTCTTTCAAAACATACATTTTTTATTTATTTATTTTTGTTTTTACTTCTGACGAAAATGCCCTTATTTAAAGTCAGAATTTATATTTATGATATTGTTAAAAGAGAAATTTAGTCTTAATTGAAATTTTCATTTAGTGTTCATACCAGTTGATGGAAAAAAGTGAAAAATGCTCTTTGAACTAAATGCATATATGGTCAATTCGATATGAGATTCTTCTCAATGTAAATGTAACATTTAAATATAATTTAATTAAAATTGATGTAATTTCATGAATTTCAACCTTTAATGATACCTTTAAACATTATATTTAACTAGGTAAAGAAAGACGTTAAACACAACACACCCAAGTATTTAATTTCTTTTTTGACATTCATTATAATCTAAGGTACTTTAACATCAAACTCTTAGAAAAAAAAACTCTCATAACAATAACAGTTGTGCTGACAAGATATTCACATCATATTTAGTGGTATATTAAAATTTTATGATCATGATGAAAATATTGTTTTTTAGTATGTTTAATTTCCTTATGATATTTTGTTTTGTTTGATGTATAAATAAATGTAAACTTTTTTTTTACCTTTCTTCTTTCTTTCAAGTAATAATAACAATAAATCTAAATAGTGAGTTTAAGAGTAACAGATACTTTTTCTTTTATTTTTATTATTCAAAAACATTAACTGAATGTACTACCATTCATGTTTTTAAGTAACATTATTTGATGTCTGTTTATTGTATTTTATTATTATTATTTTTCATATACAAAAGATATAAAAGCGATGGAAAACGTCTTCATAATAAACCCAAGTATTAAAGTAACAAAAGTTTATATTATTAATATGTGTATTTTTTTTGTAAAATAATAATAACAAGGCACTTATAAAATTACACTTAATTCATTTGTTTGTGGGTAACTCTCTTGAAAGAAATCTTATTTTATTTTTATTACTATTATTCGGAAAAAGCGGTTTTAAAAGAGTTAAAACATGAATAAAGACATATCATCATATTCATATAATTTTTAAGGTAAATAAATATTTGTTTGAAGATGAAAATTGTAATACAAAAAAAATCGATATTGTTTATATATATTTTTTTTTGAGTTGTGTGAAGTGATACTTGAACTGTATTATTATTTCAACTGATTTTATATTCAAATAGTGTTATTTTGTGTGTGTGTTATGTCAACATTCACCGCTCTGGAGTATTGATTTCATTTGAATGAAACGTGGGAAAGTTTGAACATGAAATTTTCTTCACTTTTCCAAGAAAAACTATTTTTAAAGTTCTGACTTTACGTACATGATCCAGGTGATAAATTATCAGTATGTGAAAAAAAATATTGTACAAAAAAATCATCAAAATATCACTAGGCAGAAAATATATCTTCATTATTCATTCTCGCACATAACAAATCTTCGGACTATAAGACATTATATCTCAATAAATATAAATTCTTGACTTCTCCACTTCATTCTGAAATATAGTTTTACCTTTATTTTTTATATGAGTGTGTGTGTGTTTATGTGTGTAATGTGTAGTTTAGAAATAAAAAAGAAATAAAATATAATATAAAAGAAACAAGACAATTAAACACACAACAAATTTTTTTTTTATTATTTGAAGCTTTAAAATAAAAAAATACCACGCAGTCGCGTGTAAGTGAAATTTTTAACATGTCTATAAATTTTGTTTATGTCTTAATCCATCAATCAATCTAGACTGGATTTGGACGAAAAATGGTCCAGTCATCTCCAGTTATTTTTTTCCATTGTATGTCCAAATCTTTTATATTTTTTATAAGTTAAAGCAGGAATTTACCGTATACGCAATGCACGTGAGGAGACAACAATGAAAATAAAATTGATTTGTTTTGTCTTAATATTAATGTAAATGTTTTTTTTTTGAGTTACTACTGGGAGAGGTTCAAGCTTAGTTTGAAGTTAAGAAAAAAATGGTTTAAAATGAAGACAAGTGTCATTTATTAAATAGGCTTAATCCTCTTGTTTTAAATTTATGTGGTTTTGGTTCAACCAAGTTTCACCTCTTAAATGGCTTGTTGTGTAAAAAATGTCAATAATTAATGTCAGATGATTGTTATTTAAAGTGAATTTCAAGTAAATGTTGAAATGAATTAACCCTTAAATGGGGTCTTTTTCCAGATTTTTTTATAATTTTTAATTTTGCCTCATACTCTTTGATCCGGAAAAATTTCCAAAACCGCCAAAAGCAGTGGGATTTTTAAAATCAACGAAATCTATCAGACTACGGATTTCTCTCTGATTTCAAAAATTTAGAAAAATTCAGGGCTCGGAAAAAGCAGGGCTTTTTTTCATAAAAACTAAAAAAAACGGGTTTTAAGCTACTACCAAATTCTTCTCATTTGGGCATTCATTTTTTGAGATCAATCATGCAAGGACACAACATTACATTACTAATGGAAAATTTATCCCTAACGGATAACATTAAAATCTTAGCACACCGTGCTACATACAATGCTATTATAAAAAAGAGCAAGAATGAACTTGGTCAAATTGAGGCAATGGCGAAAAATATTTCGTTAATGTATGAATCCGTGTTCAAGGACGAAAATACGATAAAGACCGGAATGCAATCGCTGTCGACGACAGTTAATTTGGCTTCAGGAGAGGAGAAAGAAGAGCTGCAAAATGAGAAGGCGGTGCAAGAAATCCTGGACAAGAGGTGCGACATGTTCAAGACTATAGATGAAAAGATGGGATTTAGAAAGTCTTCCCGAAAACGCCTTCATGATGACTACTTGTCATTTCTGCAAACAAAACTATCATAAATCATTTTGTTGGAATCTTTACAAAAAAGTCATGAAATTTGAATAAATTAGGCTTTAATTGTAGCTGTCCTGATTATTTTGCATACATTTTTGAAGAAAAAAAATGCATAAATATCGAAAAAAACGTCCTTAATATAAAAAATGTACAAAATAACGGGGTTTTTTTATGTCGGGCTACCAAATTTAGTTTTTAAATAAAATTATAATTAAATTTAAGAAAGCAAAACTTATATTGTATGTATCGAAAAGCCAAAAGAAATTTAACTTTGGCTTTGCTATAGCCGAAGCCAAATTATTATTTTAGTTTAGCTTTGGCTTGTAGCTAAGCCAAAATGAAACGGCTTTTTGGGCTTTGCTTTATGCCGAGCCCTGGAAAAATTCCCAGTTTTCTGCTGTTTTTAAAAATAAAATTACACCACTGTTGTTAATAAAGTCGAAATGTGACCACATGTGACAAAATTCATTCATACCTTTTTTTTTACAATCATTTCAATATATATTTGACATGACAAGCGATTAAAATCATTATTAATATTTCAGTGCTAAATGTTTAAATTAAAAAAAATAACAAATACAAATAATAGCTTTACTTCTAATGACGGTGTAAAACAAGTGTGGCCGGCACAGGTAGATTTAAATATTTTTTTTTTTGCATTAAAATTGTATCACAGAAATCAGTTCATTGCTCCCAGTTCAAAGTTTGTCTATGTCCAAATAATATTTGAACAATTGTTTCTATACAAATTATCATTTCAATTGACATGTTTTATAACGGTCAATAACGGTTATTGAATATGATCTTAGTAAAATGAAGCAAGACGAAAACTTTCTATATTTGCACATAATTTTAATCCATTATTTGTTTTTTTTTGACACATGGTCCGAGAATTACATTTTTATTTTTATTCATTATTAAGGTTAAAATAATATCCTTTTATATATAAAAATAAAGGTGAATCGGATTATGTGAAATAAAAGCCCTTCTTTTAACATTATTTCACTTGATTCGCAAGACACACGTTAAGACGGTATGCTTTCACATAATCCGATTATATGGACCATCAACATGTGTCAGAGTAAACTAAATTGAGTTTAATTTCTGTCTCAGAAAACAAAAAAAAAATCTACTCGTTTTTGTGTATTTTTATATGAATTTTATACAACATGACATAAGGGTCAGTGTCCGAAACTCTCAATTTTTGATGATATTAAAGTCATTTTTTTGACAAGCTTACACATTTTGAACACAAGTTATGAAAAAAATTATCATTATTTTATTTCAATTATTAACATTACATTGTTTCTTTCATTTCTTTTCTTTATATTTTAAAGATTTTTACAAAAAATTGTTATTTTCAGTTTAATTTCTGACCATTTTTTTACAATTACATTTCAATCATGACTGTTAAGTTTTAATTTAAAATGATATACATTTTTTTTATGTAACGCACAATATTGGAATAATCTGACAACTGTAGTGTGATTATTAAGATAAAAAAAATTAAATTTAAAGCAAAAAATACCGACAAAGTTCCACTAAATTAGTTTTTTTTCATATCACAATCCCAAGATTAATCGAAAATTAGTGACAATTTTATTCTCTTTCCTATATTTTAATAAGAGATAAGGCAGATAAATGCACTTCCGATAATATTTCCTGTCTACCATCATCATAATCAGTTTAAATTGATAATTATATTGCTGCATTTCAATGCAAATGACATTCATAAACATCAAAATGTATAAAAGGAAATATTGTGGAAAATTTTTGTCCAAGGTGAAAATCTTATGCATTTTACAACAAAATGCATTTCAAAATGTCCATTTAATTGATGATTTTGTTCATTTCAATATGAAAAGTATGGCAAAAATAATGATAATAATAATGAAATAATTGACTTACCCTTTCTGATTGACCAACCAAATGATCTCGTACTATTTGCAATTGAAATATCATTTCACTTAATTTTCTCTCTTTTTCCTGTAAACTTCCTGGATAATTAAGTACTTGTAATGGTGAGTCTGTGTTATTGTCAATACTGAAATGAAATTATAAAGAAAAAAACATTATTGATTAAATGAGTATTTAAAATGGATTTGCGATGATTAGAATTATGAGGATTGACATTGTTGTGAAATAGGTTTAGAATGATGTTACATTGTAATAGAATTTACATAATCTTTATAATAAGCGTAATTTGCATCCATATGATGACATTACACATGATAATGAAATATTATTGTAAGTGGGACTCCAGTGGGACCAGTGGGGCCAGTGGGACACCAGTGGGAAACCAGTGGGAGACCAGTGGGAAACCCCACTGGTTTTTGTTTGAGAGTGTAGGAGCAAAAAAAGAGAAAGAGAGAGTAAGAAAGTAATATCTTACTCATAATTTTTTAAGAGTTAGCTTAAGAGAAAGAAAAAAATCAAGCGAATTGAAAACAAAGAGAAAAAAAGACAAATGGACAGAGAATGAAATTTAAGACCCTCCCATCCCAATGGATCTCCCCTTCCCTGTTCATCAAAAATGCAATAACCCAGGAATTAGTGATAAGATCATGCGCTTATAATTATTAAATTACTTCATAATGTCATTTACGTACAAAAAAAAAAAAATATTTTACTCTGAACTTATAAAATTGATAACAATAATTGTTATTTTATTTTATAATAGCACAAGCTTGAACTTGACCCAAATACCTCTTTCTCTTCATTATCATCATCGTCGTGTATGTAAGTGTCTTTAACTTGTTATTATTATTTTAAAATTTGAAACAATTTAACTTTTATTGATTATTTTATTATACTTTTACAGTGAAAAACTGATTTATTCTAGATTAGGAGACTACACGTGGCAATTAATTCTTACAGTGCAATGCAGTTTTTTGATTAATTTGTCGTCAAAGTCATAAATGTTTTGAATTTGAATTGATGACCTTATGACATGCATTATTAAATAAATATGAATTGAATAATATAAATAACGTTTGCAACAAGGGACATTGTTTGTGTTGTTTTGAATCGATGCTTAAAGTTTTTTTTAATCATCGCTAATTTTTCAATGAGCTTTAAGACAAAAATGATTGATTTCACTGAAATGTTCGAATTGAATTGAATGAATTCATTCTAAGAGAAAATCCAATTCAAACATTTACATATCATTAAACAGAGATAATAATAATTGTAAACTTATAAACATAAAGAATCAAATGAAAGAGACCGCGTTTACTTATAATTTCATGCAAACAAATCGATAAACAATTACTGGTATCTTACTCTCTTTCTTTTCTTAAGATTCTTTTATTTTACTTAACTCTTTTATCCATGATGGTCACAAATTTCTTGCTTACAGAACGGTCAAGGTAATGAAAATTCATAGAAAAACGTTGAGCCCTGAATTTTAAGCCATGAGAGTAAGAAAGAGAGAGAGAAAAAGCAGAAATATTTAATACAAAAGGGAGAGAGAGAGAGAGAGAGAGAGAAAATAATCAAAATCAAAGAGAAAATGCGAGAGAGAGGAATATTTTTAATAAAAAGGGAGAGAGACAGAGAAATACTGAAATAAAAGAGAGAGAGAGAGAGAGAGAAAAATACAGCTCTCATAAAAAAGACTGTTTACATAAAACATAAGTCATTGTCCTAAATTGTATTTTAGAACATTCAAAGACCTCCTATGAATCAAAGGGTTAAAATTAAACACAAAGCAAGTGCAAGTGCAAGTAATAGCTAAACAATAAGAAAATAAATACAAGTAGCATTTATTAACTCTAAATCTTGTATTGTAATGGTAACAGGTTGCAATTTAGCTTGTGCATCTAACATGAATGGAAAAAAAACACAATAACTATTGTAATATTTTGAATAAGAAGAGAAAATTACGTGTATCATGTTCAATTGTTATCGTAGACAAAAATTCTTTTAATTGTAATCGTAACATCATTTTACTATTAAATCAGTCAATTTAAATTTAAATTATAACATTGAAAGAAATAATTAGTTAAATGTAACATTCTTCTTACCTATTTAACGGTGACGCCTGTCTTTTATTGTTATCTTTATCATGTCGTATTGAACTATCCCGCATTTTTGTTGTTAGACGTTTCAACACATCGTGCATTGTCCGTTTTGGTGCTGAACTGATATTGTTATTATTATTATTGTTATTATAGCTACTATTTAAATTTAAACTATCTCTATTATCTTTAGTATTATTGTTGCCACCACTATTATTATTTTGTTCATTGTGACTACTACTGTTCAGCAGCAATGATGCAGCACTATAATCTTGTTTCAGTTTGTTTAGAACAGCTGTGGGCGATAATGCAACTGGTGGGATTGCATGATGTGACGATGATCCAGCTGTTGTTCCACCTGATTGTCTTTCTTGATTGTTATGATGATGATGATTTCTGCCACTTGGTGAAAGACTCACGGGACTATTATTATTACTGTGACTACTGTGGTTGACTAAATTATTACTAAATTCACTATTATTATTGTGATAACTTCTATTATTATTGTTGTTATTTGTAGATGTTGAAAGATTTTTCAGTGGAGGCGAGTCATTCGATTGACGCCGATGGGGTGGAGATGAATTGATCAAAGGGTAATTGAGGAGGTACTGTGAAGGAATCTAAAATTATTTAAAAATTTAAATGAAATATGTCATTTAATACTCACATTGTATGGAAGAGAATCCATTCCAAGTTTTTGTCGTTTCATTGGTGCTTCATTATCACTTCCATTTCCTTTTTCACTTCCACTCTGTGAATTTTCACGCATTTTCCTTCCACTGCTTCCACGCTCTCGTTTACCGTCACTGGGTGTCGCTGTCTGAGCACGCACCATTTCAGCATCACTCGCTGGCGACGAACTACGATAACTGTCAAGATCTGGCTCCGATCCACAATTTTCTGAATTAATTGACGGTGAATTGCTGCACGGCAATGAGTCGTGTGAAGCCGGTTGTGTGGATGAAGTTGTCGTTGTGTTTGTTGTTACAGGACCACCAGTTGCTACACCTCCGTCTAGTAATTTATTTGGAGGCGATTTACGCTTTGATGACATTGTCCTGAAAAAAAAATTAAATTAATATTAAATCAAATTCCAATTGTTCCGGTAACGATTTAAAAAAAAATAAACAACAATTCAAAGCAAAAAATCATTACAATAAACTTCAATATTTTACGACAATCATCTGACAGCACTATTATTGAGAATACTTAATATTATAGTTAGTTATTTATTGAAATTGACTCAACTAAACATTTATTTACAATGATTATTGTTTAAATTGCATTAAAAAAAATTGTAATCATCATCAAGTACAAAAATAATCATAATAATAGAAAATATCTATGAAATTACATTTCGAATCCTGCTTCAACCAAGAAATGCTCGTTATATAAGTATATTGAAAAATTGTGCAATTGAACATAAATTTCAATACAAAACGGATTTTAAACGGGTTAAGAAGATTTACATGAATTGCAATTTACTTATGTAAATTTTAAAGTAAAAATTTGCAATTTTACCTCAAATCATAATCTGCCAACTTTTTCACAACAATAACATCTCAAACAATACAAATTAACAATAAAATTCGCATCCACTTGATTTTTTGAATGAAATATCATCACAAATGAACATTCTTGTTACATCAATTCAAATTACAATTAAAATTCAACAAAAATCAACTTTGATTCTCTTCTCCTCTTATTTTAACATAATAAAATAGAATAAAATTTCTGTTTTCATTCTTTCCATACACAAATCGTATGAAATTGAATTGAAATAAAAATAAACATAAAATTAAAATAATAAAAAAAACACACAAGTACAAGTTACAACATTTGAGATAGCAATAACGATCATTCATTGTTGTAAATGTTACAAGTTGGATTTTTTTTTTTAAACGAAATTTTATTTTACTATTTAAATGCAGAGAACTGGAGTCAAGTACTTTGTTGTTAATGTTTTATTATTTGTGGGAATCGTCACTGTTAAAATGATTATGATACTAAGATTTTTTTTGTTTGAAAAGTGATGGTATTGTTCTATTCCGACTATAAACAGGGATGGTACATAGAGGCCAATAAAGATGGGCAATGTGAAACCATTGAATGGGTTTCGAAGTGATCATTGGGATCTATATGTTTAGTCAACAACACCAAATACCTTGGCCTCTATATCGACGACAACTTAACATGGAAATTGCATATGAAAAGATTAAGTAAGGAAATTTCCAAGCCGATTGGGATAATGCATAAATTGAAGTACCGTCTAGAAACATCCACGTTGAAGCTTATTTACCACAGCCGCGTTCATAGCAAGCTACATTATATGATATGGGGTTATGTTAAAAAACAACTTTACACGTTACAGAATCGAGCAGTTAAAACCATACATAAATTACCCATATTGTTCTCTACGTCACATTGTACGGCACCTTTTCCAAAAATATCTTTGCTATAGAGAAGATATATAAGAAATCGTTGCTAGTCTTCGTTCAACAATGCATCACCAATACCATCCACCACACTATAAGCTTCACGAGAATACACGAAACACAAGAGCGGTCTTCGAGGAAAAACTACAACTCCCCATGATAAAAACCGAAAGATATGGCAAAGATGGATTCATGTATCGTGCTTCTAACTACATCAATCAACTCCCTCAACCAATAAGAATCATTGCGAATGTTGGACTTTTTAAGAAACATCTACACATGCATCTTATCAATACTTAAACATCCAAATATTACCCATCAGCATCACTCTACTCACTCACCAAGAAATCTTTTTGATAAGGCTAATTGACGGAGGGATTTTGGCAGCTCTCTCATAAACTTGTCGTCGCCACCGGTTTAAACGGTCACACCTTCAAAGACTTGAAGTCACTGGTGTAACGTTAAGATAACCATAACTTTGTATTTAACTTAAAATTTTGAAATAAAGAATAATAATAATAATAATCTTCGAAGACCGGTGGCCCAGTTATGTAAATATCCGAATATCTTTTCAACTGGTGTCTTATCTTCAGCCCCAACGGTTTTTATAACCTTGCATCTATCAAATATTCAAGTAATCCGTTTTGATCTGATATCCAGAAAAAACGGACTTTATCTTCAATTGAACTTAGTCTCACCGAAGGTTTGATCGTTAAAAGTCGCTTAATTCAGGAGTAGGTCATACCAAGCGCGTAACTGAATCTTAGACTTAGGATTTGGAAAGCCAGGGTTGAAAATGAACCCTAATCCACCCCTGCATTATTTTTTTATAAAGTAACTAGATTTTACTTCCGGAATGAAAACCAGAATGTGAGGGATTGTGAAGCTTAAGTCAAATCGTAAGGAGCCCTTTTTCAAAGCGTTGGAATGAAATGATTTTCATTTCTCAGAAAATGCCAATTTTTATAAAATTCTGTTTCACATCCCTGTTTTAATATCTTTAAATTTTGAGTCCCAATACCACATAGAATTAAATTTAAAAAAAAATCTTCTTAAGTACTAGATCGTTTACTACAAAAGAAAAAAAAATACATCACAATTGAGTTGATTGTTATTGCTAGCAGTTGTTTCCTCTCAGTTATTTATTATGTCTGTTTATTGTATTCAGTTATATTGCAATCATTTGAAGAGCGCATAAGTAACATAAAAAAAAATATTGAAATAAAAATTTTTTAATTACTTTTTCAAAACAAAACAAAAAAAAAACTCGAACCAGACACAAATGAAATAAAACAAAAAGTATAATTTTAATGATGATAATAATAATAATGGTTTTTGTGTCTCAACTTTAAAGAATGATATGAAAAATTTTATCACGATCCTTTACACACATTTCCAGGTTAATACCATTCACGTGGTCTGTGCTCACCAGTGTTCAGTCATAAAACATCTCTATTATTATCTTTATTATTAATGTTATTAGTGGTTTGTTGCACATTTTAACTTTAAATTATGCAATTTTCCTTTCACCTACCTTAAATATTGACAACTAATATGCATTTTAAAAGTGCGAAAAAGAGTCTCTCTCACTCTCTAATAATATAAAAACATAATTTATTAATTTAATTCCATGTTTTATGACTTCAATCCATGCTCAATCCAAATGGCACCACAATACACTTAAATTAGTGTGAAAAATTATAGACTTAAGATGGTAGTTAAGGAAATGACTTATGATCACATATTGTTCAATTCAGACTTGATTTGTCTGTTTGAAGCTTAAATTGGGTCTATTAGTTGAAAATCTCTGATTCCTTTGAATTTATTGAATTAATTGAACAACCACATTTTTTTTTCTACAAAGGTTTACTGTTTTTTTTCCTCCTCCTCCATTTAAAGTACCACCACCGATTACACGCAAATAAATAATATCAATATATTTAATTTTGAATTGAAAATTGAGCTTGTAACGTAAAATTAACACTTAAACACTTGTTACCATACTTCGTGTGTTTGATTGTCGTTGCATTTCATTGCTTTGCTACGATGCTTAACTAAAACTTAACTTTTTAAAAGTATATCAGAAACCACAAACAACACTATTATTAATAATATTACGTTCATTCATTAAATATAAATCAGTTTTCCAGTTGTAAAAGTGCACATTTTTTTTAATTTTGTTCAAGTAAGTATGGTAGCAAAATGTGTTATAAGCTGTTAAAAAATTGGTATTTTGCCGGTTAAAATACTCTTATTTATGTGTTTAAAATTGTATTAAAATATATTAAGAGACTCTTATTATTATATTTTTTTTGCATATAATCTGTGGAGATTCAGTAGTTTAAATGAACAATTTTATGCGTTTTTTAATACTTGATTTTTCTTCTTTTTTTATTTTTGAATAATCACATAATCGTTATATTATTAATAATAAAGTAGCACCGAAGAGAAATAATAAAATATGTGTAGAAGTAGTAGGAGAAAAAATTACAATAATAAATATAAAATAGTGTGCTTAACAGCATTTAATTAAATTTATAGTTTAATTTCCTTTTTGTGAAATTAAATGAAGCAACGTGATGAAATAAGGAAAAAAAATGTGTGTTGAAATTTTCTTAGGAAGGAATGTTTTGGGACTTGTGAAATTTTTTGGAGATTGAGAGAGCATCAAAAGAAAAGAGTGATAAAAATTTCGACTAGAGCTTAATTATGATAAAAAGTTCGATTCGCAGCTAGCTTGTGATAAAAAGTTCGATTCGCAGCTAGCTTGTGATAAAAAGTTCGATTCAGAGCTAGATCATTATAAAAAAATTCAATTCAAAGCTAGATTATGCTAAAAAGCTCGATTCAGAACTAGCTTGTGATAAAAAGTTCGATTCAGAGCTAGTTTGTGATAAAAAGTTCGATTTAAAGCTAAATCATGATAAAAAAGTTCGATTCAGAGCTAGATCATGATAAAAAGTTCGATTCAGAGCCAGATCATGATTAAAAATTCGATTCAAAGCTAGATTATGCTAAAAAGCTCGATTCAGAACTAGCTTGTGATAAAAAGTTCGATTCGCAGCTAGCTTGTGATAAAAAGTTCGATACAGAGCTAGATCATGATAAAAAGTTCGATTCAGAGCTAGATCATGATAAAAAGTTCGATTCAGAGCTAAATTATGATAAAATGTTCGATTCAGAGCTACATTGTGATAAAAATTTCGATTCAGAGCTAGATCATGATAAAAAATTCGATTCAGAGCTAGATTTTCTTAGAGAAACGTATAAAGAATTTCGACTAGGGACCAGTTTCTCTGTCTCAATTCTTACCCTGACTCTTTTAGACTTCCCGACAACTCAGGTCTCATTTTTTGAATCATATGCCATTAATGTATTATCTCATCGAAATTGCGTTCTACTTCAATCCAATTTTTAGTTTCTGTCTAATGCTCAATCCCAATTAAAAAAAATAAATACATACAATTTGAGTTCATTTAAAAGAAAATTGCAACAAAATAACATATTTTTACTGTGTTTCAATTATTATTCAAAAAAAAAAAAGATTATTATTATTATTTTGTGATGTGATAATCTCTCAGTTATCTCTTCATCATATATAGAAATTCATTTATTACATTTTTTGCTTGCATCGCACATGTGTATTTCTTGATTATAACTACCTATTAAAAATATATGTGAATACTTTGTATATTTGCATGTGGAAAATCTAATCTCGGATTAGTTTTTTCATTCATGAAATTCAATTTTATACATAAGTTTAAGACAACATCGTGATTATCGTATTATTACCCGCTTTTAAATTGAAAAAATAAATAAATGTTTTTAAGAGTTAAATTGGTGTTTTAAGTGTGTTGATTATTGTTTTTCAACTTTGAAAACGTTAAACGGAGGAAATGGAGGTGGAGCTGATTGAATGGCAACATCCGAAACCAATTTTCTTTCACTTTTAATTAAAATATTTCGTGTTACAATGTTGATTTGAGAAAATTTTTGTTGAATAAGAAAATTTTAAGGACATAATTTAAAATGAAATGAAATTTATTTAATTTGACACGTTTCTTCATTTAATTTTATTATTGATTTGCTTTGATTGCATATTTGCTTTAAATACACACACACATTTTTCTACAAATTCATACCCCGTATTACTTAATACGGTCACGATTTAGCCACAAGCATCACACTAGCAACTCTAACACTCTTTATTTTTATTATTATTATTTAATTTTTCTCTAAATGCGATTTTGTTGTGATTATTTTATTTTATTGAAAGCGATTTGTCATGATTCCTTCGTGACCGATTTTTCAAGCACCTGTGAGACCAATAGACAGTGCTAAACTACACAAAACATGCATTTCAAATGTAATTATGAATCATTAGTCAATATTATAACAATTTTATTGTGAAAATGAATAATTTCTATTATTTTTTTTATATTTTTTCCATAAATTTGCTCTAAGGCATTGAAAAGAAATCAAAGAACAATGTCAATTCATTAAATGAAATGAGGTCAAATTGCAAAAAATTTCCTTATCAATCAAAGTATTTTGACCGAATTTTATAAATTTATTATTATTGCAAAAAGAACCCGAAATTTGAATAACACAAAAAAAATGACAACAATAATTTGAAGTTATCTTATCAAAATTTCTATTTTAGACATTGATTTCCGTAAATATTAACTCAAATTTAAATTTTTTTGTCTTTTAATTGCTTTCATTAAACACAATTTTTTGAAATAAATGGGTCAAATCACTTTTTTTTTTAGTACATATAAATTAAGTTAATTGTGATTGTTTTCTTTGTAATTAAGTGATAATAATATTTTATTGTCTAATTTATTTAAAATAAAAAAAATATGTATGAGTGGAATTTTTGTAATTGACCTATGTGATTAATTTTGTTTGTGATCGTTTTCTTTCCAATATTTTGTCTTAAATTGAATCTTCAAAGAAAAGTTTAAAAATTCTTTCACAATTAAAAGAAAAAACAATAGAAATAAAAACATTCCTGATTAACGTATCTGGATTCCATCAACATTGCTTAACGTTTCAAACAATTAAAATATAACAATGATAAATTTAACAGAAACCAGACTCATAAAAAGTCATAAAAAATTGGAAAAAGTGAAATTTAATTTTTTTGAATAATCGCAATTTTATCGTAAAATGTGAAAAGTTTTAAATGTAACGGTCGATTTTTTGAAAAAAGTAACGGTCATTTTAAAGAAACGATTTCTGTTTGAAGGAAAGTCAAATCATAGAGCTGCACCCTGAACATGGATTAAAAAGAAAATTCAAGTAAAACATGCAAAAACTACTTTTATTTGGGCATATGGGACTCAAAGCTCTAGCTCACACAGGACCTTTGGAGAATTTTGAAGTTAACAAAATTACAAGCCTAAAAGTCTTGAAGAGCTCAAAAAGGAAGGGAATTTGAGTTTCTGTTAACTTGGTTGAGAATTAGCTTAGCGTGATCAATGTTTGATAATAATTGAAATTAACTTGATTCGTTCATTTTTTGTATTTTGACACGTGGCGCCCTCTAGAAAATTTGAAATAGCTCATTTTATGAATATTTTAATGAAAAACGTTCATACGTTTAAAAAAGAAGCTCAATGCCGATTTGAGCCAAACCACTTATAAAATCATCAATTTCTTGCAATTTTTACAGGAAAAAAGTTTTATGAAATAACAAAAAAAAAATAATCATATGAAACAAAAGTGGTCATTAATGAAAACAATTCATTTTAAGAGTAACAAGAAAAGATATTTCGCGTACTTTTAACATATATCGTCTCATCTCCACACAGATCTCATTGTATTTTTATGGCAACAAATGATTTTGCTCTTTTAAGACAAATGCATTCATTGAAATAATGATTGATATTGTTCACTGCCCCTTATTTAAACCTCTTAGCACAGTGATTGTTCTTTTTTTTTTAAAAAAATGCAACATCAAGTATGAGGATTAACAATGAAATTGTGTTCGTTTTGATTTTGAATGTAAATATATTGATTTGACCCTTTACTTATGTCATGCAATCCCTTATTCGAATAACAATAAAATTAAACGAATGTTTACCATTCCATCATCATGCCTATAATTAAAACAATTACAAGGCATTGTGTTTATTATCATCTTATATTTTGTTTTAAATCTTTTATTTTATTTTAATTTTTTTTTTCATCATAAATATATAGTTTTAATGCAATTTAACAGAAGACCTGCCTGCTTGCCATCCTAGACACAATAACAATGCAAATCTTTTTAAGACGCGAAAGCAAATTATACAATTACTTTACAGAAAATAAAAAAAAAAACAGAGAGAGAAAAGTAATTGTCTTGCCAATGAATAACAACAACAACAACAACAACAACAATGTAATATTTTTTAAAACATTTTTCATGATAATTTAATGAAAGAATAAAGAATTGCAAATTTTTCTCTGTATATCTGTACAAACTTCATTGTTTTAACAGATAAATGATGCAAGAGCATGCTTTATGAATTGAACAGTCAAGACAACAATCAAGAGGAAAAAAAATATAAATGAAATGATGATGACCAGAAAATATGTATTCATATTAATTTTTCGTACATTGTCAGTAATGGATTTTGAATGGACATTTAATTTTGAATCCATTTTTGCTTTGTTTTCAATTTTTTTCGTTTGTTTCAAATCCAATGTGCTATAAAAGAAGTTACATAATGAAATTCAGTCAATAGAAAATCATTAGCTTCAATGAAAATTAGTGATTCAAGCTTATGACACCACGTATTTGACATCCCATACACGCGAAAAAATTAGTTTAAAATGTTGGTTAAAAAATAATACAAAAATTTGTGTTAGTTCATTTAATTACCGTAAAGTTAGTTTGGCGCTATTTAACTCTGTCATATAAGTGATGGTACCGATTTAGCTACATTAAAAGAGAAAAATTTACATTTTAGCTCCCACCGGCTTACGGTTAAGAGTGAATATTTCTCAATTTGGTTTTTATAGCAAATTCATTTTTATAGCAAATCCTCAGATTTTTATGGTAAATTTTATGGTAAATTTAAGTACAAAATTCTTCATTCTATAACAAATTTTATTGTTTACTCCAAATCATTTTTTTATAGCAAAAAAAAAAATTTAACCCTCTCTTTCCCAGGAATAGATCCAGCAGGAATTTTTGATTAAATTTTATATTTTCTAGTATATTTTAACCAAAAATTGAATGCTCAATCAAAAAAAATTGGTTCTTATAGTAAAAATTTTACATGAGAAGCTTATAAAAATACGTATAACTCCTATAGAACAACGTACAGAAATTTCGCTATAAAAATAGCTATAATATTTTTTTGGTTTTTCTGACATAATATCTTTGACCCCGTAGGATTTTTTTAAAAACTGGTACAGAAAATATTACAGAAAACCTTCAAAGATTCTGTTGGTTCAAGAAAAAAATGTCAAAAAGTGAAAATTATACATTAAAAACGCATTTAAAATCGATGTCCCTCCGGTGGGACATTGGGAAAGAGAGGGTTAAAGCAAGATGATTTGTCAGTTAACCCGTTGTTTCTCAATGTCCCACATGTAATTTTACTTTTTGAGCATTTTTTCTTGAATAAACAGATTCTTTGAAGGATTGAACAAAAAAAATAAGGTTTGCTGTTAAAAGAAAATTGATGGGGTCAAAGATATAAGGAAAATTATTTAAGAAGAGCCAAATTGTTTTATACTAATTTTTATAGTGAAATTTCTGTACGTATTTCTATGGGAGTTATACGCATTTAAATTAGCTTGTATTTTCAATTTTTTACTCTAAGGTCAACTTACTCTATTTTGAGGTGAAAATCTACAAGAAAATATAAAATCTAATCCAAAATTCCAGCTGGATCCATTCCTCGAAAAGAGAGGGTTAAGCCAACTTTGTTTTTTTATTCAAATCTCTCAAATTTCAACTGAAAACCTGAATTTCTTACTTTTACAACAGTAAATTATCAACCAAATTAATTAGTGTCAACCAGTACATTTTGCTTATCATAAAATTCACCTGATTTTTACATTTTTTTACCATTTCAATTCAAATAACACAGAAATAATGTTAAAAAATTGTGTTGAAACATAAATAATACAACAAATAATGGTCACACACAAGCACAAACTACACTCAGAACGGCAACAACAACATCCCGCTAGCAATGTTAAATGCGACACAAACACCGGTTACAACATATTGGGCTCTTTTTTTCCTCCTCATACACACAAAAAAAATATTATATTAAAATAAGAAACATTTATTATTTATTTAATAACGTCGAGTGAAACAAGTGTAACTCGTAAATTTTATTTTGTCTCCATGTCATTATTATTAGATTTTCCTTTTTAATTTTAATTTTTTTTTTTATTTTATGTACATTGAATCAAGTACAAATAATTGAATACATTTCATGAACTAAATAGACTCAAAAAAAAAAAATGAAATGAAATAAAATAACAAGAATAGAATAATAGAGCAATATAAATTATACATTTATGAATGGTAATCAAATATTTTACATTACAACCATTGATTTTGATATCACGTATGTGAATATACAAAAAAAAAAATAAAAAATAAAAAATAAATGTAAAATAAAGAGAGGTACCTGCCTTTTTCTTACACAATAACACGCAATCAAATAGCACCATGAAATATTATTATTTTAACTTTAACTTTGGTCAGTTACGTTATTTTTTTTATTATTTTTATTTCTCTTGAATTATTTATTATTACTATTATTATTTTTTTTTGGCTTTCGAAGGAACCTGAGCTCTACATATAAATAAAATGTACTATAATTTAATGCACACATATAATGTGTGTGTGTATGTGTGTGTGTGAATGTGTGTGCAATTTTTGTCCCGCTGTGAAATTGTCTATGAATTGAAATGAAATATTTTTCAAATATTAATATTTTGCGAAGGCGTTAATTTACGTGATTTGCAATGTGTGTCTACTTTTTTACTTTTTTTTCTAGCTTCTTCTGCTTCTTTTTTCTTTTACACATTTTTTTGTTTGAATGAAAATGTCATGTGAATGAATAAAATTGACTCCTATTTTATTTATTCAGTTATTTTTTTTCATGAATTGAAATTTAATTTATTATAATAATTTTAAAGTTAAGAATATGGCATTTAATTTGCAGAAACTTCAATATTTAAGCAATTTTGGGGTCTTAATTGGCAAAATGGGTTATAAAAGTGCATTTTCAAATAGCTCTGGTGTTAAAGTCTAGAATGAGTTTTGAACGACATTAGGAGCCTCGAAAAAAGGTTTTTTCACGTTCCATCCTAACACGCGAGGTCCCAACACGCTTCACAGTTTGTGAGGGCTTATGACTTGTAGAGCATGGCTGCAGGGAGACTTAAATCACCACATTGGGTCGTTTTTAGCTTCAGGCACTCCGATTGAACTCGTTGATGGTTGTTGAGGAAATTGGAAAAAAAACTTACAGAGCTTTTCTCTGTTGCTCTCTCGTATCACAGCCAAAGTTAGAGGAAATGGACGTCATACAATGAAAAAAACCGCATTTAAAATAATTGTTCATTTAATTTCTAGTAAAAACTGGTGTAATTAAAATGGATTAACAGTAAGGTATCTTTATAAAGCCATAAATGACAAAATTTAATAAAAAAATATATATATTTTTATTCAACTGTCAATTAATATTTTATTACTCATTTTCTAGTTCACTTATATGCTTATAAAAAACAGAAGGTATTAAGATATTCGAGAGTAATTAAAAATACGCGCTTATATTAAATTAATAATTATTAAATTTAAAGTCATTATTTCTATTTTGTTTTATTGGAAATTTTTATAGCAATTATAATGGTGTTAGGATGTTGGATATAAATTATTATTTTTTTTTAATTGAAATATTTTTTCATTACTTTTTTACATTTTCTAAACAGGCTACACTTTAAATTGAAAACAACTCGTAAACCTTCCACAATAGATCAAAATAGCTGTAGTGCCATTGCAAAACCTAACCTTAACCTTGCTTGAGTAATACACGAGCCTTAATAGAAAAATCGACAATTGGATAAGCAGTCAGGCGAGCGCAGTGGCAGATTGGCCATACGGATCTGATGCATATATGGAGTAGTCGAACATGTCTGTTAATCTGTTGATTCTCGAATTTTGCCGAGCATGGTTCCTACTGTTCTTTCTGTGTAGTTGATGCCAATACTCTAATGTATCTTCGGCATAATATAAGGGAAGGTACTCAAATGTCCGCGTCATTTGGCATTCATAGATTAGAAACTTGTACACGGTTGGTTGTATTTCACGGATGTTAGTTTCCTTAAAATACTTCTCCAGCATATCTATATCAACCTCCTCCTTGGTACTGAATGCGCTCAAAATTTTTGCCAATCTTGTTACATACTCCTCGTCAATCTCAAGAGTTTCTGCTATTTTTTTGGGTTCATTAGCGTAAATTTAAAAGAAAATCATACAGAATGCCCGAGCCGTTAAAAATCTTCATTCGCCCCTAGACGAGCGATATAAGCGCCCTTGGTTTTTACATCTACATTAATTGAGCTAAAAACACGAAATTTCATAAAATCGCGTATTTAATCGACCTTGGTCTCTTGATTTTATTTAACCAATTGAGTCAAAATTTCTTCTCAAAAGAACTTGAAATTGAAGAAAATTTAAAAATCACAATTCCATTTTCTCATCTTTTACGTTCAAATAAAATCATTTAATTTTTTAAATACATTTCATTAACGATCATTAGCAACTCATTTATTTGTAATTCAGAATACAAATTATATCCTGTGAAACTATTCATAAATTATTAATAGATAAATAAATGAGCACCATCAAGTCATTCTACTCTGTTCATCATCATCTGAAACCTCTTCTCTTCAATTCTTCTTTAATTATTTTTGCAACAACTTATCTACATTTTCTCTACTTTTGCACCATTTATCAAAAAATCAGCATGAAATACACATTTCAAAAGTACTCAGAATTGGAACTGTACATTTGAAATATATAAAAAGAGACAAAAAAAATTCACCCTTAGGCAGTAGATTATGCATTCTGTTCTTGTACTTTTTATTTTTTTGCTCTTCTCATTGTTAATATAAATTTGCTTTAATGATATTCATCTGTACATGTATTTTGATCATCATCATATAAAATCATATCTATTCTAATCTAATCATCGTCAAGTGTAGGGAAAAAGACACCGATGACCGTTACATTAGATTTATGTGATTTAATGAGAATAATCGTCTTTTTCATTTGGATTTTGTCAACAATTCCAATGTGATCTAGATACAAAATTATTCTAGATATAACTTTATGACTAGAAATTTCTCACTGTTACATGTGAATACATGTGTGCAGTAGAAAAAAAACATTTAATATTGTTTGACCAGCAAGACATTCAAGATAAATTGAAACACGCATCTTTTGCACTGTCATCGGTTATATTTTACCATTTTTTTTTCATTCATTTCTTATGCCCTGCAGCTATATTGACTAGTTTTTAAGTACTAAAATCACATGTGTAAGGGAAAAAATTATCTCACATATTAAAAGGCTTTTAGAAAATTGTACATATAAAATGATCATTGTCCAAATAATAATGCATGTATTTGATTTTATGTGTGAGAGTTTTGTTGCAAAAATAATACAAAAAAATAGCTCCATTATTTCATTGAATGGTCTTTTGAAATGCAATGTCTTTTGTATTATTTTGAGATATTGTCGCGATAAGTTGTTGCTCAATTCTTTCAATTTAAAACTAGATTTGTGGTATATGAGACGAATTTTGCTCATAATGACAATGAGAACCGCGATCATTTGTTGTGTTTGATTATATTTTAAAAAAATTAGGTTACGATTGAACTGAAAATTTCAATTCAAGCCAAAAACGCTCTACTTTGAAAGGACATTAACCTTCAATAGAATTTCTTCTGAAAAAAATAATAAAATTGACGCACCTGATACTTTTTTTTCCTATATCTCATTTTTCATTTCAATTCAAACATTAAAAATATTATTTTACGCATTAAATAATAAAATTTCAAATAAAATTCAAAGCCATCAGCCATCACAAAATAATAATAATAATCATCATCATAGCACAAAAAAACACATATTGAGACCTAAAGGTTTTATCTTTCATCAGAAATAAAGTCATAACATTCTTAAATTCACATAAATTTTATTGATTGAATCGTCTTGTTACCTCTTTTATTATTTTTTATTATTATTATTTGTTAAAAGAATGTTTTATTTCATTGTTGGTTGACACCGGTCATAAAATATAAAATACAGTAAAAATTCTAATCAGCGATAACTACTCAACAAGGACATATTCTCAATAAGGACATTTTAAAATTGTCTGTTATAATGTTCAATTTTTTTTAATTTCATATTTTGGGAATAATTTGTAATAAAATATTATTTATTTCATGCGAAATATTTATTCTTTTCCTTTGACAATAATTTCTGCGTTACTAATTTGTAAAAAAAAATCAATTAAATGCTCCATTAAGCTTTTTCAGGAACAATATTCGTATTCGCCTATAACTATGTCAATAATGAATTTCAAAGGCCCATGAATGCCTTCAAACGACTCGTTAGTTGAATCTCTATTCTCTGTATTTCACCCAAACGATGTATCATCATTTTTTTTCATGATAATATCATTAATATCACTTTCTGTTAGTTCATCAAGGGTTTCCCGACATTCTAAGTCATTAAATTGTTCGAATTTCTGTAACCTCCCACTATTCCTTCTAATAATGTCTAATTCGGGCGGAATCTTAAAGATTTTTCGACGAATTTACGATTATGAAGGAAGACAGCTCATTCTATGATCCAGATATTTAAAAAAAATTCATTTGTATCCATTTAAAGATTTATTTTGATAGAAATAATTTACTCTTCACCGAAAAAACAATTCAAATTTGAGATATTTTTAATTTAAGTGTATTTAAATGCCATAATTTTCCGTTTTTTGTTTAAATTTATCGCATAAGTTAAAAAGTCGGATGCAATTTTATTGCTTTGTTAACATATAAAGGATGTCCTTGTTGAGAATATTTATTCTTAGCAAGAGACAGATATTTTAAAATTTCGTATCCTTGATTGGAATTTTTACTGTATATATATTTTTACATCAAACTTGGGCTCGTGCTGGGTGATTTGCTTAGCGTAAGTTCAAATGTTAGTTGTTGCTTTTATTTTGAAAATGTAAAATGTGATTCATGAAATAACTCTTCTATGTCAATTTCAATTGAAATGCGAATTTGATGATTGAATGAAGATAAACTGGATTTTATATGTAACGGTCAATTTAAAAGGAAATCCTTGAAAATAATATTCACAAATTGAGTTTTCTCAAGTCGATTTCATTCAAAAAATTTTCATTGAATGTTAAGAATGAGAATTGCCAACTCTAAATTTTACACAGGTCCATTTTCGCAGGCCGAAGCCAAATTTTGAAAATTTGCATTTAGATAATTCGCAAACTGACGATTCCAATAAAATTATTTTTTTCAAACGACGCGTAATGCGTTAAAAATTTTATCAGGCACAACTTTGCATCAATTTTACTTAAAAAATTGCAGAATTTTCATTGAGACGTGAGATTGACTTTTAATTTCATAGAAATCCGTTAAAATTTGAATATTTTTTCAACACTCACCACGAAACCGTTTCAATCATTCCAATTTTCTTAGTTTTAAGATGATAAATCGTACCTGAAATGAAATAAAAGTAAAAAAATATTAATCATTGACTCAATTAAAAAAAGTAAAATTAGAAGAATTAAAGACACGCATGAAATTTCATTTAAATTTAGTCAGTAGATTTATGAAAATTCATCATACCTAAATTTCATTGAATTCTCGGCGGTTGAATCAAAAAAAAAAGTTAAAATTAAAAATTAAACACTTTTTTTTTATTATTCTAAATTCATTGTGACACATCAAACAAATGTTACGCTTAAAATATTAAAGAATATTGTTGTCATATGATTTAAGTTTTTTTTTTCTGGAACATACAACAAAAAAAAGTGGTTTCCAGAAAAAAAACTAAGAAAAAAGTGTCATTCCAATAACTTTAAAAAATATGTATGAATGATTAAAACATATCATAAATAATACACAATTAATTTTTGTTTTAATTTTATTTTTGGTGGCACAAAAAGATGAAACAATTCTGAATGAAATGGAAATTTTATTTATGAATGATATAATTTTTTTGAGGTTTAACAATAAAAAAAAGTGATATGTTGGAATTGAAATTCCACTGTAGTTGAGTAATGGAGTGTTTTCTATTAATTTTCAGAATTTTGGTGTGTGGATCAAAAATTATGGAAATAGTTGTTGAAATTCGAAAAAATATTAGAGGAAATTATTTGCCACATCTAATTTCTGACGTCATGACATCGAAAGTTCAGAAAACTGCAGCCATTTAACAATAAATATTAAAATTAGTTCGTGATCTAAATTTTCCTTTTCATACAATTGATTGATTTTGAATATTTTACACCTGTACCAGGCCTCTTCAAGTGAACAAAAAGAAAATTCTTTATTATAGTAGAAAAATACTCAGATAATTTTCCACTTTTTAATTTCATTAAAAAAAATAAAACAAAACTACAAATTTCACTTTGAAACAACAAAGAGATCATTTACAAAAAGTTAAAAAAAATAACAGAATAATAACAGACAATAACCAGATGTTTTATTTTAAAAAAACAGTTTTTTAACGATCTATTCTTATTATACATTGAATTTTTTTCACATATATTCTATGTATTATGATGCATCACTAATGAAGATGCAACAAGTAAAAATTATACAAAAATAAAATAAATATAGATTTTAAAACTTAACTTCAAAATGTTGATTTGTTGTTGTTGTAAAATCGTGAAATATTATATCTTTTAAGGGATTTTTGTATTGTATTTAGTCAAGAAATGGGTGTCATTTGTTCTTAAAATGTTGAAATATGTCTTTGAAAAATGTCTTAAATACATGAAATATTTGAGGGTAGAAATTGATGATAATAAACTGCATTTTCCTGTCCCAATTTTTTTTTTTGGTGAAACTTTTAATTATTTCTCACGGTCTCTTAGGCAAACAAAAATCCACTGAATTGTCTCTTTTATTCTTGTGTTTTAATTACTATATTTTGTTAAAAATTTTTAAAATATGTCTTAATTCAGAGGATCAACTTTTTTTCATAAAGTTGTCCTTTTTGTGTTCTATTCGAATATACATAAAATTGTACGAAAATGACATATTTATGTATTTTTTTTTTGTTGATCATCCCTTCCTTTCAGTAAATTTTTAATATAAACATAAAATGAATCCTTGTGAGACAATTGGAGCGGAAATGGAAGACAGAAACAATAAATGCTGTGAAAATGTTGAGAAAAAAGATGACAACCATAAGCGAATCATAACAAAGTCATAGAAAAATGTGGATGATGAGATCATGTATGAAGATTGCACCGGAGAATTTTTTTTTAGTTTTCAAAAATTCGACTTTCGAAGTTGACTTTCGAAAATTTTTAAATAAAAAAATAACAAGTTCTAACCACTGGGTGGTTTAGAAAAGGCATTTCGATGGGACTTGTTTCATTGAATAAAATTTTAAATTTTAAGTAAAATAAAAAAAAAATTCAAACATTTCGTCATTTTGAATTTTTTTTTAAAAATCAGCCATTTTGAAAAATTCCGCAAATTTATTTTTTTAAATTCGTCATTTTGAGAAATATACAAAAAAATGGAAAAATCGTACATATTGATCTTTTGACCGTTTTCTGGCTTTGGAGCATGATCACTGAGTACAATCCCCAATCCTTATCTCAAGGCTAATGAGTTACCGTTCATTTTAAAAAGCTCCTCCAACAAACAAAAAAATATAAAGTTTTTAAAAAATTTAACCGTTTTTTAACAATTTTTCAGACTCTGGAGCATATAAGTTATAAATAATCCTCATGAGTTCCTCTGTCTTACAGATCGATCCAATGGACAATTTCGGAGTTATGCAAAGCGCTCAGAGTGTCAGAGTGACGACGGACAAACCGTCTGTAATAGTGCATTTTTTCTTACGAAATGCACTAAAAATTCTGATAGTGTAATTTTCACTCTCATCGAAGCAGAAAAAGTTTTCAAGAGTTTTCGAGTTAATTTTTGATTCATGAATCCTGAAACACTCAAAACTCATAAATGACACTTGATTTTCCAAAGTGGAAAACTTTTAAACAATTTTTTTGCAATTTCATTTAATTTCAGCTACAGAAAAACTGATGTAAAAAAAAATTCATCCATAATAATAAATCATACAAAATTTTATTGTTTTCCTTCAGAAAATTTTCTTCTTCTGTATTCAATTCATCATCAAACCTTTTAATAAAACGATTATAAAATACAAAAATTAAAGAAGAGAAAAAAAAACATAAAAGAAAATATTGCGTCATTTCCATTTCATCTTCATAATGTGAATATTCTTTTTAAAAAAACACACGTTTACATAAAACTTGGTACATTGAACGAAGGAGAGTAAATAAAAATATTAATAAAATATTGTTTATTGTTATTAAAAATTTTATGAACATAATGAAAATTTGAAGAACAGTTCACTTATTATTAAAATATTATTTCAAGTTTTTCTTCTAAAAATGTTTAAAGTGATACATTTTATTATTGTTAAAAGTTTTATTACCGACCATCACACAGTTCAATGTAAAAAATTATACTTTCAAAGAATAAAGCAACGGAAAAATAACAATAATAATAATAATAATTTATTAAGAAAAAAAACTGTTTGCTTTGTTTTTCCAAATGAATAGAAAGATCAAAAATAATAATTATAATTATTGGCGGCCACGATCACATAAAAATAATAATAATAATACAGATTTCTAGCACGTCATAAATAAATCTTCAACTATTTCAATAATAATTATTATTATTTCGTTTGTTTTTTCTTCAATTTTTATTATTATCTGAGATTGATTCATGATTTCATTTAAGTTTAAACATTTTTATTTCAATTTTTTTCTTAAAAAATTTATTTTTTACAAATATTTTTCAATTTAATTTAAAATAAAACAAAATCCCACCTGTATTGTATTTTTTCTTAAATAATTTATTTTTTTTTAATTTATTTCTTATCCACCAAAAAAAATGCTTCAAATCACTTGATCTTGAAAATGGTTCTCATTTACACCGGATGTCATCACACACACACACACACATTTTTTTCATATAATTTAATCTTTCTTTTAATATAAATTTCACAAATAAAAAAAAACCGTCACTTTATTGTTTCAACTGCAAATGAAAAACTGATCTAAACAACACACACATGTTTAGTAATAATAATATTTTTTTTTGCCTCATCTTCTGTCATTTATTATTCAATTTTTTTTTTGTTTCATTTCATTTCATTTCATCTCATTTCATATGATGATCATGATGATATAACAATAATTTTGCCAAGAAAGAGACATTTTTTTTTTGAATTTTATGTACAACAAACAAAAATTCAATTCAACGTTATTGTATTTGTATTAGAAAATGAAATGATACAAGTCCCAAGAGAGAAATCCAGATGTGAAGAAAAAAATTTAATATTTTAATATTTATCCCATTTTAAGTTAAAACGCTTAAATTATATTTCATTTTTTTGTTTTAAAGTGATACATAATAATAAAATTGGAAACTGAACAAATAATAAACAATATTGGTAATAATGTTCCATTTTCGGAGAATTTTATGTTTTTCAAATGTTTTTTTTTTTGGTACATTTGTGATGTGTCTATGTGTGTGTGTGTGATTTGTGTATGTACATGATGGAAGTAATTTGATATTGAATGATTTTTTTTTTGAACTTTTATCAATGTCTTATTAAAATATTTTCTTGGTAAATAAATTAAATTTAAAAAATGTGAAATATTATTAATGGGATATGATTAAAATGAGTTTAAGGTGCCGTTTTTAAAGGCTATAATTAAAGGAAATTAATATTGGTAATTCTTAGATAATTCATTCTGATGAGAGAAAGATTTGAAAATATTCTTCTGCTTCATCTTAATTTGGAAGAATCTAGATAAGATCAGATTTCTAAAGCGGTCTCAGAAAAGAACCAACACTCAGATTTACAGACGGGTCGATTGTGAATACCCAATATCATCATATCTTACGAAGAAGGAACCAAATCTAGAGAAACAACTCAAGAAAGAAGTCTACTAGACCTGGTTCAGGTCAGGAAAGTGACCACACCTTCTCAGAGAGCTAAGCAGGACAGTCTCCTTCACTTTTATGATGGAATCAATCCTGGGGAAGTACTCACCCAGCTTGATACTACGCAATCTGGTATGCTTGGAACATACACAAAGCAAATGTGCAGCAGTCTCCTCTTGTTCAGAGCAGCATTTACACATTGGATCTCTTGAGTCAAAATGACTGAGATGATTGTGAGGGTACAATGACAAGTGATCATACCAACTACAATTCTGAGCTCAGTACGATTCAATTTGATCAGTTGTCTAGATAGCGGAATCAGGTTCCTTGATAAAGTGGCAAGTACCCGCCTGATTGAACCAAGATTCCCGGAAAAGCCTAGCCTCTTTATCCTTCCTGTAAGAGTTCATACAGGTCAGAGAGAGCAGCAGAACCGGTTCTGGTAAATAATTGATGGCGGAAATTTTAGAAGACTCTAAATTTGAAGTTTGATTAATTTGACAATAAATTCAGATTCTTAAAGTAATTGAAAGTCATATTTCCCTTAAAATATGCACTTTTTTCATTCAAAACAACTTAAATCAATCCAATTACATACAAATTTAACCTAATTTTGGTGATCATTCATTCAAACATTGACATAAATGAGAATTTATTTCAATTTGTTGAAAAGCATTATATTATATAATTATAATCTTTTATTTATTTATATGTATTTAAATGTATTTAAACGAAAAAAAATGATTTGTTCTCATGCACACTGAAAATGACTTGATTTTTAAACAAAATTAATTTTAAGTTAACCACACAATATAAATCTTATTTATTAAAAAATAAGAAAAAATCATAATAAGTGAACAAAACACTTCACCCACCCATAAAATCGTGCATTTATTTAAACATATTATTGTCTAATATTTTTTTTTTTCATTTTTCTAAAATAAACATTAAAATATATCATAAAAATTTTTGTTATAATATTTTTTTTCTTCAATTCTATTATTACAAAAATCACATAATAGAATTTAACATAAAAAATAATCTGGTTAACAAATAAATGCCAAAAATGTCATATTTTAATGATAGTCTATGTGTCATGACAATTGTGTCAAGCAAATATGATTTATACTGAAAATTGTCGTGTTTGTTAGCACTCTCATAATTATTCATATTCAAATAAATGAAAATAAAAAAAAAAGAATCAAAATAATAATAATAGTTAAACAATACAGGAAAAGAACCATGCAAAATTTATTTGTAACGAAATGAGCCAAGAAATCACACACACAAATAATACAATAGAAAAAAAAGAGATGAAGACATGGTTTAAAAACATTTTAAAATATGAAATCACGCGTGAACTGTCATCTAAAACACAAAAATGTTAAAAGGAAAATTCGTGTCGTTATTATTTAATATGAAAATAATATTAAAAAAAAAGTTTCTGTTTTTTTTTGTTGAATATGCGCGAACATTTAAATGAAAGAAAGAGAAAAAAATAGAACAATATGTTCATAATTATTTGAAACATCCACTTAAAATGAACACTGTGTATAATGCAATATAAGAAAATGGCGTTAATTTTAAACAGTTAAATTATATTCAAATTTAAAACAATGTGTAACTACTTTCTTGTCATCGCTCATGTCAAGAGTTTAAAATGATTTTAGAATTTTAGGAAAAGTTATTATTTAATAATAATAAGAAAATGAAACAAATAACATACAAAATGTAAGGAGATGTCAAAATATGACAAAAAATGGCAAAATAATTTTGTGAAAACAAATTGTTTTGTAATTTTTCATCTCTGTTTAAATTTTCTTTCGACAATTTGTGAGTTAAAAGTGCAAATTCTTGGGGAACTAGATTTAATTATCAAATTTCATGGGAAATTTGCTTTTAAATTGAAAGAAATTTAAATTTTTTGACTGAAATGTGTTTTGACCTTTTTTTATCAATCAGTTGGTCATTTTGAATCAGTCAGCCATTTTGGATTAGTTTGCCATTTTGGATAAGTCAGTCATTTTGATCAAGTTGGTCAATTTTGATCAGTCAGTTATTTTAAACTAGTCAGCTTATTTGACCAAGTCGCTCATTTTGATTTTGACACAAATGGACGGACAGCATGAGCGCTCACAATACTTACATTGTTTTCAAATCGACGAGCAAAGCGCTTAAAATGTAAAAGCTAGAAATTTTAACATATTTTAATTATGAAGGTAATTGATTCGACTACTGTATTCATTTGATGTGATTGATAATTGCACGTGGATCCCATCCAACATAATTTTTAAAATATGGGTTCTCGTTTGAATTCGTCAAGCTTTTTTAGCTAAATTGAAATTGCATACTTTTGTGAGTAAGTTTTTAAGTGATTTTGATCTGGGGTAAAGCATTTTGTAAAACAATCTCATCACAATTTCCTCATTTCACAAACTCATAATCTTAATCCATCTAAATATAACATCCATTCACACCAATTTAAATCATTCAAGTTCTTACTTAATCTCCGAACATTGCAAATTACATTTAAAATCCCAACAAAAAAAAGAACGAAACAATGTAAAATAAAAACACAACAAAAACCCCGATTCACCACACACATTCATTGACACTCTTACAAACATTTTCCATATTATTATTATCATTCATCTTCAATTTCTAATTCAACACTACTGGGCATCATTCCAAAAAATGAACTCAACTATGAATGAAAATGAAAATTGTTGTAATAAGTCATAATTTTCGTATTTGTTGTTTTTTGTTATGATGTATCTTCTATTGTGCATTATTATTACTTTTTGTTTTGTTTTATTCAGAAGAGTTAAAATACTTGACTGAAATGCATGATAGAAGATGAATGGGCACACATTTTGAATTAAAATACGTTATTTTAAGTAAATTAATTTGATGGAGTGTGTGTATCTTTAAAAATAACTTCAATATTTTGTATGAATGAATTTGTATGTATTTTATTATTGTAAAGAATTAAAGTGTGGAAAATTATAATGAAATTTTCATTTCTTTTGTTTTATTATTTTTTGTTGTGTGTGTGTTATAATTACAACAGTGGTGAAACATTTCTTGTATGAACAAATATAATTATGATTATGAAAAAATATGTCGTTATGATTCAACTCACTTCACTTCATAATTTTATTATACATGAAAATAATGTACGTTTGTAATATAATTGAATTTTAAAATAAAAATTTAAATTCATCATCGTCATCATTTTCATTGAAATTGTTATAACTTTATGAGTTTTAATGTAAAAATTAAAACATTATTTTGAGTATGATGTATATGAATCATAGTTTTTCATTATATTTCATCTTAAACAATAATAAATTATTGTTTCATAATGTTCAAGATTCACCATGAATGAAAATAAAAAAAGGGCAAAAAAATGTATAACATGAATTTCATTGAGTTTACTATCGTATTAAAGTCAAATAAGAAAAAAGAACTTCTTAAGAGGAAATGAATGACAATATGAGAACAACAAGAGTTTAAAAATAATAACACACTCTATGTCATGTTGATGATGATCCCAGTTTTCTTTTTTTTTCATATTAAAATAAGTACATGAAACCGAGTAAAGATGTTTCTTATTGTTATTTTTTTTATTTTATTTTTTTTGAATTATTGCAAACAAAAAAATAAACTACGACGATTCAAGAAACAGAGGAAACATATTTCAAATTTATCATATTTATTGTTTTTGTAGATCCGATTCAAGTAAAAATCGTATATTAAACTATTTATTATATGAATATGTGGTAAAAATAATAATAATAATAAAAAAATTGTCTCAAATAAGTTACAGTTTTAAATTGAACAAATAAAATAATAATAATGATAAATCGCGAATGTTTAAAGATATTTATTATTTATTGTTTGTTTTGCCGATAAATATGTGTTATATTATTATTATTATTATTATTATTATTAAGTTCAATATGAGAGACATATTTGGATCAGTCAGACAATGTACAAGTGCATTAAAATTAAAAGGGACAATGAATTGAATTTTCATTGAAGAAAGTTTTTTTTTTAACTTTATATAATATGATTTATTGTCATTGAAATGTCTAAATAATATTTTTTTTTTTATCAAAAATATATTAATGTTAATCCCTTTATACAATATAATTCATACCCCCTGGACAACGAATTGCTATAAATATAGTGATACTATGATCAGAACTATATTTTGGTTTATGGTCTAACGCTATTTATATACGCATTAAATTTTATTTATATTTTGATGAAAGTATGGAAAAATTACAATTTTCGTTCTAAAATTCAATTTTATTCAAAAATATTAAAATGTTGAATAAGTTTGTAAAAGATATTTTTCTGTTGTTTCCACGACATATTTTAAATTTCTTCTATGACATATATTTCTCATTTTTTCATATCGGTTTGCAGCAATTTCTGCTAATTTTCATGAAAAAAAAAACATTTTCGCTTAATAATTAAATTTTATTTACAGATATTAAAATTTTATATAAGATTCTAAAAGATATTTTTTTGTCGTTTCCAAAACGTATTAAGAATTTTTTCTACGACAAATATTTCTCAAAATATAACATTTCAAAAGAAAATGTATACTATACATTTTTTCAAGAGTAGCCAATTTGGCAAACATTGATTTGCCGGATGAGCAATAGACATTAGCTTATTTGGCATACATACGTTTGCTTGTTCAGCGTACATACATTTGCTTGTACGGCATACGTACATTTGCTGTTTGAGTATACGTTTATATGCTTCTTTTCAAATTTATTATTTACAGGGTAGCATATTTTAAATTTAGTTCACTTTCCAAAATCACTATATTAATACTTATAACTAACTATATAAATAGTATATAGGTTTCATATTTTCATAGGTGAAAGTTCAACTACTACAGTCACTAAAGACCACAATAGGAATCTTTGAGATCGCGGTGGTGCTCTTGTAAAACCTGACCTAACCTAAGTTCAACTACTAAACATTCAAATCTAATTCATACTATTTTGTTTCATATCTTATTTCAATGACGTGTACTTTTATTTAACTTCTATTTTGTCAAGTCAGTGTGATTAAGTCAATGTTAATTAAGTTATATGTGTTAAAATTTATTAAAAAAAATAAAATGACTTTATTTTTAAGTGCTAACAAATATTTAAAACCCTTTCGAGAGCCCTCAGTCAGCCAAAAAAACCGTAAAAAACGTATAAAAAATATCAAGAAAGTGGCAGTGAAGAATTAAACGATAAAAGTGAACCAAAAAAAATAATTTAAAATCTTATTTGGGGATTGAGTTCTTTAATAATATAATCAACATGCGTTTGATATGGTCATTTTACTTGGCACATTTCAATCGCAACAAAGTCGATAGTATTTAATAGTATTACAGAATATTTGGACAAACCTTCGTGAAAGGACGTTAACTAAAATAAATCAATTAGTTCTATTAAATAAGTGGCTTTTTTTTAAACATAACAATTAGTACTATTTTTTTAATAATATTTAACTTTATTTTTCTTCGGGGCATAAAAATGAACACGTTTTGCAGGATGATCATTTTCATCATCAATGTTTCGACGTTTGTAACACATTGTACGTGAACATTTTATACTCTGTCAGTGTCGCTTTACCTGACAGAGTTAACTCAAAATTTGTATCATCTTAAAACAACACACGATTAACTTTTACAATGCCGACTACTAATGTGTCGGCCTTTAGTGAATTCATAAAACCGGTTACTGTGTTGGGGGTTCCCTCTCGCTTTACAGAGCCTCAACGTTTTTTGTCAAGAACGTCCTTTATGACCGACATGGGTGGCTTCCTGAAGAATACCTATTCAGAAAAATGGAGAGTCATATGAAATATGCATTAAATCTTTAAGTATTTTATTAGTTTGACTTGTTTGTTTCCTATTTCCTAAGAATATTTCAAATAACAAAAATAATAGTTTTAATGTATATAATTTTTTTCCCATTAACAAATTTATCAACACTGTAATTAAAAAAATCTTTTACTACTTTTGGCGTATTCATTTTCCCAACCTTCATATTCAATCTGAACTATTGCAACAATTTTCACGGAAAAACGATTGAAAATGAAAATTTTCCACCTGCACAAACATTTAACAACCCCCATACTTTCACTATACTTTTTGAAGATATACTGTACATTTAGTATACTTATTTATTATCATAGAGATATCTTAATATTAAATGTACCGTGAAATGGTCTGAGAATGGCCACCAGTCGTGAGATTGGCCACCCTATTTTAGGCTAAACTACGAGACTTTTTTATTATTTAAAAACATGCATGATCAGTTTAAGATATGTCCACATCAAAATGATAAACACTATTTTAAAAATATGGAGCATTCTAATTAAAAATGGGTGGCCAATCTCAGGTTGCGCGGCCAATCTCAGACCATTTCACGGTAGTCAAAAAAATATGCGTTTTTGCCTTTAATTTTTGCCAATGGGGTATTCTTTATAATGTTTAAAATAATAAAATTAAAAATTTAACTGTGTAAATTTTAATACTAAATTATAATTGTAATATTAGAAAAAAAAATATGAATATGCATATTTCAATGTAAATATAATAATTATAAAAATAATAATGAAATCTTGTTTTGTATATAAAATAACTTAAATTAAACAAAAATAATTATGCATATTTCATTATATTAATTTTATATTATTATTACACAGTGGCATCGAATCGCAACGCATCGATGTCATTATAATAATATAATGAAATATCTTCTCTTATGAAAATAGTTGCAAATCTTGTTGTTATTTGTTTATTTCATTTAATTTAAATTTAATTTTGTACTATTATTATTATTAGTATTATTGTTTAACACAAGGAACAACCATAATTATTATTATTATATTATTTAGATGGATATAAGAGATTGTTTTTATATTATAACTGATTTCAAAAGAATTTTTCTACATTATATTCAAATAACAATAATAATAAGATATGTTAAAATGTATATAAACTCGTATTTAATATTAAAATTATAATAATGAATGAATGAATAAACAATAGTGGCATTTAAGGATAAAACTTTGATTGTAATTTTTATGCAAATATCTTTAAAGATATGCCTAGATTTTATTATTATTATTATTTTTTTTTATATTAAAAATAGAAAATCTCTGAAATCTGTATGTTATACAATTATTATAATTAATGTTATTGTTTCTTTATTATTAATATTATTATTAACTTAGAACTGGACTTGTAACTTATTATAAGTAGTTATACATTAAAAAAGAAATTCGAATACCGTTTCGCTACTTTAAAATGTTAGTTGAAACAAGTAGATAATAAGCAAAATAATGTTGTGTAATTAATTTAAAGATGTTATCTTTATAAATAGAAACACAATAATGTGACAATGACTTTTATTTTATACAATTTTAATATTAAAATTATTATTATTTGAGATAAAATAAAAAATAATAATAATAATAATTTTTTTAACTTTTAATGTTTAATTTAAATTTTTGTTTTAAATTTAAATACCGTTGTAATGAAATAACTTTTAATTATACATATTGTCAGGTGCTATTTTGGGTCTGCTTGGGTTCTCGACGGAAATAAGTGCATCTGCACGTGGTTGGAATAATGTAACACAATTGATTACTTTTCACTTATTATTTCTTATTTATTTTAAGTGCAACTTCTTTTGTTTGTTTATTATAATTTTGTCTTAATTAAATGTTATTTTAGTATTCAATCTCTTTATTTATTTTATTCATTTTAGTTTTTTTTTTTAGTCATAAGTTAATTTTAAGTTCTTTAGCTTTAAGTATAATTTTATTTTAATTTGATTTAATGTCTTCCAAAATTGCGTGTTATCAATTCACTTGTTCGATATAAACTGAATTACATTTCTTTTGATGCGTAAGTGTGTGCGTGAGAGTAATGGATTTTGTTTCAGTGTACATCTCTCTTATTAGAGAGGCACACTGGGACAAAATCCTTACAATATTTAAAATCATTAAATTTACACTCATTTTCACTTCATTTCATCATTAATAGTAAAACATCGTAGTAATTTCCTATGTTAACATCAAAAAATTCTAAAAATATCCCAAATTTAATATAATTTTAAAAATAAATTTTCTATTTTTAGTATCCAGGAAATTTCGCAAATACATAAAAAAAAACCGGTATACTAAAATGTGTGTAATATGTTTTTTTATATGTATATTTTATATGTATATAAATATTAACATTAAAAAATATAAATTCAATATTAAAAATATCGTCATAATGTCTTGAAGATTCAACAGATGATTGTTTAAATGAAAATTAATTTTTTTTTCTTTTAAATTTTTATATTAAAATTACGTTTAATAGGATTTTCTATGAAAATATTGCAGGAATGTTAAAAAAATTATAATTATATGAGTAAATGAGTCAACCTTAAATTTATTTATTGTCACAAAATAAATTTACATTTAATGTCTTTTTTTTGTGATGACTTTCATTTGAAATTAAAAATTAAAAAAAAAATATAACAAAAATTAACAAAAACTAAATTTATTATGCATAAATTTCTTGATTGACGTCATTGAATGAAATTTAAATGATTCAGTTTAATAAATTTCCTTACATTTTCTATTAATAGAACATAATTAATATTAAAATAAAAATATAAGAAAAATTATGAGTAAAAGCAAATTTTATTATTCTCTAATTGAGCTCAAATTGATTCGCGCTACCATAAAATAATTGAACTCTAAATTGATCATTTTATGACAGGTCACATATTTCATGTAAAAAAATTACAATTTTATCATTAAAACTTGTTTCATTGTTGCAAATTAATCTATTTAACAAACATTTAAACATGTATAATTTTAACAACAAAATCCAACTGAATAATAAATAATAATAATAAAAAAAATCAATGAAAATAAAATAATCAAGTTTATATTCTCCTTTTTGCACACCTCAAACAATTGTGTGTATAAAATATACATAAAATCCATTAGAATGTTATTAGAAAATATTAAGAGACATAGATTTAAATGAATATGCATTATTATTATTTTGTGTAATGGAGACACTTATGCCTCTTCTCAAATATTAAATTACTATTATTTTATTTTATTTACACTTACACACAGTACAGTACAGTAAAAAATTATTATTAATATTATTTAAAAGTAATGTTGTTTATATTTCATTTAAAATTATTGTTATTATATTGTTTAGTGCAAGTAAGTTGCATTATATCTCTTCTCATCCTTTACATTACACAGATACACAGTTGAAGTGAGAGAGACACGAGCTTACACATTTTGAAGGAATGTAACGATAATATGTAGATAGACCTTGCTTTTAACACACAATATTATTATTTTTTATTATTATTATTATATTGCATTTATTGTTATTATTGTACTGAATATTTTCAGTGTTCGTTTTTTTGTGTATATGAATATTTATTAACAACAATGAAAAATTGTCTAGATTAAAATTTACTTAAGTATTTTAGAGTTGTTTTGTAAATTAATATTCTTTTTTTTTGTTGTTTTAATGTAATGAGAAGAAGTGTTAAATTGATACTAGAGGAGTGTTTTAAATAAGGAGAGTGAATAAATATAGTATAACATTAAATTATCACCACATGAAATGTGTTTGGAATTTAACATGACTTATTTTTTGAGTTGCAGGTAAGTTAGTTTGAGCTCAACTATTTTTTTGTGACGAGTATTAGTCAGTTAACTGATTTTAATTTTTAGGCCAAATTGAAAAATTGTCTATGAGCATAAATTACTTTACATTGCTTTTCGTCATCACGATCAAACATTAAGGACATACAGTGGTGACAACTTAAATAACACAGCTAGCGGTTTTTCATACAAAAAGACCATTTCGGGCCTCTTTTTTGGGTTTAAGGAGTGTTCGAATCTGGTTGAAGTCTAAGACAAATTTGATTATTCTTCCAAAAAGAACAAGTTGGTTTAAGTGGAAAAATTCCGGTCAATTGATGCGTCCTGCAAAACAAGCAATGGTTTATCACTCAATGATATTTTATATACCGGTCTAAAAATCCAAAAGGATCTGGTCTTCACTCTCCTCAAATTCAGACTTTACAGATACGTGGCAACTTCCGACATTAAAAAAATTTATCGTCCAACCTTAATCGATCCACCTCAGACTGATTTTCAGCTAATAAATGACCCTCTTAAAATCCGTCGACTTAAGACAGTCACCTACGGTACAGCCCCGGAGCTTATTTACACTCTAAGTTGAAAAAACCGCCCGCAAACCGCCCCGTAGTGCTTGGCGATAATCCTTCGTTGCGGGCGATTACGGGGCGTTTGCGGGGTTAATTTTTCACTTCAAATGTTGATTTTTTTCTTGAAAATTATTGAAAAACTAAAATTAATTGTATTACTTGTGATTTTATAACAAAAAAAATTATTACAAAATCACAATGAATACAATTAATTTAAGTTTTTCAATAATTTTCCAGAAAAAATCAACATTTGAAATAAAAAATAACATTTAAAAGATAAAAAATAACGTTTAAGAATAAAAAAATAACCCCGCAATAGCCCCCCAAACCACCCCGCATGCGGGGTTATCGCCAAGCACTACGGAGCGATTTGCGGGGCGTTTTCAACTTAGAGTGTAGAGGTTCAAGCACTCCACCAATTCGCACAAGATGAAGCCAGTAAGTATCCAATTGCCTCAAAGCTCATCCAAGAAAATTTCTATGTCGATTACGCCCTCATTGGTTTTGATTCAATATTCGAGCTCGAAATCGCTTTAAACCAGCTGTCTCAGTTACTCTCAATTTTAGTACTTTTTTGCATTATTCGAGTCTTTGTAAGACTTGTCGATTATGAAATGTATTGTTATAATTTTATTCTGTTATGATATACTTTTAATATTTTAAAAGATATCAATTTTTTATGGTTTCACATTATGAATTTTAATGTTAAATGTCATAAAAATTTAAAGTATCTAATCACTAAATTTTATTTTAATTTATATTTTTTGTAAGATAATTATAATTTATACAAAAGATGTTCAATAAGGAAGATTATAATAATGAAACAAATTCTTTAATGTGTTTCAATACAAATGTAACATCTTTGATTTTTTTTTCTGTTTTTATTGAAATTTAGCAAAAAAATGCACTTTTGAGGAGGTTTTGTTTGTCTGTCTCTGTTTATGAAGGTCATTGAAAGTCATATCTCAATTTAAATTAATAAAATATTTTTTTTTCGTTTGAATGGAAATTTAAATGCACTTTTACTGCATTCCAAAAGTTTAAATTTTCATGTAAATTTTGATGTGCATGTGTAGATAAAAAAAAGTATCAAATAACAAAAATAATAAAATTTATGTGACTTTTATTTTCTGTGCAAGAAAATGTATCCCTATTTTTTTTGTGATTTTAAGTCGCAGAACAAAGAAAATGTGTATTCTTTTTTTTTGTTCAATGTAATTAAAGACGGGATACGACCTAGTTTCATAATTTTTAATTATCTTGAAACTCAAATTTTTTATCAAGGTCCTGATGATCTTCAGTTCAGACAGTAATGTGAATAATAAAAAAATAGACAAGGAGAGTTTTAACATTTTCGAATTGATTGTATATTTTTCTATTATAAACCTAAAATATACAAAATATCAAACACATGTGACAAATTATTGTATTTTTTTAAATGCTCTCATAATAATATGTAAAGCAATTTAAATATATGGGACTGTGACAATATTTCTTAAAAAATATTTTTGCATTCGTTTGATCTTTTCAAAACAAAAAAAAAATTAACTTCATAAAATTATTTGTTTAAATGAAACTTTAAAATGTTCTTGATCAGTGTTGTGTGTTGTGTCGGGAAAGAGACAAATAAAAGCCACATGTTTATAATTTTTTTCCTCTTATAACCAAATTTTACATATTAACATTTTATATCATCCGGATTCTAAACCAAAAATATTCGTTAAGCACGGGGTGATAAATTGCATTCTTCATATTTCTCAGGAATTTTTTACCATTCTTTTTTTTCTCATTGTTATGCGTTTTTTATACTAAAATTTATTAAAAAAATATATAAAATGAAGAATTCTTATAATAAATAAAATAATTTTAATTGTTCGCATGCCGCATTAAAAGAAAATTTTTTTAACACAAAAAAATACAGTGTGGTCCCATGTGAGATGATCCCTCACATACACAGACACACACATTATGAGACATTTTTATTGTCTTCTATTCTGTTTATATATTTTATTTTTATTTTCATTTAAAACAAAACAACAATTATAATCGTCATGCCTTACAAAAAAAATTAAATCAAGAAGCATTTTCATCATTCATACATGCGAGATACTATCAAGAAAAAAATATATCTCTTAAGTGTAAAAATATGGTTCATTTATTTATCATTCTTAATCCATAGAGTCGTGATAAATGTCTTTACAGATAAATTAGATTGTGATTGTTGTTACATATTTTATATTGTCTTATTCTTTTCTTTTTATTATTTTAAATTCTATTTAGTTAAGATTTACTTTTAACAGTTATAGTTTATTATTCATTCATTGAAAATAACAATGATAATCTTTAATAAAACAACAAAAAATAGAAGAAAAATTGAGGAAAATTTTCTCTTACAGTACAAAAGAGACACAGTATGTTTAAAAGCGTTTTAAATGAAGTGTAAGTTGTATAAATTTCTTTTAATTATATTTGAATTTCGATACACACCGTGAAAGTCAATGAAAATGATTCATTTTTGACATTAATTGTGAAGCGAAACAATGTTGAACAATAGTTTTAAATGAAAAATACAAGAAAACAAGAGAAAAATTTAAGCTTATGATAATAAAACATAGAAAACATTCATTTATTTTTTTTTTAATGTTTAAACACGCCTGGTACATAAATCTTGTTGATTTTATGTACGCTCATGAGTGTGTAAAATTTTTATTTACTTCCCTTGTGAGTTATTTTTCAATGAAAATGAAGCAATTTTTGAGTTTACATGATAATGCTAGACAAAAAATGTTTTGTTTAACATTCAGTCGAAGCTCTGCTTCATGAGAGAACTGAAAATTAATTAAACGACCGAGGAGTCGGTTTAATACATAATAAAAAAATGTGAGTTTCCCTATCCGATTCCTAAAACAGTTTTTTAATTTATGCTTTCCTTGAATTAAGACCCACAAGTGGGGAACCACAGGCAAGTGAATACTCATAGCGTTCATTCGCCTGTTTTTCAACTCCAACCTTATACCTTCAAGTTGCGATCCTGATCGGGTGAGTAACTCTGGTGGAAGATCAGGTCCCAATTCGATGGAATTTCCGAGTCACCTTAGCTTGACAGAATGCGGATTCACGACCCTACCATCGTTTTGATGAACGAAGAAGAAGAAAAAATCAGACCGGGTGTCACACGGATACAGACTCATCAGCTGGCAGAACATGCGGTTCATATTGCTGCCATACAGGAAACAAGGTTCAACTCGTCTGTAGGAAAAATCGGACTGACCATGTACTTGGAATAGCCTTTCTGATTGCCAACAGCATAAAGCACCTGTTACTTAACACCCAACCAATCGATGAACGAATTTGTGTATTGAGAATAAAAAAGCGAATTCAAGAACTACTCTCTAATCAATGCACACGCGCCGACGAACCATTCCGAGAATGAAGTCAAAGAAGAGCTATACGAGATATGAATCACGATGTTCAGATCCTTTAAATGGATAAAAATGCAAGAAGAAAGTAAGAAATATCAGACATAAAATTATCATCTTAACTTCATAGTAAAATAAAATATTTTATACAAAACTCACATCATCCATCATAAATTACCCTCAAAAATACCTTCTTCACATCTTATTTCATTTTAAATCATTGCAGCACATAATTGACGTGACAGTTGACAATAAATTTCACAAATTTTCTTTTGTTTTATCTTTAAACACACAAAATTACTAATAAAAATGACAAAAGAAAATTAAACAACACAGAAAAATCACATTTCACCACAATTTTAACAAAAAATAAAAAATCAACTAACTAAATCACTGTAGTAAAAAAAAATACAAGAACAATACAAAAGGTGGGAAGACAATCAATCATTTGAAATTCTAAGATAAAGCGAATATTGAAATAGTATATTGTCATCAAGTTTACATTTTTTTATTATTTTATTTTGGCAGTGTTACGATATATATGACAATAGCCAGTAAATTCCTCAATTCATTGTTCTGTCAAATAATCTCTAGTGATACAATGTTAAACAAGATAATTTAATATTAATAATAATAATAATAATAATAAAGATCAAAGAAAGAAGAAAAGTATACACAAAAAAAATGAAAAATAATTAGGTAAACAGCGTGCCTTACAAATCAACGCAGCAGAAGTAACAACAGCAGCTTGTCATCAATTCTTGCGTACGAACATAAATGAACAATAGTCACGAAAAATTAACTTATTGTTTTTTTTATCTTCTCATTTCTTTGATTGTTATTTTTTCTCTTAAATTTTAAGATTTTTTTTCTTTTAAAAAAATAAAACATTTTTATTTACAAAAAAAACTTAAAAACATGACAATAATAAAGTTGTAAACTATGCGATCATGTATCTTGTCTAATAAACGCGTTACTGTGACACAAAACAATACATTTTATGAATTTTTTCTCTATTATTGTATATAAACGAAAAATAAGAAATTAGACATATATTAAAAATAACAATATCATTAGCGTTCGCACTATTTCATATATTAAATTGTCTCTTAAACAATAGAACACATGTGGTCGTCATTTAAAATTAATACGGTTTTTTTTTATATTGTATCTATCTTAAAATGTTGAAATGAAATGAAGCGCCAAATTTCATTCAATTTTAACAATAAAAAACTATTTAATTGTCTTTTCGCTTTTTAAAGATAAAATAATAACACTAATTTGACAAGTTGGGATGAAATTATCCGTGCAATGAATACTCAAATTGATGATAATTAAGGCATCATCGTATGTCATACACACACATACTCACATTCACAAAAAAAAAATGTATTTTCATAAAAATAATATAATAATAATAATAATGCAAACAATAAATTTTCATTTTCATGTTAATTTAAACATGAGTTTATCTGAGTATTTATTAGAGTAATATTAAAAGGCATGTAAAACAATTGTGTTGTTATTTATGTTGTGTAAATTTATGTTTTTTGTTGTTATTTGTATATATTCAAAAAAAAATGAAGTGAAAAGAGGTAAAATAAAAGTTATGTGTGTACTAATGATGTTGGTATTTTCAGCCCACCTTATTAGCAATTGTCAACTGAAAGTCTTTATTATACAGTTTTACAAGTGTATTGTTTTTTTTGTAAGATTTGAAGGGATGTTCAACTTGTGGTTCAATTATTTTCAAATAATTAGATTAAGCAGAGTTCATTGAAATTTTTCGACTTAACAATTAGACATTATCTACGTTTTTCTCTGGAGCCTCATTTGTAGGGTTATGGGTTATGGTTGAGAAATCTTTTATTGAATCTCTCAAGTCGTTGAATTTTTATTTATTTATTTTTTCTCTTCATGAGACCACCAGTGACCCACAATGGGTTCTTGAAGGTAAGTCTTTCATCTACATGAAACTTTAATCTATATAATGCAAATTATTTTGATATTGCTCTACATTATCGGCTTATCCATAGACCTCTACTTTTTGATGCGTACAGTACAGAGAGTGGAGTATCTTGCTACGGTGCGGTAATATCAATTTTTTCTGCTCTATACAGATTGGTACCAGCTGTTGATCAAGTTTCATGGTGTGTGTTCTGCTTTTTTATCGCACTATACAATCCATACAGGAGAAAACTACAGTATATAGTACTGATGATTGTCCGCTCTGAGTATCGAACCCAAGCCATTCAGTTGCAAAGCGAATGCTTTTACCACTGGACCAATAAAGCGGATTATATGGCTAAATATGAGCATCTTTAACATAATTTTGAGTCGTAAAGACCTCTTTTTCGAGCATAAATGTAGTATGTGATCGCGAACGATAGACACGACTTGAAAATTCCACTGTTTTGCACAATTTGACCATTTTGAAATTGTCAAAAAATGTTGTAAAAGTCGAATATCAAGACCTAAAAAAAGGCATCCAATGTTTAATTTGTAGATAAAATTTCTTGAAATGGATGCATATTTTTTATGCATCGGATGCCCCTTTTTAGATCTTGAATGCCTAATTTTTAGGCATTTACATGCAACAGGGCGACAACAGAAATATTCAAGTTTTCACTGAGACATTTAGTTTGACATCTCTGTCCTGCTCATTACAAATCTGAATGAAAGAAATAATTACCAACTTTTCATTTGTCAACAAAAAAATAATAATTGTTTTGTTTTAAAATTTTCATTTTCATAAGATTTAAAATAACTTTTCTTTATTATTTTACAATAATACTAATAATAATAGAAAAACAAAAATAAATAAATAATTTATTTGTTAAAAGAAAAGATAATAATTTTAAATGTAAAACAATTGTGTCACATGTATTTTGTCTTGTTTAATAATTGGGTGGTGTGCAATTTATGATGACAAGAGAAAATGCATCTCTAATGACATGTTTTAACAGTTAACAATGCAGAATTTTGAGTCATTATTCAAGTTATGCAACACAATTATTATTTATTAAATTTAATGATCTCTATGGCGATGATTCTAGGAGGTAAATTGAAAATATTTTAATTTTTTCATTTAATTAAGGTAATGATCTGAAACCACGAGACCACATGAAAGATTTAAATTCAAAAGAAAGTGTGGTCTGGTTCATATCTTCACCGAACACAAAAAAAAAACCTTTTCATTCATAGTAAAAATGTTTTTATTTTGTTTATAATTTGAGTTGAAAATTTAAAAGAGAATAGAAAATGAATAATTATTGTGATGAACTTAATTTCCTGGGTCTTGTAAACAAAAAAAAATATTTAATTTAACGCTTTTTCATTTAATTTACATTGACTTTTGATTCATATTCACCTCTTAGTTCCTTTTAAAGGAAAGATAAACAGATAACAGTCACTTTAAGTTCATTCATTCACTTTAAGTTTGTACGTGAAATTGAAATAAACCAGACACTCATCGTTTCATGTAGACAATTTGATGTCTAACACAATGTTCATGGTTATGAACCTGTTAACACTTAAAAATTTGTTTATTTACTTAAAGTCTCTTTTTATTTTTGATAAATCACAAATTTTCTTAAAGGATGCTGATTAATTTTGGTAAATATTTATTTTGTTTATTCAATTTCCTATGATTTTTCCTTACTTACTTTAATTGAATCTCGTGACGAATGACACACACACACACACACAATCCATAATAGATAAAAAAAAATTCAAGTCAAAAGAACAATAAAAGCGGTTTCCTTTAATGTTCATTGTCTTTCATATAAAAATATAAATAAATTTATTAAAAAAAAATCAAAGGAAAAAGGCCTTTGAGCGCAAAAACAATTGACCACTTCTTGTCTTACACGTTGTATTGTATTGTCTTAAAAAGCTCTCAATAATAATAAATATATACAATAAAGCCTGGTAATAAATTATTACTTTTTTTTCATTTATTTTTATCATACACACGCATTTTGAGCTCGCGAACGATTGATTTTCACATTTATATATGTGCGTTTATATTTTATTATTATTACAATTGTGTAACTGCGCCCGCTTTTTATTTTCATTTCAAGAAACAAAGACAATACAATAATAATAATAACACTGTCAAACACGGCGAGGGTCATATCAATCTGATGGGAAATCCTTTTGAGGTCTGAAAGTACTTCATAAACCTTGAACTTTCCTGTTTACAGTTTGGAGCTAGGACACCTAGTTTTTTTTTAATAATTTTTTTAAATTTTGAAGGAATCCTCTTATATTTACTATGTAATTTTTCTCAGTTATATTAAATGATGATGAATAATTTTCGTTTATTTGAATTTTTTGTTGAATATTATGCAATATGTGACTTAAAATGATATTAGATCTGTCTC
>LN483501.1:166621-260159 GCA_900002565.1 Culicoides sonorensis | reverse complement strand
TTTTATTTTATTTATTTGTTTGTTTAATTTTTATTTAAACTATTTATTTGTTTAAATAAAAATATTTTATTTTTTATCGTAATTTGCCTGCTTTCGGTGAATTAAATCTCAGTTCTAAGAGAAGTTTCCAACAATATCGGCGCAATTTCTTTTGACAAGTCATATTTTGCATTTTAAAAAATACCACGATTTTTCTACAAAACATAAGTTTTTATTTGCTTTGGAAGTCATATATGTGAGTCATAAAAAGTACCAAAAATATAAGTTTAAAAATGTATACTAATTACGAATCACTTAAATAAAATCTTAACATTTTTTAGAAGGCATTCGGAAATTACATGATTTTTCAATGTTTTCGAAGAAAATTCGCTTTAAAATTGGTCTAAAGTATGTTAAAATTTATAAACTAAATAAATCTAATATCATTTTAAGTCACATATTGCATAATATTCAACAAAAATTCAAATAAACGAAAATTATTCATCATCATTTAATATAACCAAGGAAAATTACATAGTAAATATAAGAGGAAATCATCAAAATTTAAAAAAAATATTAAAAAAAAACTAGATGTCCTAGCTCCAAACTGTAAACGGGAAAGTTCAAGGTTTATGAAGTACTATCAGACCTCAAAAGGATTTCCCATCAGATTGATATGACCCTCGCCGTGTTTGACAGTGTAATAATCCAAGTATTCATCATCGATCTTTTACTTTTTTTCAGTTTGTATGTGGCTTTGCCAACGACACGTATTTTGATTCATTAGCTCATTCTGATGTCCTCTTGTTTTTATTTTATTATTACAATTTTATATGATCATACATGTGAGTGTGTGTGTGTGTGTGTGTGTGTATGACGATCAACAAACTACAAATAGTTCAACATTCTTTTACTGTTGTTGTTTTATTGTCTCAAATTGTAGGTATTTGTGCCCATTTCTTTTTTTTTATTAGTATTATTATTATTCAGTTATATTTCACATATAAATACAAATGTGTGATCAAGTAACTATTAGAGCATTTATGTCCATGTTTGATAGGAAAGAAGAAAAAAAAAAGTACAATAGCCTTTTAATATAATAATAGCATTTTACGTTTTTTATGTGTCTTTTCTTTTTATTACAATTTTTTTCACAATATCTGTATCAATAATGATGACGCGATAAGTAGTGATCAAATGTTAGGGTGGCTATTTTTCAATAGAATTGATCATAGATTTAGAATTCAGAACAAATATAGGGATTTCTGCAAGGCCTAATAGTCTGCAGTGCTGCTTATCGACGAATTATGACATTCGTTTTTGAAATTTTCATATAAAAATACATCTTTCGCTGTGAAGACGTCTACACTGTCAATCCAAAACTAGTGGAACTTTCCCACTGATCTTCCACTCAAGATGACCAACTCTCGTTTTTGTATGGAGCTAAATTTTCCTCAAAAAACGAGAGCCAAAATTTGTTTAAATAAAAATTTCTTTTTTTTATCTCATTTTAAGTCAATTTCAAATTTTTCTTCAACTTTTGGGAGTTATTAATTTACGTTAAAAAAGGTAAAGTATTTTTCATCCAATTGTAATTCATATTTGACCCCTTTGACACATATGACTCATTCGTTCCAGTTTGTTTCAGAATATCTTCAGTCAAATTGTAATCATTACTACAAACCTCACACACCTTCAAACTATATACAATATACAAAATTGCCTTGAGTGTTTTAATCGACATTCGGTTAGGCAAACGATTTTTGATCAAATTCATTTGACTAAATATTCGTCCAACATCTGCGTGGGAATGCGGAAGTGATAAAAGATCCAGGATGAATGTCGCCAGATCGCCAAACGAATTATTTCCTGCTGCATCTTGATAATTGCACACTTCTGTCCAAAATTTCGTCGCTGAAGTAAAATCGATCCAAGAAATTTTATGTCACAACTTCATTGATAAAATTTAAGGCGAAGAGCTAAAAAAGCCAAAATTATGTAATGAAAGAGCTTAAAAAGCTCCAAGGGGCTTTTGAACCATGTTGTGAGCCAAAAAATTAAAAAAAGAGCCAGATTTAGCTCTGAAAGAGCTAAAATGGCCACCCTGCTCCCACTGGTTTTCTATTGGTCTCACTGGTTCATTCCCAATGGTTTTGGGTTAAGAGTGTATGGTAAATGTTTTCTCCTTGATTCGCTCCATATTTAATCAAGCCCTGTTCAATAGAATTTCGATTTTTGGTATGCCTCGATTCAAAAAATTTATGAAAAAAAAATTCAATGTCACCCTAATATTGCGTGTTCAAAGAAAATATCATTTTGATGATAATAAAAGTACGTATATGAACAAAAAAAAAATTGATGAGATTGGAATCTTATCCCATAAAAGTACATATAAGTACTCACATCTATAACATTAATAATAATAATAATATTACGAATATGAACATTGTATTAATGAAGCCATACCATCAATATTCTTTTATTATTTTTATTATTATTATTGTTCTTCTAGCCTTAAAACATTATTAAATCCGTTATTAGACATTTGTGATACATTTTTTTTATTTTACTCTTTTTGTTTGTTATATATTATTTATTTTCCAATCAACCCAATAAATAATGTTATTAGAAAAAAAAATCTTTGGCTTGAGATTGATAGAGATCTGTATCCATTTATTACATTGTTTGTATTTAAGGTATAAAAAAATGGCACACATCAGGTGCTTATGAATTAAAATATTTTTTTTTATGATTATTCAAAAAAAAAAAATTTAATCTACATTTTTTTTTTTTTTGAAATAATTAATGAATGAATATTAATAAGAAAAGGTCAATAACTTATGTAATTCTTAACTATAACATAATAAAATAAAATTACACTATGTATAATTTGATATAAAATTTTATATTATTTTTGGTAGTAGTTGAGTAGATAAATAATAATAATAATAATAAAATTTTACAAAAAGAGAGTAAGTAATAAAAAATTTAACAGCAGGTACATCTTTGATCAGCTTTTATTATTATAATTAATATTTAAACTAAAAACTTTTTTTTTTATTCATCTTCTTAGTATTAAAATTTTTTTATTGTTATTCTTATAAAATTTAATGAAATTGGTCCATTTAACATTTTATCGAATTCATTAAAAAAAAAGATAATAAATACAAAATTAATCTCTTTTTGTTATATTTTTTTTGTGTATGTGTATCAAAATATGTGGTTGTGATAATGACTCTGAATCTCAATAGGCGGCAAAACGTTTTTATTGTTTATTCGTTCGAATTTCATGAAATATAATAAAAATAAAACGATTATTTGGTGAAATTAAAACAGAATTTAAATAAATTCATACAATATTTCACTCATTTACTTTTAATTCTGATAAAATAATTTAAAAAAAAAAAATTAAAGAAAGGAAAAAAAATTAAGGAAAACAAATGACCAGCAATAACAATAACATGAATATTAAAGTTAAAATCCAAGGAACTAATTAAGTCGGTTTTCATATCGATTGGTCAATTATTGCCATATTTTATTTAGTGTTTATTTAAAATTCAAATGGAATTAAACTTTATTATTGGGAATAATTTCAGATTCAATTAAAAATTATCATAAACAATGTGATTGTCTTAATTTTTTTTTCATTCCCTCTCATTTTTTTATTTTCATCTTCATCGTCACTTGAATTTAAAAAATAAAATAATTAATGTTCAGTTGATTTCATTTTATATGTAAAAGTATGAAGAGTATCATTACTGTTATAAAATGATTTTTTTTTTTTAATTTAAATAAATGAGTAAAGTAAAGAGTTTTAATTCTGATCGAAGATGGAATAATAATAAGTATAAGAATCTGTTTTTTTAAAATGTACATATCTTGAATATATCAAGAATAAAACAATAAAATATATGAAAATAAGAAGAAAAAAAAAAGATAAACTGGTTCAACCTGTTATCTAATATTCATTGTTAAGTTTCTTGTCCGTGTTTGTGTGTGATTATAATAAATGTGATTATGTTACATTGTTTAATAAAATGTTACTTTGACTTGATTTTCTTGTGTTATTTTGTCTCTCTGATTATTATCGAGTCAATGATCAATTTATTGATGATGATGTGACATGTTTTACATTTCATATTAATTTTAATTGTAAGAGTTTTTTTTTGTTTTCAGTTTAAACAAATTTAAAATAAACAATCATTTTTTTTCAGATACACAATGAGACAAAAACACGATACAATTCTGCACTCAGATCATCAGATGGGCTCATTGTGCTTGCCCTTTATCATCAATCAAGGGCATTAGCTTTAATCTTGTGATATCAAGCAGTTGCCACCTTTTTCTAGTCTTTGAAACGAATTAAGTAGCCGGAAAAAGTGACATTTGTGATTGTAAAGTTTTATGACTGAAGCAAGAATTGAGCTGCCAACCTTAACCCTTTCAGACCTGAGCCTAAACCAAAAGACCTGGATTTTTTTTGAATATAAATTCTTACTTATATGGGTTAGAAGGTGTTAAATTATTTTTTACAGATTTTTTGTAGTGATCCTTCATCCTTAAACAGAATGTCCAATATATTGGACAAACATATTTTCACTTTTATTTTTCTTTCCTGAATGATTTTCATTTAATTGTTGATTGACTCTTAAAATCTAAGGTTAAATGAATGTCCAAAAAAATCCACACTTAAATATTATTGGTTTTTGATATTTTTTTTGACCCATAAATTTACGTTACTTCAATTTTTACGGAAATGACAGACATGACTGATAAGATTGCTTATTTACATTCTGATAGGCACCGTTATTTCGGGAGCCAATTTTTTTTTGAGGAGACAAGATGTTAAGTGAAATATTGGCATCGGAATTTTTTTTTTAAAAAACAAGGAAATATTTTTAAAAAATTCTTCAAAGTTTGTCCAATATATTGGACAAAGGACCGAAAGGGTTAAGATTTATAGTTCAAAACACTAACCACTGCACCGTACAATCCCCTTATACTACTATGGGCATACTGATATACAGGAAAATGAAGAGGCTAACAAACTAGCAAAAAAAAGTGCGAATGGGAAATTAATTGAGCAGGACCTTTCTTTAGCCATTAAGCCTGAACTTAGGCCATAAGTCGGCTCCTTTGAGTCTATGTGTTATCATTATCAGCCGTTATCTTGTCATCCTTTTATCGTCGCAACCTTTATCTAGCCTTTAACTCAAATTGAATGTAAGGAACATTTGAGTTTGTTTATCTTTATGCTACCCCTCTGTAATGTTTGACGTTTCCTTTGTCATCAGCTTTAAAAATCGGGATTACAAAAGACGACTTCCAAGCACCAGGAAATATTCCAGAATTCAGAGACTTATTAAACAACAGCTTCAAGGGAATCACAATTGATTCAACAGTACCAATCAATACGTCACTTGGAATTGAGTCCGAACTAGAACTTTTATGACACTTCAGACCTAGAATACCATTCCTTATGTCATTTAAATCCAGCAAGAGATCAGAGGTCTTGACTATTCTCACGTCGCTGAACGTCCTCAAATATCGGTTTAGAATCATTCCCGGATGACTGAACGTAGACACATTGAAAGAACTGAGCAAATAATTCTGATTTACCAGCATCATTAGAAACCTTCTAATGCAGTAAGCTCAGCAGTAAGCCATGGTTTTGATGGACCAGATCTTCTCTTATTTGTAAAGGTTAATAACCGACGCGAGAAATGAAAGCCAGCTTTGCTGATTGAAAGTTCAACATACTCGAGAATCAGCAATGCCAGGGCCAAAATGATTTTGCCAATGTGATTTTACGCATTAAATTTCAATGTTTTGATTAAATTAAGTCAAAAGATTGTTGACTTTTGCCTTACTGTGTATTCACAATTAACAATCAATTGCCTCATTATTATAATTACTATTAAACAAGCACTTTCATTTCTTTGAAAAAATAAGAAATATAATTTCTTTTTATTATATTATTTACTTAGTTAAAGAAAACAAAAAAAAAATGTTAAACATTACAACAGAAAAAAATAGAAGATATAAGATAGATTTATGTACTTTTCAACATAACTTAAGTTATTCAAGTAAGTTTAAAGTTAATATAAATAATTGTACTTAATACAAAACACACATTAGACTCTATTAAGAATGAGTGGCATGTTTAATTGTTTGTAATATATCAGTGTACCTTCATACATCTATCTAACATTTCATTATTTTTAGTTTTTTTTTGTATTTATTTACACAATTAGATTTTGTTACTATTCTTCCTAACAGTTTATTTAAAATTTTAGTTTTACTTTTATCATCATTAAAATTACACATTACACCTTTAATGATTTCAATAACTATGATTTTAAACCAAATTTGGTTTTAGGTTTACATGTAAACAAAATTTAATATAATTAATTAAACTTATCATTATGTGTTAGTTAACATTAAACATGTATCAGTTGATCTTGTTTAATGAAAAAAAAAGAAATTTAATTGAAATATCAAAAAGAATAAAAGTGAGGTAGTCAAATTTGGTAGCATTTTAACTATTTTATACATATTGAACATGAACAATAACAAACAAAATATCATGCAATAGTATAAATTTTCGTGATTTTATTATTATTTATATTATTATTATTTTTGTATAATTTAAAGTTATTTTATATTTAAATGTATTTATTATTAAGCAATTGTGCGTGTAATATATCTATTAATTAAATATTTTGTTTCAAATGTTTAAAGTTTTTTATGATTTTTTGTGTTATAATACAAAAAATTCATCTTTAATATAATATAATCATAAATGTAATATGTTTTAAGAGAAAATTTATAAAATATTCCAGCTAGACAAGATATTTGATTCACATAAATAATAAATTATATCAAATACCTGCTGTTGTTTTTCTCTTTATATCTTATATGTGTATAAAATTATTAAAAGTATAAAAATTTTATAATATATATCTTATTATTATTATTAATAATGATATACATAATAATAATCAAAGCGGCACTTCCAACCTGAAATCAACACACTTTACAATGTACATTGTATATAATCTAACACACGCATGATAATAATAATATTGGATTGTAACAAACAACAACAAAAAAAAACAGAAAAATAACAAAATAGCTATTTATTACCTTAAACCATTATTATTTATTGACATGGACGACTTTGGTTGGCACTGTGCGAGATTGCGTTGTCTTTAAAAAAAATATATAACAACAAATAATAGTAAAAAAAAACTGTTTATAAATTAAAGTAAGGAGAAAACTTGTCGTTTGTTGTGTCTTTAATGTTAAACCTTGTATGGATATGATGTGCAAAAATTCAAATCTAATGAATTACACCATTGATCAACGATTTTTCTCGTATTATTAATATTATTATAACTATTAACAATGATGATTATTATAACTATTAACAATGATGATTATTATATAAAAAAAAAATATTAATAGAGAAAGAGTCATAAATGATCAATTATTCTGTAACGAAATAAATTATTGAAACAATGTTAACAAATCTTCAAATAGATCCTGTTTAATTTCGCTTAAAGCGATTTCTTTTAATTTCTTTTGCTGGAATGAATGAAATGTTTTAGCGATGAACATTCAAATGTTACAAATATAAGACACACGCAGAGGCAACAATTATTATTATTATTATTCAAAGCATGCTATTTAAAATGTCAATACATATTTTCAATTAAGTTATGAACGATTTCAGTATAAACAGTTATTATGATTATGATTACTATTAGTATTATTATTTGTAAATGTGTATATATTCAAATAATAATGAAATGTCTTGTATTTTTTTTTCTTTCTTATTTAGATTGTTAATGGTAATTTTTGTTAAATGTAATATAATATTATAACTACTTGGTTAGTTTTATTTATCATCATTTCAATTATTTGAGCCCTGAAGTTTGATTGTAGACCTGAATTTAAATTTATTCTGGGAAATGTTGAAGATAGGGTTGGTAGAGTAAGTTTACAGTAGTTTTTTAAGAGGAGTTGCTAAAACACTATTCAGCAACTTCTTAATAGTAAGCTACCGTTTTTCAAGCCAAAATGCATGCAATAAAGCTATGTGCACAAAAATGTTGGAGAAAAGGTGATTTGAAAGGTAAACCAGTCTACATTATCTCCGACAGCATGTCATCGCTACAAGCTTTGAACTTACCAATCATTTCATCTAGATTGGTGAAAACATGCTTAAAATCCCTCAAGAAACTGGCAAAACATCACCGGAAGATCACATTGTTGTGGGTATCAGATCATGAAGGGATCGAAGGTAATGAAAAGGTGGATGAACTGGCAAGGAAGGGAGCTGAAGGGAAATTTATTGGCCCTGAGCATTTTTGCGGAGTAAGTCTGAGCAATTTCAAAAAACTCATCTCGGAATGGGTGGAAAAACAGGTGAAACTATACCACCAAGGTATTCCAGCATCTTCACAATCCAAAGAATTTGTGAACTGTTCTGAAAAGATCAGAAATGATCTTACAATTGGACAAAAAAGACTTCAGGAACTTGACGGGTCTCCTTACAGGACACTGCCTTTTGCGCAGCCATCTTAAAAGGATAGGAAGAAGTGATTCAAGCATCTCAGGCTCTGCCTAGAAGAGGATGAAACATCAAAGCAGATCCTCTGTGAGTATGAAGCATTGGCAAGAGTGAAGATTCGCTACTTCAGGGAGGGCTTTCCATCTTCTTTTACTGTAGTTAACACAGATCTAAAAGTAAGCGAGCGATTGCAAAAATTACCAATTAGCAACTCATTTCATTGATGGTTTTAATGAGTGAACTTTTGAAGCAAGGGGTAACTCCAGGGGGTTGCTAAAATGTTCGACTTGTCTTAGCACATTTCAAGAAAATTCATCGCGGGTCTTTTTTCAAATCATTCATAAATTTCCATTATGACTTTTAAAATTGAAATGTTAAAATTTTCACCATTTAAAACATATGTGAAGAAAGTTCACCCCTGAATCCGTTAAAAAACAACCCTGCATTTTACCATCTTATATGAATTAAACATTCATAATCATATTTTTTTTCTACCATTTAAATATAACAAGAAATAGAAATAAAGGCAGAAAGAAAGTCAATTATTATTACAAAACATGACGTCATACGAATAGTTTGTTACAATTTTTTTTTTAAATACAACAATTTTTTTTAACAAATAATAACATTTAAGTTACTTCTCGATACAAAGTTATTCGTTATATTGATAACTTTAATACACAAGAGACATAAAAAAGTAACTTGGTTGTTTTTAAAATGTTATGAATGAACTGGTTTTTCAATTCAATCGCATCAATACATTTATTTCACATTGATTATTATTATTTATTTCCGTTTTGTCCATGTTAAAAGATTTCACTATTATTTCTTGTCTTATCATTGTTTTTTTTTTGCAATTATACGAATAGAAACAAAAAAAAAAAATGTGATAAAATATCTAAACGCACAAAAAATTGTCAATTTTCTTTCAATTTAAACGTTAAAATATTTCAATTTATTGTGAAATTTCATTTTTTTTTTTTTTGAAAAGAGTCAAGTTGAGTGTTTCAACTGACATATTCATGCGTCTCATTGTCAGATAAAAAATGTCAAATGTATATAAATGTGCGTTTTATTTCTGTCTGATTGTCTCTCAATTTTATTTCAATTTTTAGTTATATATTATTAATAAAATAAAATAAAATAAGATTTTATATTTTATTATAAAATCAACTAGGCGGTTTATAAATGACTTCCATTTAACAAATAATGCATCATAGTCAATTTTAATTTAAAAACTCACCATAAGTGTACTAATAAGAAATGTTAAATTGAATAAAAATATCTTCTTTTTTTTTTGAAAAAAGAAGGTACACCCCACGCAAAATAATACACCTGATGATAGTTTTATTTTACTTAACACACTATTTGAAGAAAAGCAACAAATAATGAGCATTTGTGAACGTGTGTGTTTTCAGATGTTAAATTTATATTTGTTTGACATTTCAGGTGAAAAGTGTGGTGCGTTACGAGACAAATAATAATGATAATAATATTTTAATCAGTTTGAAGAGCGCACGATGATGGTGGGTTAAGTATGCCATTTAAAAGCATTTTACTGGATCATGTTAAACATGTGGAATTTTAATAAGAAGTGTGAGAAAAAAATTAATAGTAATAAAAATTATTTTAAAAAATTACGCCATCTGGTGTTCAAATAATTACTCACTCAATGTCACAATGAAATTCAATCATTTTAAACTTCAATTTACCTGAAAATATAAGAGAAAAACGTTAAATTAGAATATATTTTGAATTTAAACACATGTAAGATGATCCAAAACCCATTAAAAAGATTTAAAGATTGCATGAGTGTGTCATTATTTCAAATATTTCAGCCACTTGACTTAAGTTTAATCAATAATTCACTTATTTTATTGTTACTGTTTTGTTTATTCATATTTTTCTTTCATAAGAAAAAAATAATATAATCAGTCATTTTAATTTGCATAGTCATCTGTTTTTAATGTCGTTAAATGTGTGCTTTTGATACTGGACAAAAGAATTCGATTTTTGTATAAATTTAACGAAAAATAAAAAAAAAATACTCTAAATGTAAAATTCTTTTGTGTTTTTTTGTTGTTAACCTTTCGTTATAAGGAACATTCAAATTTTTTAATGATATAATGAAAATTTTGTTCAAATCATACAAGTCATGAACGGGTTAACTGACGATCTCTTAAAATGTAGTCGATAAATATGTTAATGTGGTGTGATATGAGAATTTATATCTAAAATGATTTTAAATTTTATTACTTTTCACAAGAATTGTATCAAAATTGGAATTTCAATAAAAAAAATATGATATAACTATAACAAAAAAGTAATTATAATATGCCAAAAGCTAATAAAATTTGTATTTTGGATTATTTTACTGGATCTATACAAAAAATTATATATTCATTTAGATATGAAATTTTAAGATCTAAATAGATTTTGTGGTTGATTGCAAGATTTTCTATTTTGGCTAATCATATGGCTATTTATATAAATATATTTATATTTATATATAAAAATGGCTATTTTGTAAATTTATTTACCGAATATTCGGGACGTTTAAGCTATTTCTTAAATGATGAAATAATATTATTATTAAAATCGTGGCCAACTGTGATAAATTTTTCCAAAGTAACAATTTTACCGTATGTGCATTAGGAAAAAAAGTATTAGTATTATAGGAACTTTGAAAACCGGTAAGTCTCATTTGAAAGATAATTTAGAAGATCTTATCTAAAAGAAATTTTTCGATCCGAGGACGTCTTTACGCAATTGATCAGAACAAAACTTGTACAAGTTTTAGATTTAAATTTTTTCGCTTGTTTTATATTTTTGAGTTCACTTTTCAAAAATTTGCATTTTTGAAGTTGATAAACTTCAAATAAAAAGATAATTTCATTAGATTTTGGACTGTGATTTTTTTTTTAATTTCTTGTTTTAGTAACTGAATCAAATAAAATTTAAGATTATTCTCCTAATAAAAATCTGTATCATTTTCATGGCTGATACTCAAACTTATAAGTTGAAATGTAACAAAATATGTTAAAATAAAATAAAACCTAGAAGAACAAAGAAATGATACAACAAAAAAAAATAGTTAAAATATTAGCATAAATTTAAAATGTTTTGTTATATTTTTTTTGTTACGTATACGTAAATGTATGTAAATAAAATAGAGGATGAATAATAATATGAAGAACAAAAACGATCATTAGTATCACTGAGATTTGTTACTCTTTTTTGATCTCTGATGGTAGTTAGTAGTTTATCATGTATTACACAGTATTATAATAATAATAATAAAAAAATGTTTAAATGTATAAAAAAATAATAATATTATAATGAAAAATAACAAACTCCCCGTCGATTTGCACATAATTTATCTCCATCATATCCAAAGAAAGAGATGAGATAGTAAAATGACTTGAATATGTGTGATTATTTACGTGAGTTTGTTGTGGTGGAAGTAGCGCTTTAGGAAAATAAAATTTATGTCTTGGACGTTTTTTTTTGTTAATGTTTCGAATGTATACGAATATGTATTGTGGAATTTAAAGCAAATTAATTAGGGTGTGCAGAGTCATTTAATGTCAAAATTGTTATAATCGAAAATTAATCGCGAATAGGTATAGCGACACCTCCACCCCTTAGCACTACTTTATTATATTTGAAGTCCATTTTTTCGAGTTTTTCAAAATGAATTTGCCTTAATCGCGGAAACTTGCGTAAAGTCTTTGTCCACCCTATTCAAATGCACCAGCAGTATCATCATTATCATTTATTACTCTTATTATTCCAAGATACCTGCATGTACTCGAAGCAAAATGTTTTGTTATCAACTTACGTTTTTTTTCTTGATGATTAGAGACTACGCATAAATTTAGCGTGCATAAAAATATAGAAATAAAAAGAAAAAAAACAGAAATGAAATGAAACGGATAGAAAGTCGTTCAATCTTGTCTTTTCCAATATATTTGTTATACGTATACATATCACACAGCCATACACAGATAATGATAATAAAAAAAACAATCATCAATGAAAATATTTTTCGCTATATCTTCGTCTTTTAATACATGAATGAATGAATGAATGAGAAATGTCTATAAAAAACGAGAACAACAAAAATTATATTGACCAGATTGAACGTCCAACATTAAAAAAGATAATAGTTTGCATATCGTTATTATTATTTATTTACTACTTTATTATCTCTTCTTTCTTTAAGGTATTCAAATATATGTACAAAGATTATTGTTGAAGGAAAAGGCACCTTACACTGCGAGTATATTAACTATGTGTAAGTACTATTATTAATAATTTTAATAATAAAAGGTTCATAAATGGACGTATGCTAAAGTAACCGGTTTCATTTCTTCTTTTATTTTATTATTTTTATCATTATAAATTTTACAAATCTCTTTTTTTTTGTTCTTTTTTTTAATTTAATGAATACTTTTATTGATTTGGTTGGATCACATTGAAATCAAAGTTAAGGCTATTTGTTAAGATTTTTCTATTCAATGTGGAGCCATTATTTGACACTTCAATATCCAAAAACTTATTTTACTCGGTTCTAATTTAATCGGGTTTCAAAAAATTCTTGTAAATCGTCACAAATAATTAAAATTCTATTATGTCAAGTGACGTAAATACAATTAATAAAGGTATTCAAAAAATTTCCGTTTAAGTCGAATTTGAACCAGTTTTTACACATAAAAAAATAAAATAATAGAAAAAATAACAATAATATTAAATTTAAAAAAAAAAATCAAAGAACAATAAAAAATCATCAAAAACGAAAAAATTTACATAATCATCCATATCAAACATTATTATAATACAAATTTTTATTTTAATTTATTACACATTTATTTTTTTTATTAAATTACAACCAAATTTAGACACCTTACATTATTCTGATACACAAAAACACACATACACACATTTAAAGCTTAAATTATGCAAATCAGTACATTTATTCAGCTACAAAAAATCATCATCTTCATCATTGGATCAGCATCATACATGAGAAGAAATGTAAATAAATATTGTGTTTTTCTTTTCTAAAAAGTTAAAAATTATTCACATTGTTGACAATGCTGTTACTCTTTTAGTGTGACATCAAACTAAAATCATATAAGAAAACAATACAAAAGAGGAATATGACAAACAAAGTGTTTTTTTTTTGTTTATAAATTTTATTTTGTTTTAGTTTAAATGAGATTTGGTCATTATTATTATTATTGTCATTATTTAAATTTTGGAATCACACACACACACACACACAATTTGAGAACAGGTTGAATTTTGTATCAAAAAATAACAAGTGTAGGAGAGAGAGATGTGACGATGTTATGTGATATACGTTGAGTGTCTCATTATTCAAATATTTTTATATTGTTTTCAATGTTTTGTGTCGTTCTTTTTTGTCATTTAAAAAGATTTATTTCTCTGGTGATTTTTGTTTGATCATCAAAATAATAATAATAAAAATATTATATTTAAATGAGAATGAAAACGAACAAAAAATTAAATTCAAATAAATCAGAGCGAAAATATTCAAAGAGATAGCGGTATAAATGTGAAATGCAAGTCAAAATGACAAAAGGAGATTTATGGTGTTTGATTCTCGTTTTATTAAAAAAAAAATAAGAAGAAAATAAAGTTGAAAGTATGCGCTGCTGTGTTATGAAGGTGTAAAATAAATGGAGCACGTGATAAGATTTGCACTACAATGGTAAATACTAATAAAATAAATAATTAATGTGATGCATTTTAGTTGTTCCAAAATAAATTTTTTGTTATCAGAAAGTAATTATTTAAATGAAAAATATATTGCAAAACAAAAAATTGGGACCACCTGTAAATGTCATTTAATTCCTTTAATCACAAAATTAAAATTGTAGGAGCTAACAATAAACACCTCGGGCATAGGAAGGCACCTAAGGCGATGATTATCAACTACTTTATAAAATTTGAATAAATTCAAATAAATTTTAATATTTTATTCTGTATCTGTATGTAAAATGTCGTTTGAAATTTTCAAGTAAAAGAGACAGAGAAGATAAACGCAAATTTGTTGATAATTTATGTAAAACAGGTATTTAAAAGTTGCAATCGATTTGCTCATTTTATTGTCATCATTATTTTGCCATCGTTGTGTCTTTTTTCCTCAATTAAATGACAATAAAATTGATTTTAAAAAATAAAAAAATTTGTCCGTATCTAGATTTTTTTCTAAAATCAACAACTTTGACCTTGATTTTCACATTTTGACAGTAATTCATGTAATACTTTTTAACATCTAACAATAATAAAATTGAACATTGAACTTGCTTAAATTGTGTAAATTAACACAATGAACATGAAAAACAGAATGGAATAAAATTCTATTGTATTGTGTTTTAAAAGACAAAACATGTGTTACTTTTCCATGTTTTTATTTATACATGAAAGATGTGTTAAAGAAAGAATCATCACGGTGGGATATTTAATGAAAATATTTGATCAAAAAGATGAAAGACGAGAAAACTCAAATTTATAAATAGAGTCATTGACAGGTTTAAAAGCAATGTAAATTACTTCCACTGGCATGTTTTCTTCTTCAGAAACTGATGCAATCGCTAAATCTTTGATTGAGTTAACTAAGCTAGTTAAATATTTTGCTATTACATTTTGATTATCTTCAGGTATAGAAAAAACACAAAAATCTAAATTACATTTAAAGCATTTTATTGTGTATGAAAAATGAATCAGAAAATTTTCAGTGAAGTTTCTATAAATAATGCACTTTGCAGGATTGTTAGTCCAACATCGGCATTCACATGATTTCAAGTTAGGATATTGATAATAAAAAAAAAACAATTAGATTCCAAAGTTTAAAATTTCCTAAAATTCGTCAAATATTTTTTTTAAATAAAATAAATCTTAATATGATAAAAATTTTGTTAAACGCGAGACCTGTTTCAAAAAACTGCTTATGTTCGTTGTTGTCGTCAGTTCAACCCCTTAGTCATGATGTGTCTGAACGTGGGCGTTCGATTCACTAAATGAATTATGATAATCCCCAGTCCATTGGAATCATACTTTTTTCTACGCAAATTTATGTGAAACAATGAAAATAAATTTGCAGATGAACACAAGTGCGAATTTTAACCTGTGTCCGTTCATGTCAGAGATTTCATCAAACATGTTCACATAAAACCATAAAATATTAAATTTGAAATTCAACTTGATAAACAAAAAATTCATAAATAAAACCTTAATTGAGATGTAATTAACCCATAGTCACATTCTTTGATTATATCATTCATAATAAAATTCCGCTGTTTACTTGTCTGTCATTAAAAATAATAATAAAAAATTTTAAATAAAAGGAATCCTTTCTAATTTTCTTTAAAAAAAAATGTTAAAAGATAATAATGAAATTTATTTATTTTTAACATTATTTGTACAGTAGACAATTAAAAAGGGGTAATAAAATTAATAATTTATAAACATTGTCTCATTAAAGTAAAATAAAGAAGCCCACTGCACAATAATCAGTTAATTTACGATTAATTACGATAAGGAATTAAAAAAAAAATATTAAAAATATTTTTTTAAATATTTAATGTGTTAATTTATATTGCAAGAAAAAATAAAGTTGAAAAAAAATGAAAAAAGACAAGAAATTCCTTCTTCAGAAGTGGTACAGAAGCATAAAAACTATCACCTTTTATGTTAATTTCCAATAACCTTTCGTATTTTATTGACATCATATGTACACACTTTCATTTCATTTCATTTTTGAATATCAAAATTTTTATTATATTCCTTCGGTTTTTTGATCATCAATAATTATTATGAAAAAATTCGCCGGTGATGTGATTAAGGTACACAAGTCAATAAAAAAAAATCAATAATCAAAATAAACATTAATATTCAAAAAAAATAAATATTATGATAAAAATAATTTTTTTTGTTTATAATATTTGTTGTAAAAAAAATACTTGTGTCATTTCGGTGTATCACAGCATCAAAACAATAAAAAAATAATTTAAAACATAACACTGCTTAACATTTTGAAAAAATTGTCAACGAACGCAAAATCCTTTTGGGGGCCCATTTTATATATAAAATAAATAAGTTTGGCGTTTCCCGTTTTTCATTTGGACCTCGTTTTGATTTTTTAAAGTGGATTGACGTTTTAGAGCAATTTTCCAAAGAGATTCAAAAATAGGGCATCGTTTTTATGGATCTGTGGCCTTACTATGCGTCCAAAACACCAAATATATAGTATTTTTGGAAAGCTTGGACAATTTTCTTTAAGAATATCATATTTGCATTTTTTTTTGAAGCCATCTCTAACCTCAACAGGGGTGTTCAAAGTCAAAAAACGACACTTTTCTCGTAAAAAACCGCTAATTTACTCATATTAACTTTTTTCACTTCATCAAAATATTTTTTGACCTTGAACACCCCTATTAAGGTTGGAGATGGATTCAAAAAAATTGCAAATATGATATTCTTAAAGGAAATTGTCCAAGCTTTCCAAAAAAATAAATTATTTGCCATTACAAAGTCTTTATTTCACTAAATTAGCCGTAAAATGTACTTTTTTACGAGAAAAGTGTCGTTTTTTGACTTTGAACACCCCTGTTGAGGTTAGAGATGGCTTCAAAAAAAATTGCAAATATGATATTCTTAAAGGAAATTGTCCAAGCTTTCAAAAAAAAAAATTATTTGCCATTACAAAGTCTTTATTTCACTAAATTAGCCGTAAAATGTACTTTTTTACGAGAAAAGTGTCGTTTTTTGACTTTGAACACCCCTATTGAGGTTAGAGGTGGCTTCAAAAAAAATTGCAAATATGATATTCTTAAAGAAAATTGTCCAAGCTTTCCAAAAATACTATTTGGTGTTTTGGACGCATAGTAAGGCCACAGATCCATAAAAACGATGCCCTATTTTTGAATCTCTTTGGAAAATTGCTCTAAAACGTCAATCCACTTTAAAAAATCAAAACGAGGTCCAAATGAAAAACGGGAAACGCCAAACTTATTTATTTTATATATAAAATGGGCCCCCAAAAGGATTTTGCGTTCGTTGACAATTTTTTCAAAATGTTAAGCAGTGTAATCAATTTAAATGTGATACTGCTGCCGAAAAAAAGGAGAGATGGATCAATGAATATTTCATAATGAGAAAAAACCTTATTTATATATTAAAATTAATAATGATCGTCATAATAATGATGATGAGATAAAACAAATAACAAATAAAAAAAGACAACATGGAAATTTTGTCAATTTTTTTATTTGTTTTTAAAGTTAAAAAGAATAAAAATTAACATTGAAATATGTTAAAATAAAAATAATATTTTTTGGTTTACTAATTAATGACGTACTTTATACATTTTTAATACGATTGTTTAATTTTTTATATCATTTTTACATGATTTTTATTCTCTTTGTGATAATTTGAAAGGTGGAATATGATACTGTTGCGGTTATTTTCATTTATTTTTGTTTGTAATTTATTTTTTATGAGTAAGAGTTAAATCAATATTTCAATTCATGTTTAATCATGAAGTTCATTTATTATTATTGTCATGTGTCGTTTATGAACTGAAATTTAATAATAAATAAAAATTTTGATAATGAAAATAACATTTTAAAGTTAACTGTTAAACAGTAACCAAGAATTTTCAAGAAATTAATTTTAGGCCAACGTTGTCTTACAATAATTGTCATCCGCTAATCTTAAGATCACTTTCTACTAACAATTAACATGCAAATCGAACAATAGCCTGTAATAATTGCTGAACAATACAATTACATGGCGTTTTATTTTATAACAACAATAATGATGATGACGATAAAACTCATGTCTGGACTTTTCCTTGGTACCGTCGGACGGGGTGAAGGTAACCAGCGGGGTGAATATAACCAAAACTACAATAAAATTTTAAAAGGTCCTAAAAATTTTTTGAGAAAAGCTAGAGTGCTCAAATTTTGAATATAATCAAAAAACATTATTATTTTTAATATTTAACGATTATTTTATTAATTTTCATTCTGCAACATGATAATAAATTATCAAATTTAAAGATAAAATAAATCAAATAAAATTTACCCTATAAAACTTCAGTTGTGGGGAGGTAGCGCAACTATTAATTTTTTGTAAAAGTATTTTAAATTGTGAAAAAATATGTCTGTTATTCGTTTAATTTGAAAAAAATTGTTTTTATTGCACCAACTTGATAAAATGAATATTTTTGTAAAATGATACATTTGACGGGGTGAATATAACCATCACTTATCTTATAAGATAACGTCCAATACATCATTCGTAATTAACATATCTTCTTTTAATTAGAATTTTATTAAAAAAATTGTATAGCAAAATCAATTTGTATACAAAAATATAATTTAAATATGCTTATTTTCATAATAAACTATATTGTGGTCATAATTTATTTATCATTCGACAATATCCGAAGATTTAAATTTGACTTCGAGAGTAATTGTATCTTTCAGAATTTTTTTAATTAAATTTAGATTTAGTAATTTTGATCTACAATATTTTTTAACACCATGAATACATATCTGATGAATAGACCTTTAGAATGCCTCGAAAGTACAAAAGAATACTCCACTCTAAGATGTATTGAAATGCGCTCAAAAAATTATTAAAATGTTTTATTGTTGATCAATCATTTTCAAAAGGAGCCCTGGTAAAAATGAAGAATAAAGTTCTAAAATGACCGGAATTATATATATAGTTGATCAGTATTTCACATTTAAAGCTTTAAAACTGATTTAGTAGCTTACTTAACACAATGATGAATAAAAAAAACAGATAAAGAAAGCATTTTAACATTGAAAATGCAAGTTTGATGATAAGCCTGGAAAAATCTTGATTAAAATAGAAAATAATGGATTCAATTGACTAAATTAAATGCTTATTGTTCTTTTTTAATCATAAACAATGTTATTATTTTGATTTATAAACAAAAAATACTCCTTCATTAAGTATTAAAGTGCAAATGTAAAAGTGGTTATATTCACCCCTTTTTGATCAAGTTATAAATTTTGAACAAAATTGTATCAAATATATTGATAATTTATTAAATATCATTGTTTCTGGTTTTGAAATCATAAATTACGTTGTTATTAAGTAAAAAACCAAAACATAATTAATCTGAGTCGCGAAAAGCTAACCATCGATGAGTTGGAAATGTGAAATTGGTTACCTTGACCCCGTCCGACGGTATGTATCGTTTTTTTTCTTGTAATTGCACTTTTATTATTATTATTATTATTTTATTATATTGTTATCTTCAAATACACAATTACAATGAGAAAATATTCAATTAAATTTTAAGTTTATACAGTTTTCATTTATATTAAATGATTTTTTTTCTTCCTCGTTACAGTGAGTAACAAAATAAAGTGTCCTTTGAAAGTAGTAATTTCATCTTTTAAGTAATGGCACTGCACCATTAAGAATCTATATGTAACTTAATTGCTAATATGTTCTTAGGTGAAATCGAAATTGGAATATGCTTCAATTGTTTGGAACATGGTTGGTACTGTAAATTGCTCAAGAATTAAATCAGTACCAAAACAATTCTTGTTTTTCGCCCCACGAAACCTTGGGTGGAGGAGAGACACTTATGTATTACGAACATATGAAGCAAGATTAAAACTCCTTGATATTGTAACATTACGGAGGATGGTGAGAGCTTGGAGATAGAGTCATTACGAATAACGATCTAGAATGAGGCCGCGCACGAAGAAGAGTCGGAGGCGGATCCGGTCCTGGCAGTGGCATACACTAGACGCTGTTTTAAACGCAAACGACCGGGACACGTAAAGAAAGATTGCCCAAACCGGCAGGTCCACAAACAGGACAATCAAAATACAAACAAAAATGAATGCAAACAACCGGGACACGTAAAGAAAGATTGTCCAAACCGGCGGGTCCATAACCGGTATCCCCACAAGGAATGGCACAATTTGCGTACTGCGAGAGAAATGTCAAGTGATCTGCTTCTTTAATTGAAAACTTTTTGAAGAACAGACACATTGTGCGCCATTAATATTTTTAATAAAGATTTGAAGTGAATTTGATCCTGTACTTTCTTGAAACCTCACAACTTAATTACACAACTTACAATATTGAAACCCTACACGCAAGGACGAAGAAGATTTGACATTACGTTTTGCTATGATCTGATGCATTAAAATACAAAATGCGACATACTCTGCCATAAAATCATTTATAATCAATCTGCTCTACAAAATCTGAGAAATAGAAGACTCCTATAAGTTCCTTTTCATCAACGGAACTACACTTTTAACGAACCTTTTAATAGGATTGCAAGATCTTTTAATGTTGTTGTTTTCATCAAAAAATTAAAATTAGTAGTATCAGTATTAGTAGTTCAAGTTAGTTTCTATGGACCTACAGTTTCTATAGATACTGACTTGTCACTATATAGAATTATTACGTACAGCTTATTTTTCACTATATGGAGACCTGACTGTATTAAAATACATCTACAAAGTATACGTTCATAAAATTTTGTTATAGTGTGTAATTACTTTTATAAGCAGTAAACATTACTTTAGCTTTTATTTTCAATATTACACAACCAACTTGACTCCTCTCAATTGAAGATACATATAATAAATTGAAAAACAATAAAATGCAATACAAGTAAATTTTTTGCATTTTATCTTCAAATTAAAATCATTACGAGGCGAATTATTATTGTTCAGGTTTTGTTAAAATAAAAAGTTACATTGTTGCTCAATTTTAACAAATCTTCAATCTGTCTTCGAACGGGTAAACAATGTAACTTTAATTTTAAATTTTAATTAAAAAAACAAAATTATGTTTTATTCTCTTCATTTAAATGCATTTTCATGCGAAAATGACCGATCCTAATAAATGTTGAATATAAAACAAGAAACCATCCAATAAGCTTAGTGTAATATAATAATATAATGATGAAACAATGATAATAATTAATCATAAACATAACAAATCTCATTTTAAAATGTAATTTTTCATTATTAATATCCATCGTCTTTTGTTTATGACTGACAATAAACATGCATAAAATATAAGATAAGAAAACAATCATTCACTTTTAATAATAATAATAATAATAATTGTACAATAATTGTAAATGCAACTTGCGTTTTGTTATGGTTTGTTGTGAATTGTTTGTGAAATGAAAGAAAAATTACTTTGATAATGGTTTTATTGTAATATTTGAGATATTTATTTTTGTAATTTGAATTTTACTTCAACTTAATGTTGAAATAAAAAATATATAATAATAGGAAAAACATAAATAAATATGATAAAAAAATTATGTAGTTTGATGTGATTAAAGGAAATTTATAACCTTTTACTTTTTTAAAATGAAATTTAAACAATAAACCATTAGAAAATGTTTTAATTTATCTTTCAAATATTATCATCATTAACCATGTTTTGTTTTTGTGTTATCCGGGTTACGATGTTGTAAATAAACTAGCTAATAAATGACCTTTGTAAATGGAAAACATAGTTATAAAATTATTTTTTTGATGTCCAAAGTATTTAAAATTGCTTGAAATTGCACAGCAAGTGAAATGTTCTATTATAAAATATATATGTATATGATGATTTAATGTTAATATATGTTGATACTTAAACAGTTTTAATAATAATCATAATAATAAGCAGCACGTCATTATTTATAATCTCTCGCTCTCCCTTAAAGAAATAAGGTTTGATAAAGAAAAACATGTAAAACAACAACAAAAATAATATTATACAAATAATAATAATGAAAAATATTTAATATTATTATAAATAATATAAAATAAAACCAAAATCTATATAATATTTACCATAATAAGTGTTTAAAATATGAAATATGCACAGATTTGTATAAGAACATGATGTGTCGCAGTATGTACAGACATGGTCAAAGATAAATAATGCAATATTGCGTGTAAGTGAAAAATTATGAAATATTATATGTGTTTTTTTTCTTAACATTATGTGTATGATAGTAAAATGTCCAATATATAAATGTATAAAAACACATTATATATAATAATTTTTTTTTCTATTTTGCACTAGAAGAATTGTTGATGTTGTGTGTGAATTTGTTTTTTTTTCTATAATAATAATAATATTATGTTTTTATATGCATAAATGTTCATGTCTACATAATGTTGATACAAATTTAAGTAAAAAGCAACAAGTTGTTGTCTGTGTAACATATGTTATGTATTGATATGAAATGAAGCAGGTTGAAAGGAATTTTTCACATACACAAATTACATTGCGACAAAAACATCTTTTAATTTAATATTAAAAATATTATTTTGAGATTAATTGTTTAAAAAGATTTAATATAATTGATAAAATTTATAATTATAATGGTAAATCATAATATTAATTAAAAATTAATCACAATACAAATGATTAATAATAAAATTAAACATTATAATACACATTAAAAGCAATTTTTTAAAAATGTATTATACTGTTTAATAAAATTGAAGTTATTTTTTTTTTAAATTAAATTAAATTAAATTTAATCCACATAATATTCTTATCTTAGTGTATTTTTTTTTTTGCAGTAAAATATTTATAATAAATAATAACATAACATTACAAAAAAAAAATACACATTTGTATAAAACTAGATAAATGTTAATAAAATCGACATAGCAATTAATAATTTAACCCGCAGCCTAAAGATACTCAAGCAATGTCTTACGTTTATAATAATAATATAAAATTATTATGTATTATTATTATATTAATAGTTTGCGCGACAATTTTCAATAAACATTAATAATAAACTACCTTATTTTTAACTGTTTCATGTTTAAATGCACAGAATATAATAAAATAATTATTTATTTAATAGACAATTGTGTATGTGTAATTTTTTTTTAATTTTACATGTTATATAAGAATTGTAAACGTAAAGTACAGTTTTAATTAATTGCATGCATCTTAATTGTCGATTCTCTTAATTTTTCAATTATTTTTATTTTTTGGTTAATTTATTTATATTATTATTTACCATTATTAAAGTGAAAAATTAATGAAAATCTAATAATATTTTAACACGCAATTTTAACTTCTTTATGGCACCTGTTTATGTTTTGTAATTTTCTTTTAAATTATAATATTAATTATATTCATGATTAAATTGAATTATTTTTAATTAAAATGAAAAAAAAGTTAATATTATTATTGTTATCTATTTATTTATTATTTACAGAAAAAATAACTTGAATATTATTATATTATATTTTTCTCTGTATGTTTATAATTATATGATGAGGAAAGAAAATGATCATCAATACATAAAAAGAAAAGATTCAACGACCACCAACGAACCACTATAATATTTTTATGTTACTTGTACAAATATTTAAAATACTAATAATAAAAAAAAATAAAACAACAACGAGTTAAGTCACTGATAATAAAATAAAATATCAAACGGAAAAGAAAGATAATAACAATAATGAAATGGAAAGAAATCAGCACAAATATGTGTGGTGAGGAGATGATGGTGTGCAAATGATATTTAATTTGCCGCAAAAAAATCTTTTTGTTTTATTATTTTATCTTTTTATTGTATGCATTTATTTTTAATTTCATTCCATTTCATTAAAATAAAGTTAATTTTACTTTTTTGCTTCATTTTCTATCATTATTATAATAATTTTTGTTATTGATTCAGACGATTTATTGCTAGGAGTTTTCAAAGTCATAATTAAAATTTTAATATTTTAACCCATTCAAGCCTCAATAGTTTTATTCAATTTTACATAAAGTGAATTAAGTAAAAAAAATCATTTTCCAGTCCGTTTATGGGTTCCCTTTTCTAGATAAAATTTGATAGATTCCAGTAAACTTGTTGGTTCCCTTATTCAAATAAAATTGGGTAAATTTCAGTCGGTTTTTTGTTCGATCGATTCCATCAGCTTGTGGGTGCCCTATTTCAAGTAAAATTTGATAGATTCCAGTCAACTTTTGGGTTCCCTATTTCAAGTAAATTTTGATAGATTCCAGTGAACTTTTGGGTTCCCTATTCCAGTTAAATTCGATAAATTCCAGTAAGTTTTTTGTTCGATCGATTCCAGTCAGCATGTGGGTGCCCTATTTCAAGTAAAATTTAATAGATTCCAGTCAACTTTTGGGTTCCCTGTTTCAAATAAAATTTGATAGATTCCAGTCAACTTTTGGTTTCCTATTTCAAGTAAAATTTGATAGATTCCAGTGAACTTTTGGGTTCCCTATTCCAGTTAAATTCGATAAATTCCAGTCGGTTTTTTGTTCGATCGATTCCAGTCAGCATGTGGGTGCCCTTTTTCAAGTAAAATTTGATAGATTGCAGTGAACTTGTTGGTTCCCTTATTCAAATAAAATTGGATAAATTTCAGTCGGTTTTTTGTTCGATCAATTCCAGTCAGCTTGTGGGTGCCCTATTTCAAGTAAAATTTGATAGATTCCAGTCAACTTTTGGGTTCCCTGTTTCAAGTAAAATTTGATAGATTCCAGTCAACTTTTGGGTTCCCTATTTCAAGTAAAATTTGATATATTCCAGTCAGCTTGTGGGTTCCCTATTTCAAGTAAAATTCGAAAAATTCCAGTTGGTCTTTCATTCGATCAATTCCAGTCAGCTCATGAGTTTTTCATTTCAAATAAAAGTAAATTGAGTCAAGTCACTATTGGCTTTTAATTATCTTCATTTAACATTCGCAACACTTAAAATTACGAGACCGTCACTCCCATACAATAAGAAAACTCTCAACGACTTAACTTTAAAAACCATCTGAAGTAAAAAAACTTAAAACATGAATGAGTTCCAAACATACAGGTAATTAAATCATTAAAAAATCTATAAAACAAAACAGTAGCACCTTTTTTATGCTAATATAAAATAAATTTTATCTACTCATTGTAACATAATTATATATTATCGCATGTATTTATAATGAACTAACCAAGTCGATAGTAATAATAAAATAAATATTAAGTCAGAGTATCTTATCGCTTGTAAACAGAGAGAAATATTATGAGATAAGCTCATAAAAATAATTATATTTATGAAAAAAAATTGAACAGTACCGTAATTATAATTATACTTGGTCCTGTCTAGTTCATTTTTTTACCTTATCACCATCAATATGTTTGTGAAGATTTTCAAGTGGCTGAACAAGGATTACGTAACAATAAGATGATGTAAAAGTGGTAACTCACCTAAAATGATAAAAAAAATGAGAATTTTATTAGAAATTCATTGAAATTAAACATAGAATGATTCATTTAGACTGTTTTAGTGCCATAATAATAAAGTCAAGGCCATAAGGGGTTAACTTTGATAATTAACATTTATTTGTACTCATAAATTAATTATTATTTTAATATAAAAAACATTTTTCGCAACATAACATGATTATTGTAATTCGATTCATTGGTTATTGATGATCAGCATCTCCTTTTGCGAGGATGGAGTTGGCTTTTCCATCAGTTTTTTGGATTGGCAATTTTTAATAAATAAACTTGCAATGAGTGCAATAACAAAGGCAAGTAATAAAGCATAGCACAGATGCAATAAGCGATTAAGAGATTTAATTTCCTCATTTGTTCTTTCCATGTGTAATGAAAACCTCATTTGCAATTCCGTGTATTGTTCATTCGATTGCTTCAACAATTGGGAAATGCTTGTTTCAATTCTTATTAAATCAGATTCTGTCTCATTTTTGTACTTTCCTAAATCAGTTTTTTCCTTGTTGATGATTTTGTGGATGTTTTGCTCGGTGTTTTTCAAGATTGTTAAAATTGATTTCACTAAAATTGGAGTTGGAATGTTATTTGTGATGAAATCAGACCATTGTTTTGTGTCGATACAGTCAATACGAGTACTGCTTGATGTGAATTTAATTCGCTTTGATTTAAGTTGATTAATAATTGGTTCAATGCGTGTACAATGAAAACGATTTTTAGCCAAATCTATTTCTTTTAGATCTGGAAATACTGTAAGAATTTCAGTGAGATCAACATCCATCAAGTGATTTCTTGATAAGTTCAATGTCATGACAGATTTCAAGGTCATATTTGATACATCAATGTAAGGTAAGTCATTTCCGCTGATATCCAATTTGTGCAAATTTCTACAATAACCAAGTGACTCAACACTGAAAGTACTCAAATGAGAGTTAGTCATGATAATTTCTTCTAATGATGGAAAAATTTCACATAGATTTGACATGCTTTGATTGATATTGATTGAATTCATTATGATTCGAGTCACATCTCCATAATTTGTATTATTTTTATTGGTGATTTCATTGATGCCATCATGATGAATTGATTTCACTTCACATGTAGTTTTCTCTTCAAATGAACAATCGATTTCTAGTGCTTCCATAATTTGCACTGTTCCAATTAAGAAGAAAATGAAAATATGAGTCATTGATCTAAGCACTTCCATTTTTAAACTGTGTTCCAGGTTTTGAACTGTGTTTTGTCTTTTTATGTTCTTTTCAATAGAATTTAAACAAAATATTCAAGTTATTTTAGGAATTTTGACAAAAAAATATTTTAATTTTTATTTCTACATGACAATAAATACTTTAAATGTAATTCACAAGACAAATTTCATTCAACTAAATTGTATTATTATTATTTTTATTCTTTCGTACTATAAACCGAACGATGATAATATAAGTCTCGTGTCAATACGGTGCGATACTATACACAAAAATAGCATAGTGTGTTAGGTACGTGATAAACGCGGTGTATGGTAATTTCATTTTAAAAGTAATTATTAATGATAAGAAACTTTGACAGAGCTTGGTGTTTCCTGTTACATTAATAATGATTCAAATTTAAAATTAATTGAAAAATATTTTAAAAAATATTAAAAAAAAATTATAATTTCAATTCTCTACTGATCTTAGGCAGTTTGCTTCTTGTTATAGTGCTATTACACAACGCGCGATCAGTATTGTACAGAAAACTGACGCGATTTTTTTGTTATCTATGAGGAGCATTGATTTCAAGATTTTTTTTAAAATTGATACACATGTAGATTAATTGAAGGGTATGTTGATCAAAAAAGCCGGTAATGACTCATCATTTAAATAAAGAATCCATTATGAGTTTAATGAAATGATTTAAATGTTTTGATTTATCGTAAAACAATTATTTAAAAACCAAACCAAATTAAATAAACGAATAAATAGATTTCATAAATATCCAGGTAATAAAGCATATCTTATCATTTTTATCTGAAATAAAATATTGACATCAAGTCGTCATGAATTGAATTGCATTTGGAATTTCAAATAATAGATAAGATATCTGATATATGATTTTTACCAAAATTTTGATAAATTTAGTTATATATTTATGATTTAAATTTTAATAATTTAAATCAGGGACGGACTTAGAATTTTTCTTTTGACTGCTTTTGACTTCTTTGTTCCCCTCGCAAAGCTATCCCTGAACCTTTCACCTATTATTTTAATGTGGATTATGACGTTTTAATTTTATTTCTCAATTTTTTGTTGCGTCAGGGGTCAAAAAAATGAAGGACGGTATAAAATGGTTGCCTTAATTTGATTGATTTTCCTCATGCTACAAAAGGTCTAAAAATGACAATAGGTCTAAAAATGACACGAGGTCTTAAAATGACCTGGGGTCAGAAAATGACAAGGGGTTTAAAAATGACACGAGGTTTTAAAATGACAAGGGGTCTGAAAATGATAAGGGGTCAGAAAATGTCATAAGGTCCAAAAAACAGCATGAGGTCTGAAAATGACAAGGGGATTAACAATGACACGAGGTCTAAAAATGACAAGAGGTCTTAAAATGACAAGGGGTCTGAAAATGACAAGGGGTTTGAAAATGACACGAGGTCTTAAAATGACAAGGGGTCAGAAAATGATAAGGGGTGAGAAAATGACAAGGGGTCAGAAAATGATAAGGGGTCAGAAAATGTCATAAGGTCCTAAAACAGCATGAGGTCTGAAAATGACAAGGGGTTTAACAATGACACGAGGTCTTAAAATGACAAGGGGTCTGAAAATGACAAGGGGTTTGAAAATGACACGAGGTCTTAAAATCGCAAGGGGTCTAAAAATGACAAGGGGTCTTAAAATGACAAGGGGTCAGAAAATGAAAAGGGGTCAGAAAATGTCATAAGGTCCTAGAACAACATGAGGTCTAAATATCACACTAGATTTTAGAACTGTATGAGGTCTGAAAATGACAAGGAGTCTGAAAACAGCATTTATTGATTTTATTTTATAGTTTTTTGAACCCCGTCATTGGAGAAAAAAATCATCAGAAATTCAAAAAATGTCCATGGTCCGCAAGACAGTGATAAATATCATTATCATAAAGAGTCCTGAATATCATCTTAAGGGATGTTGAATCAATTTTATAGTTCGTTTTCTTATCAAGCCGGATTAAGTTGGTTTATCATGAGTAGTGCAAACAGACTTCAGTTTTTCCAAAATTCATATACCGAATTGTATCAGACAAATCATTAGCAAGCAAACATGGATCGATAACAAAAGATCAATTTAACACATTTTATGTAATATTTCATTTTATTTTCATAAATTATTGCCAAGTCAAGTTCTATTCTATTCTTGATATCATGCTGTCTTTTCATTACATTATATTATCATCATTTTATCATACACACATGTATGTGCTGTATCATGAGAGATATGATTTCAAACAACAAAAAAAAACATATACAAATAATAATAAATTAATATGCAACCAAAAATAAAAAAAAGAATACAAAACAAATAAAAGTCCAAGCAAAAGAATAAAGAAGAAGAAACATCTTTTAAACATATATCGAATTACTACTGCTCTTTGTGGGACTCCAATTCTATAACATTAAGTTTTTTTTTTGAATTCATTTAACTTAACTCTCGTATACTGGCAAAACGACAAGAAACATTCTGATACAAGATACTGATCATCATCTCAAATGTTCACACACAAACTTACACAAAAGATCATATCACTAAGATTATGATCACATATAATAACTTTTTTTTTTGTTAAATATCTGATCCAATGTTAAGAGAGTCTCTCTAAACAGATTTTTTTTTGTATACGAATTAAATTAAATATTATTACACAAGAAATTTATTATTTAAAATTATAATAATAATAATGAAAAGAAAAACAATAATCAAGTAAGTACAGAAATTCCAGAATCTTGTTTAAAAAACGCATGCATGTTTATTTTACTTGATGTTTACCTTGCTTTGCATCGAGTTACAATTATAGTTAAGTTGTGTCGTTTTTCTTTGTGTTTATTATCATTATTTGTGTTCATTACATTTTTTTTGTGTGTATTCAACGTTTTTTTTTCTTTGTTTTAAAATTAAAATTTAAATGAAATTTGGTTTTCAATTGAGGATTCAAAAGGTGTAAGATGCACTTTTACTTTGAATTTCAACAAAAAAAAAGTAAGTTAACACCAAAGAAAGACAAACAATGAAAATCAAATTGACTTCTAACTCACTAACTAAGAAATGGCTTTAAAAGATGTTCAAATAATAAAGAAAAGAGAATCACAGTAAATTAACGGTTGTTAAACAAAAATCAATATTATCTTTTTATTATTTTTTTTTTTTGAAAAAATTAAATTATTATTGTTATTTCTTTTACCAAGAAATTACTTCTTAAATATTTTTGATGTTTCTTTTTTTCACATTAGCATAAAATTAGCTAAAAATGTACATAAAATACTCACGTAATCCTTAAAATATTGAATGAAAGCTCAATAAAACAGACATTTATTGTTTAAACTAACAACTTTATTGTGGTATTTATGACTATTTTGTGTGAATTTGCTTCGTTTTATTGATATTTCTTTGTTTAAGATGAATTTTTATTCACGTCACTTATTTAAAACAATCAATAAAAGATCAACAGTAATAAAAAAATGAATTCTTTTGTTGGAATAAAATAATTTAATAATAAAATTAAATAGAGGAAATATCATAAAATATGCAAATAGATGTATATTTGAAAGGTAAATTGATTTTTGGCTTTAAAAATTTCCTTGTTTTTATTTTTGACTTATTTTAAATATTTAAAATGCAAATTTTAACTCTATTACATTTATTCTTTTTATTTAGAAAAACCTCATTCAATTCAATCCTATCCTATCCTATCCTATCCTATCCTATCCTATCCTATCCTATCCTATCCTATCCTATCCTATCCTATCCTATCCTATCCTATCCTACCCTATCCTATCCTACCCTATCCTATCCTTTCCTTTCCTTTCCTTTGCTGAATCAAAACTTTAAATAGTACAAATATTTGAACATAACACGCACTAAATTATATTCAAGTACACATTTAAATCTTATAATAAATTTTAATAAAAAATATCTTTAATATCTCTCAACTTCAAAATCGCATGTAATGATAAACATGTATTAAAATTACATCGATTTTAAATCTCCTTTCCTTTTGTTCCCTGTATCTCACATTCACATATCGAATATTTACATATTTAAACTCTTATACAGAAGTCATTTTTCTTCTTCTTTAAATTAAATCAGTAATTGATCATTTTAATTCTCATTTTTTTCTGTTGTGTTACATTCTGTGATTGAATATGGATTTTAATTTATGATGCATTTTTTGCTCACTTTTTCCTTGTCAAACTGGATTGAGATTTAAAATGATCGATTTCACTGAATTAAGATTTATTATGTTTCATTGTTACTTGTAAATAACCGAAAAATTGTTTAAATTGAATATAAAAAAAATAAAAACAAACATGATTTTATTTGAAAATTAACCACATATTTACATAATATAATAAAAAATATGAATAAAAATATAAAGATTGTGTGTAACAAAGTAATACAATAATAATGGAATAATAACAATAAGGCAAAAAAAAAACTGCCCTGAACGAGTTTTGATTAACTGGCATATAACAAACAACCAACAATATTTTAATAACAAATTACATACACACACACACACACACACACACACACACACACACACACACACATATTTGCTCAAGATCGCACATTCTTCTTAGAGAAGAGTCCCATGCATGAATGTATAACAAAAGACTTAATGCAAGCAAGGAAGAAAAAAATACAGAATTAAACTGAAAATAATAATAATAAAAAACCTGTGGTGAGAGAGTGCATCTTTCATACTTACATGCACACACAAACACACACACACTAAACATGTATTATTAATATTATAAGAATGCATGTGCTCATAACAATAAAATCTTTTATAATGGACCTGACTTGATCTTTAACTGTAACAACATTACATTACATTACAACAACAACACAATAACAGGTCTTCTCGTAACTCATTCAACTTTGTATATTATTATTATTAATATAACTTTTGCACAAGATAATATGCTGGCAACAATAAAAAAAAATCAAAATGATCAAACAATAACAATAAAAAACAACAATAACTTCAAGTTTTTTTTTGTTGTTGTTTTAATTTAAAAATGAAAAAATAAAAGAAAAACATTCATTGCACCAAACAAATATTATTTAAACAACAGCAACAATAAAAAAAAAAACAAAAGAAGAGGGTATGCAATGTGTAAATGCAATAAATATGCTGGTCGCTCTCTTGGCGTTTTGACTTTATTATTCTTGTTCATATCTTGCGTGTGTATGAAATAAAAAAAAAATAATAATAATAATAAAACAATAAAAAATATTAAAAAAATATATATTTATATAAAATGTTTAAAGCAGAAAAGAAAGGAGAGAGGAAAGTAAAGGTGAATAATAAAATTTCTTATATTATATTATTTGACGTCCTTCGCGACCTCCAAGAGGTTAAATTACATGCTTTTAACACCATTGAAGCTGAAACATTGTGCACAACATTTTTATATATATGAAAAGAGAGATGGCATGTGGAAAATTTCATATAAAATTTATTGTTTAATTTTACGCGTATCACATTCCATTTAATTTTTGTACTGATTACAAACTAACTTTCAATGATAAAAGTGTGAGATTAATCAATGTAACTTATCACTTGACTATTTTCTATGTGAAATTAAATTGAATAATAAAATTAAATTAAATTCAATATTTCATGATACAATTTATCCTTAAACTTCATGGGTGTTGAGTAAAAAAAAATAAATTCTCGATTTGGTTATTTGATCTGAGTGGTTTTTTTTTGTTCGATCGAATAATAATTCACAAAAATGTTAAATTGAAAGAAATACTAGTTGACAATTAAATAATAATAAATTTAAAAGGAAACAAAATAAAACTTAAGGTTAATAAATTAAAAATATGAATAATAATGTGAAAAAAGATTGAAGTATATTTGGAATGACTTACAAAAGCACATTTACATGAATTATTCGAGTTTTTTGAGAGAGTTGCGTTTAAATGAAAAAAAAAATAATTTTAAGAGAGGAATTGATAGAGAGAGCAAATGAAAGAGAGAGTAGGAAAGAAAGAGACATCGAAGGTAATGACGTAAAGAATCAATAGCGAAATTAAAGAGAGAGAAAGAGAGAGCAAGGAAATTCAAGCCAGTTAAAATGTAAAGAGAAAGAAAAAGAGAGAAAATATAAAGTTTGAGCGATTAACTACCAAAAAAGCAAAGAAGAGAGGAAACACAAGAAAAATCAAAAGCTTACAGAAACGATGAGAAAAAACCAGAAATTCCTTTTTTCAAAAAGTTTCTCTCTTTCTTCTCTCTTTTTAGTGCATTTCGTAAGAAAAAATGCACTATTACAGACGGTTTGTCCGCCGTCACTCTGACACTGATAGCTATTCAGAACTCCGGTATGGTTCATCGGAGCAAGGTCGGGTTTTTTTTATAAGACAGAGGAACTCTTGAGGATAATTTATAACTCATTAGTTTTGAGATTGGGCTTCAGAGCCTGTAGAGCCTAAAAAACCATTAAAAACGGTTAAAAATTTCAACAAGTCCCATCGAAATGCCACTAAGGCACTTTCCGAATGAAAGTAAGTAAGACACTAAACACTCCATTTCAAAACAACATTTTCCCCTTCAAATTTATTGATAATTATTATTCACAAATATGATTCATATTCAAAATAAACTTTTTTTTTTATTAATTGAACTGGTGATTTATTGTTATAATTTTGAAAAATGTTACATAATACTTTGAGTAATGTTATTTTTTCTGAAGTGTAAAATATAGTTTAATATTGTTAAGCAGAAGGTGAAATAGTGTGACACTTGACTCTCTCTCCATATATAAATATTTTACAATAACATTCGATATTGAATTATAAATGAACACAAAAAAAATAAGAAGTCAATAATAAAAAAATGAAACATTTTAACACAACATATTTAAAAAAAAATATAAGAAAAAAAAACAAGATACAAGACAAGACAACACAGATCAGAGACATAAATAATACCAATCAGAAATATTTTATATTGTTACCGTTTTTCAGTTATATTCACATTTAATAACAACACAAAAAAATATAAGTAAATGTAGAAGGAATAAAATATAAATAAATAAATATAGATTATAACAAGCAATTACATTTTAATAAAATATAAAATAGCTCCAGGTATCTTGTATCGATAGAGGAGCATCATCACCGGCTCACATATCAGTAGGTTGTAAAATATTGTGGGGATTGTGGCGCCCACACAGTTACAGTTCGGCATTCACCTAATTAGATATGCATGTTTTTTTATTATGATTGTAACCTTTTTTTGGAGTGTACCTGTTAAAACAATCCGTTACATTTAAAAAAGAAAAATACACATAAAAGGATTTTTATCCATTCTTCATAATTTTGTGTTTTTTACATTCTTTCACTTTATTGTAAATTTTTTTATTATTTTCATTATCATTGAAACACGAAACGAATTAAAATGACAACAATTTTAATTTTACATCAAAAGGACTTTAAATTCAACGGCAGTTTAATATAAGAGTAAAAAAATTAAATCAATGATGACTTTTTACATTTAATGCATTTTATATGATTAAAGCTCAGTAATTTGATGGTTTATAAAAGTAATTTACAGTTTAATTTCATAAAGCTCATATAACAATAAAATTAATGTTTTTCATGCGAACCATAACTGACGAATTAAAAATGTTATTTATATCACCTGTAAACGAAATGTAAAAGTATTTTAAGCGAAATTTGGGAAATTTTTGATAAAAAATGTTTGTTTAAGTGCATTACTGTTAAAAAAAGTTCATTAATGCTTTTAATGGATATCAATATTCAAGTTTTTTCCTGATTTCTTTTGTGAAAAAAAGAAGAGAGAAAAACTCTTTTTCTCTCACTATCTCTCACTTTAATTTGTTCCTCTCAAGGATACATCTAATTTCGCTTATAGAACTCTCTTTTTAATTCTGTTCTCTCTCTCTTACTCGCTCCCTCTCTCTCTCTTTTTCTCTCACTAATTTTTTTTAATTTTTTTTCCATTGCTTGGTTTGAAATTTTTGAGCTTTGATGTTTAGCTCCTCATTTGAAATTTCGCAGCTTTGATGTTTAGCTCTTGGTTTGAAGTTTCGCAGCTTTGACGTTCAGCTCTTGGTTTGAAATTTCTCAGCTTTGACGTTCAGCTCTTGTTTTGAAGTTTCGCAGCTTTGATGTTCAGCTTTTGGTTTGAAATTTCTCAGCTTTGATGTTCAGGTCTTGTTTTGAAATGTCTCAGCTTTGATGTTAAGCTCTTGGTTTGAAGTTTCGCAGCTTTGACGTTCAGCTCTTGGTTTGAAATTTCTCAGCTTTGATGTTCAGCTTTGGGCTTGAAATTTCTCAGCTTTGATGTTTAGCTCTTGGTTTGAAATTTCTCAGCTTTGATGTTCAGCACTTAGTTTGAAATTTCTCAGCTTTGATGTTCAGCTTTGGGCTTGAAATTTCTCAGCTTTGATGTTCAGCTTTGGGCTTGAAATTTCTCAGCTTTGATGTTTAGCTCTTGGTTTGAAATTTCTCAGCTTTGATGTTCAGCTCTTGGATTTCAAGTTTCGCTAAATTTTTCAAAATTTCTTCTTTGCATTCAATTTACTCTTTTACAAAAAAACAGTTTAACAGAAATTATTTTTAACTTATACAGACAGACGCAAAAGAAAGGCGTATTTTTTATTTAGTTTTACTTTATATATAAAATGAAAAAAAAACATTAAAACAATGTTAACAAAAGTGAGAAAAAAATATGTTAAATAAAAAAAATTAAAAAAAAATAAAAGACAAACGAAACAAATGAATTAAAAGAAAGAAGCCGCCCATTACATTTACTTCTCTGTTCAAGAAAATAAAAATAAAATGTAAAAGAAATGCCCACAGAAAAAAAAACAAATATATGAAATGAAATTTGGATCACATTGATATAAATCACACAAAAAAATTAATAAAAAACAATAAAAAAAAGTCGTGAACAAAGTATCAATGATATTTTTATTCAAATTAGGTAGCACTCTGTTGTTCGTCTTCACTGTCTCCCAGTTGCTGATAATCTTTTATATTTTTTTCTTCTTTTTAAGCAACTGTGATATATTTGATAAGATTAAAAAGTTGTTATTTAACATGTATCACATAACTCACATGTATGTGAGAAATTTGATCCAAAGAATTTTTAAATAAAATTAAAATTGAAATCAATTCCAAAAATTTACATTTAAATTTAATCATTTTCATTTAATTCAATATGTTTGATAAGAATTTAATCATTTCCTATCACTTCTCACCAAATTAACACTCAATTAAAAGCCAGAACAATCAATTGTAACACATGGGAATGTCGCAAGTTGGGCAGGCGAATGAAATTTTCCACTCAATTTACTTTTTTTGCATTTATTATACACTTAGATGAACAAATAAAAGTTAAACAAAAAAAAACTTTAAGAGCAAGGCATTACACTAGTAGCGGGCAGTGATGCATTGCATTACATTATAAACACACATTTTTTTTTACAGTAAAAGCGCGTGTTTAACACCTTTAGGCGCATAATTTTACATATTTATATGATTTGCTTGTTTTCTTGAGTATGAACTTGTGTGTTTTTTATTGTAATATATTTTGAGTGAATTTGATGAGCGGGAAGTGATTGATGGACATTTACTTTTTTTTACACTTACAAGAATTAAAAATATTCAGTTCATATAAAAGTCAGAGTAAATTATATCAGTCCTGGTAAAAATTAAAAAAAGAATGGAAAATAAATCGTGAGAAAAAAAAATGAAAATTCTATTTCAGTTCTTTTTTGCATCAATTTCAAATCGTAAATAGTTAGATGATGACATTCATGTCTCTTATCTATGAAAATAAGGCATATTAAAGATAATAATGAATAAGAAGTAATTAGTCGCTAATGTTATTTGCATAAATGAATTTATAATAAAGAAACAATTTGTGTAATTCAGCTCGTTTACAAGTAAATTAATGTGAAATTTTTTAATGAAAAATGAATAAGCACAAAAAATTTATTAAGAAAGGCTCTCATGTGATACACCTGCAATTTTTTTCTTTCAATTCTGAATTTTTTCATCGCAATTTTTTTTCTGCACCTGTGTACTTTAAAAAAATGGTCTTATAAAAAAGTTTTGTTTTAAGTAGCACTTGAATCGCTGTTAGTTTCATGAGTTGCATATTAAAAATTAAATCATTTAAAGGGTTATAATTATAAAAATTACATAGCACCTCATGGTAAACAAGAGGTCATTTATTCATATTTCCTTGACGGTGAAAAAGATTTTAAGGGATTGAGATTCATAAATGAGAGTCAATGGCGAGGCATCTTCATACTTTTGCTTATAAGCATTCACTTACTTTTAAATTTAATTTTATGTTCCATTAATTTAAAGCCTTTCGTAATTTTCGTATATTTTTTTTGTTAATTATGAATATTCCAAAACAAAAATTTACTGCTTTTTAATAGCCTCGATAAAACAAAAAAAAAAATAAAATTAAAATAACCAGGTGAGTGACTCACTTATGCGTTATTGTCTTTCTCATCTTAATTTTTAACGTTTAATTTGAGATGAGATAAAACAATAAAATTTATCAAGAAAACAAAAATTTATTTGAATTTTTTTAAATAAATGATGATTAAAAAAACTGATCTTAGTATGATCTTTTCTTGTTGTTATTCGTTTAAATTTGGCTCCATTCAATAAAAATCATAAAATTCTTATTCCTTTTAAAAGAAAATATGAAGTAAAAAGAAATTAACAAAAGTAAAAGAATAAAAAAAAACAATAACAATAAATGAATGAATGAAGAAAATAATTAAACAAGATTCAGATACTCAGAGATGATCATGTAAATGTTATTTTTTTTTGTTTTTTATTTTTTGTGGCAATCAGGGAGATAATAATAAATAAACTGACATTCACATTCCCATTCATTGAAGTGGAATTTAATTTTAAATTCTTTTTTTATATTTTAACCCTTTCAGGACCGTTATTTGAAAGTTTAACTGAAAATTAATTTTAATTTAATTTAAAAAAAAATCACTGCAATATTAACTTTGAAAAATCCTCATTTTAGAAGCACTCCGAAGAAAATCGACTTTAACTCTTTCGCGCATATGGGGGGTTTTTTAATTTTTTTATTTCAAAATAATTAAAATGTCATTTAAATCACTTTTATTTCTTATCTAATAATGGAATGAACCGTTATTTTTCGATTTTAACTTCACCAACCCTTATATTTTTTAATTTTGAAATTTAAAAATTAAAAAACCGCTGGTGTCATAAAAACCTCATATGCGCGAAAGAGTTAATGTTCCTATCACTATTCTATAAATTGGCGAAAATCAAGCCGAAGATTTTCAACTCTGATTTTTAAAAACTATGGATAAAATGTGATCGAATGCGCCCTTATAGAGATTTACAGCAAGTCAGGGGCGGTAGTTATCAAGCTTTAGATTTCCATGAAATTGAAGCTATTTTAATGCATTTAGAGAATTTTATAACTTTTTCTTATTTTGTTAGGTTTTTATGATTTTACCGTTAATAACAAACAATTTTAAGAAGATTTTTTAATAAGAACTTTTTTCATTTTCGAAATAAAACGTAAAAAAATAAGGCTTTACTGAATAGTTAGAAAATGAGATTAAAAGGCCTTATTTTTCACTTTTTAGTTTTGATATTTGAAATTTTGATAACTACCGTCCTTGACGTGATATAGATCTCTATAAAGGCTTATTCGATCACATTTTGTCCACAGTTTTTGAAAATCATAGTGGTCGCTCTGTGGCTCGATTTTCACCTTTTTGTAAAATAGTGTTTGTAGAATAGTATCATCAAAGATTGAACCAACGGTGTTTAATGGGTTAAAAAAAAAGAATAATAAAATAAAACAATAACCATGGAGCAATAATTATTATTATCAGTGGTGATCAATATAAAAAAAAATTAAAAAAAGAATATAAAAAAAAAACATCACACACACACTTTTACAGAAAAAATTAAAAATCTCAATTTGAATGAAAGGTTTTCAAATCAAACCATATCATAATGGAAATTGATTTCATTCTTTTTAATCCAAAATCATTTCAGAAAATTTCTCAATGAAATCGATGTTAAATTTCATTTTAAGATAAACTTTTCATAAACAAAACCGTAAAAATTTCATTGTATCATTGAAATTTAAGCACAAAAACCGCCTACAGACATTTCGCTTCTGATATCTTAATCAATCCTTTATTACATTAACAATTACATTACACAAAACAACAAAAAAAACATTGAAAATTATTTCATTTCTCACACAAAAATATGTAACTTGTATTAAGGTAAAAAACCAATATTTTATTTAATTTTAACAACAACATCTTTTGTTATCTTAATTTTTGTGGATTCCGTGCTTGCCGATTTTTTTTTCGTTTTCTCTACGATGTCATCACATCTGTACTTTTTTTAAAATATAACAACAACAACAACAACAAAAAAGAAGAGCAAACATTTCTCTCATTTATATTTTTTTTGCTTTTATTATTATTATTATTTCACTTAATGATCCGGTAAATATCTGGACGTTTTTACGACCAGCTTTTAAAATAAATGCGTTTTTAATCACCTTGAATATTTTTCTGCAAGCGAATTCCATCCGTTGTTTGATGATTATTTTGCATTTTTTTCCTTCTTATTGTTGTTTTTTTACTTTTATTTTTTTAATACATAAAATGTACATGAGGATGAGTTAACGAGTTACATTTTGCATGGATTTGCAAATAAATGAAATGACTTTTCATTTTACTCGAGAGGAAATATTAAAAGATTATTATTATTATAATTTTATTATCATTGAAAAGAAATCAGGTTTTAATGTTAAATTTAAACTTAGATTGATTTAATTACAATTAAAACTTTTAAAATATCACTTGAATTGAAAGAGAAAATAAACAGTAATTTTAATGGTAACGTTTTATTGTTTAATTTATTCAAAACGGTAGCCATTTATCTTTAATCACGTGGGAAATCTATTTTTTTTATACATTTTTATCATAATGCAATGTAATTTGTAATACAAAGAATTCTTAAAAAATATTATTAATAACATTATTATTAAATAAATTAATATACAAAAGTGAACCACCTACAATTCATTCACAATCCATTTCTATTTTTAATTTAAGAGGCTTCTGTTTCTACTCATCACACATATAAAAGTACAATTATTTACTGAAGATGCATAAAACAATTGTCCTTAGGCAAAAAAACGCATGAATATTAATAATCATATTCATTTTTTACATTACAACTGCAACAAAAAATTATTCACAATCATAAATGTATGTGAAATTTTGCAGCACACATTGGTATTTTCATTGAAAAATAATAATAATAATAAAAAAACATTAAAAATTACTGGTATTATGATTGTTATGGGCGTTATTATTTTGTATATCATCAGATCAGATATGGAAGAGCAAAGACGAGGAAAGAGTATCATCATCATCATCATTATTATTATTATTAAACAGTAGAAAATTGTGTAGGAATCACTGACAAACACTCATACATTTTAAACTTAACATGTTTTGCGTATACAAATATGAATTAATATGATAATTTATTTGATTTAATAAAAAGAAAATATGATTTAATCAAGATGATGTTGAATATCATTATTAATAAAACATGTGAAATGATAATAAAAAGGACTGTAAAATATGAAAATGTTTTTCAAAAATATTATATAACATTAAAATTATCTTATACACCTGTAAATTATGTTTATATTTTTTTAATATATTTTTTCCTTTAACTGATATGAGATTTGTGTTATCTTTTCTGATGATAATAATAACATTATTACTAATATTATTATCTATAAACGGCGGAAATGCAGAAAACATATTATAACAAGTCTTATACCAATCATTATTAGTATTATTATTTTCAACATCTTCGTACTTTTACTGTTATTATTAGGTGAAAAAAAAAACAAATCCGAAACAAACAAAAACAAGTGCAAAACAATACTATTATAACTATTTTCCGATGAATTCTCATACGGATTCAAACATAATATTATTATATGTTATTATTTTTTTTCCTTAAATTATACAACATACAACATAAGTTTTGTATGATTATTAACCATTATTATAAAATAAAATATTATTATAAATAAATAAATAAAGGAAAAAAAATTATATAAATGTATATTATCATTTTGTTGTTATTATTATTATGTTGTATTATTATTATTATTTTATGTCTCTCTTTAAACGCATTTTTTTATATTTAGTTTATGTTTTATATTGTGTAATACAAGTATACACATTTGTTAACTAGAAAAATATTTATTATGTAATTTTTAATCATCAATCAGTTAGACACTGGATTTGTAATAACTTGTATTGTGTATGATGTGTTTTATTATGTGTATTTAATGTAGACATGAATGATTGTTATATTTTATAATAATAAATAATAATGTTAATAATGAGGAAAATTAAAATTATTATTATTATTGGAAGTTTCTCATGATGTCAAACAATATTAAATTTTATAAAAAAATATAATTTTATTATCATAATTAATTGTTATTTTTAAAAATTATAATATTTATATAAACATTAAAATAAAGTAAAAAAAATAAAATAAATTGTTAAATTTAAAAATAAATAACTTTCATTAAAATTTATACATGTGGCTTTCCATTCTAAAGTGAGTGCGAATCACAAGTGTCTGTAAGGACAATCATCCCTATGGTGTATCAAAAAATTTGATACTTTTGTTCTACAAAAATTTTTGTATCTGCCCTAAAAACTGAAAAATAAGAGTTTCAATATTTTTTGTATTCTTCAATTTAAAAGTGCACAAATGACATGGTTTTGTATGAAATAAGTATGATATTTGTTCTTGAAAGTTGTAGAAAATAGTTTGGAGAAATTTTTTTATATTTACCATTTTAAATGTTTTCATACAAAAAAATCATTTTTCGTCAAAAAACAATTTGTTAAAAACTAAAAAAATAAGTTTTCTAAATTTTCTAATAAAATTTTAATAAAACCGTATGTTTTCGATGTATTTTGGCGAAAAATCGTTTTTTTTTTTCTATGAAAACATGTAAAATGGAAAATAAAAACTTTTTTCCTCAAACTATTTTCTAAAATTTTCAAGAACAAACATTATACTTATTTGATACATAACCATGCTATTTTTGCAATTTTAACTTAAAGGATAAAAAAATATTGAAATCCTTGTTTTTCGGTTCTTAGGGCAGATACAAAAATTTTTGTAAAACAAAAGTTTCATTTTTTTTGATGGACTATAGGCCTGTGTAGTCAAATTGGCAAAATAGATTTAAAAAAAAAACAACTTGTGATCTGCACTCACTTTAGAATGGAAAGCCACATAAAATTTTCATTAAAATTTATACATAAACATAAAAAATGACCCAAATTTGATTAAAATCAACTAAATTAATTAGGATATGTTTCTTATCAAAATACAATAAATAATAAAAATATAACATACAAAAAAAATAAATAATTTAAAATGAAATGTACATTTTTTGTCAATATAAAATTTATTAAGGTATCAATATCATTGTCCAATTTCATAAATTTAAATTTAAAAAATTATTAAAAATACGTAAAATGAATAATTGTAATTAAAAAGTCTTGTAATTCATATCAGTAATATTTTTACAATGAATATTATACGGAAATAAATAAATAATAATAATTATTAAAAAAAAAAGAAAATTTAACTTAATTTTTAATATTAATTTTAAATTTTCATAAAAATATGTTATGTGTAAGTATGTGTATAAAAAAATAGGAAAAAAAGTAAACAATGTTAATTATTGACAACAAGATGTTTATTATCATTATTATATTATAATACATTAATATGAGTATATATGTGTTTATATATATAGATCATTAAAAAATGCCGACGGCATCATCTCATCATATTTTCATTATTATTATATTTTATCATCATTATTCATAACATATTAGTAGTGTATAACATACATCACTTCTCAATTTTCATCACAATTATATTGCATCATTCATAAATGTTGTATGTATGTATTTTTTTATATATGAAGTTAATAACCTGGTTTTTTTTTTATACTAATGTTATATTTTTAATACTACTACCGGAATTGTTTTATAATAATTTTTATGTTTATACACAATTATATGGCACAAGCACAGGTGATGATGAGTGGGACTAAATATTATTATGATAATGATAATATTAAAAAAAATATAATAATAATAAAAAATGTTGATTATCGTCTTGCGTTTTAGAATTATTTATTTTAATTCAAAGGCAGATTCATTGGATTTTTTTTATTGTAAAAAATAATTAAATGAACAACAAAACTGAACACTTGAACATTATTTTACACACTCTTGAGTTAAAAAGTGTTATTATATTGAAATTAATTACCACTCTATATTTTTAATCATTAACACTAAATAAATACACAGAATCCCATCTACAAGTCATAATGATGATGATAGAAATCATGAAACGGTACTTGAAGTCAACATCAAATCATATCAAAATAATACGACGTACATGAAAATGTATTATAATAATTAAATAAATATTAAAACAAATAAAATAATGATATAAAATAAATATTAAAATAAAATAAAATCTTGTGTCTGTGTATGTCAAAATATGTATAAGCTTTTAAATTAAATCCAGTTTATAAGTTTATTAATATGATTTACGTAACATTTTGAAAAAAATAAACTTCACTTGTTTTATGTGTATTTTGTAAATATGTTGGTTGTTTCATTTTTTTTTTATTTTAATATTTTAGAGGTAACTAGTAGTCTAGTAAATTCAAATAAATAAAAAAAAATATGAATGATAAAAAGTATTGAAATTAACTGATCCATGAAATTTATACTTAAAACAAAATATGTGGATAATCAATTGCTAAAGGACTTAAATGGAGTGGACAAAATGTCTGTTAATCGATAGTTCTTTTTTCCTTCGTTTCGGAAAATGACTTTTCTCTATGCAAATTTCATTATTACATAAACAAAAACGAATCAGTGAATTTTAAAATTTAAAAGTGGAAAATAATTAGGATTGAAAAATAGAAAAAATCTTTTTGACGTGTTTCGGGATTTCTCAAACGTATGACATCGATTATTTTTTGTCAAGCAGTGTTATCTAGGTAGTTGATAGCTCTTTGTGAAGTTGCTCGACGTAATTCCTCACAGTCCTCTTCAAAAAATCAATCAGGACAAAAAAGAATTATATGGCCAATTGTTTGTTCAGACACACCACAATCACATTTTGGGGAATCAATTATTTTCCATTTGAATAATGATACAGATTACATTGTAAGGTCTCCAGATCCTTGAACTTGGGCATTAAGAATATTAAAGATGAAAAAGCTCAAGAAACACAGAATGTGGTACGCTTGAGATACACTTGCCTGCAACACCAGAAACCCCAGTATTAAAAGAAATGAAGGTGGAGATCAGGTGAAGCACTTTGATATGCCCAACTTCTCGCATTTCAGAATGAACCATGAAAACGCGATCAGTTGTTCTCAAAAGGAATGGAGAAGCCTTAAAATGCAGCTTCCCAGGTTCCATTACATTTCCCTTGATTTGTTCGTATTCGATTCAATTTTACCCATGAACTTCGTTTTGAATTGAATCCAGGTACTTTTATAGTTGGGTCATTAATCAGATGACTATTGATCACATTTTGACTATCCCATGCAAGTTTCCATTCCATTTTTACATCAAAATCTTTTAAATCTTCCAGATATTGCCATACAAGTGAACGAGATGTCAATCGTGAATCTTCTTTGTCTTGCAGAACTTGAAAAAGAAGTGAATTAAATGAAGACATTGAAAACGAAAAATCAAGGATTTTTATTAGATTCGTCTCTGTCTAGTTATCATTTAAAAGACCACCAGTTCAACCTCATCTAATCTAAAGTCCTCAAAATATCATTCAAGATATACTTTGATGAAATTTCAACCATCGCAACATTTTTATAATTATAATTTAAGTGACTTTTTTATAATACTTTTATTTCTTATATTGTTATCTAATCCTTTTTTTCCCGCAAATATTTCAACATTTTGCTTTTAACTCTTAATAAAATAATTCAATACAATCCAATTTAACAACATGATAAAACCTTACAGACATGACCATTAAAGTATAATATATATAAGAGATAGATGTTACAATGCAAACATCATAAAAGGCAATTTGTGCAATAGTGTGATAATAATGACAGAGTAAAAATAGCTCTCTGCAATTGTATCTATCGCAACAAAGACACAACATATAAAATAGACAAACAAATTACAAATTTAAAAGAAAAAAAAATGGAAAAATAACTTGATACGTGAAAGGCAATTTAAGATGATAACAAGTATTGACATAACAGTTATAATTGTTACAGTTCCTGATATTTGCACATAATTCAAAAAATATTTTTGCTTTGAAACTCAAATGTAATGAAATGAAATGAAATGTAATGAAATCAAAAGAAGAAAAAAAAATCAGTTACAAATAACAAACAAAAAAAAATATAGCATTGTTCGCGTTTTTCAATGATTTTTTTTTTATTTTAAACTTCTCTCTCACTTAAATATGTGCAAACATTTTACATACATGGCATCATGCGATACATAAATAGTGTGATTAGTTCCTGTTTTGCAACAAGTTTTCTCTCGTTTTCAAGACAGACCATCCTTAGTTAAAAATAATACAAGTATCAATATTTTCATTCATTCAAAAAAAAAATAAAATAAAAAGAGATCATAGCACTTGCTTATAGTTTTGTATATGAAAAATTACACGCGGGGACCACGAATGATGGTAACATGCAATTATTTTTTTTTTAATTCATTTTTGTAACAAACATTCATGTGATACAGTGTGTATTTTCATTTTATGCTGATATCAGTGGAAAAGAGAAGAGATATTAAAACGAAGACAGGTGTGGTGATTATGTGACTTGAATTGAATTGATTTTTTGTTGTTGTTGTTGTTACACTACAGTTAAAAAAAAAGAAGAAGTAAAAAAAATGTTTCCATTAGAGAATTGCATGTTATATGTATTTTACATTTTATTAAGTAAAAAGTATTTTTTTTCCTCTTCATTTTGGTGTATGATAAAAGTGGATACCAAAACGACTTGTAAATGCATTCATTATGTTACATTTTAAGTTATCAATTGTCTGAATATTTGAATTCATGCAGTAGTAAGAGAATGTGAAGACAGTGCAGAGTCAATATAAAATTTTTACCAATCACTTTAAATAATAATAATAAAAAGACAAAAGAAATTACTTTGATGAAACATGTCTGATAAGGTTGGTCAGTTAAATGAAAATTTTATAACTTAATCCATTTTTGTTGAGTTCACACTGAACTAATTTAAAAGAATCATCATAAACACAAAAAAAATCGTGTTAAAAACACGCATCTGTCTAGCAATGCCAATTTATAAGAAATTGAGACCAATCGTTACACGTATTTAGTTAATATGATTAAATATTATTAATAAATGATGATTTTTAAGGCGTTTTAAAAATACTATTACAAAATTCGGTTATTTTATGGTAAAATCTACCATGAAAAGAGAAATTTACTACTAAGAGTACTCTGGGTGGAAAGTTGGGCAATGTCAATGGGCAATGTTGGGCAAAGAAAATATGATGGGTTCTCTCCACTAAAGGATCTGATTGTCGAACTCTTCACCATAGTCAGTAACTGTAGCAACTGTTTCGTTTGATCTAGTAAAGTAGCTGGGTAGCTTGGGTAGCTGTTTGTAATCTTGATCATGCTTTTCCCCAACTTATATACACAAAAAAAAATATCCATCTGATTCAGAAAATACTTTGTTTTATTAATTTAGCCTTGAAATGAAGTAACGAAACGAGAAACTCCAAACAAACGTACAAGTTGGCATCTAATTTTGAATATCATCTGACTCAAAGACAATAGAAGGCAGGCTATCATATCATTGAAAAGAAGGCTAGAAAGCCTACGCTTTTCCGTGACTCAGGTGAATACTCTAAGAGAGACTCGTCCCTTCATCAAGGAACCTGATTCCAGTTTTTCTAGACAACTGATCAGATTGAACGTGGTGAGTACTTTTCCAGCCATGATTCCATCATAATTGTGAAGGTGTCTGCCCTCCTTAGCTTTCTGAGAAGGTGTGACTACTTTCCTGAACTGAAGCAGGTCTAGTGGACTTCTTTCTTTAGTTGTTTCTCTAGATTTGGTTCTTTCTTCATCAGATATGATGGTAATGGGTATGCACAATGGACCCGTCTGTATTCCTGAGTGCTGGTTCTCTTCTGAGACCGCTCTAGAACTCTGATCATGTCATTGGCGTGGGTTCGAATCAGATAATCTGCAAAAATTTGTTCAACTAAAATATGTTTTTTCGCCTCCTTGGTAAATTAAGGGAATTGATTGAGACACCCATTTAACATTCGAAGGGGTAACGAAAGCTTCATGGTCTGTAAAAACATTTTCGTTAAAAGACATTTAAATGTACACCATAAATTGCAATAGCCTTAAATATACACAAACATAAAAAATTACTACTTAAAATAAAGCTACTGAATAAAAATAATAATAATTTTCTTCACTAACCACCATCACCTGTAAAAAGAGTGTATCAACACCAAAAGGCATTTAACTACTTGTATTGAATCCATGTTAAACATATAACTTTGAAGAAAAAAAAATAACATGAACAGCAAAAAAAAAATTTTACAACAAATATAAAATAAACTATAATAGTAGATAATCAATATTAAATTAGATGGTTTAATCAAGATTAAATCAGTTCATTTTTTTATTATTATTATTATTATTTTTATGGCAAACATGCAACATATACCAGGTTCATTGATCAATATATTTATATATATACAATAAATTTTTATGCTAATCATTCTCTCGTGTTACAAAAATTGAACGACCTGTAAAAATAATCATCATATCATTTTTGTATCAGACAAAAAAAATATATACAAACAAGTACTTAACTGATACTGCTCTGGTCAAAAATTGAACGTTTTTTATATAAATATTTAAGAAAAAAAAGTAACAAAGGCACGCTTATAAAAATAATAATAATAATATTATAAAGACTGATCACATTAAATGTGTGTTGAGAAAAAAAAACAGAAGTGTAAAATGATGATGCAGCAAATATTTCAAGACAATTCTCTGAATACTTGAATAATGATTGATTTTGTATGAGAAAGTGAATCGAATCATATTTTTTTTGTTTGAAATTGGTAATTTTTGAAATGAAATTAAAATAAAAAGTTAAATTTGATTCATTATTATAGTTAATGTTTAAATATAACTTTTCAAATTACCGTCAACAAACATCAAAGCATTTATTTGTAAATTTACACATTGATTATTTAATCATTTTCACCATCTACCTAATGTTAATGTTGTCTTTTTTTCTTCTAATTTTTCATTTTAACATACTATTTTCAGTTTTAATATTTTACTATAATTTTTTTTTTCGTATAATTTTTGTAATGTTATATATAGAAAAAAAAATTATATTAATGATTAAAATATTCATGTTATTTTTTAATTATACTTTAACAACATACTACCGCGCCGCACAAGACAAGAGACACGACTTGTGTTGTCTAAATATGTCTTTCTTTCGTCTTTTCATATATGAATTAAAAGTTTAACATTATATAAAATATGCACCTTACACACACACACACACTTTAACCATAATAATAAATAATTTTTCTATAGAAATAAGTCACTTTAACGAAATAAATAAAAATATTATAAAATTAAAAAAAAACATAATTTATTTATTTACCTGAAATCTGTTGCAGTAACGTCTAGAGACAACATATATAAGAAATGGTATAGTCGATGGCTAAAGTTTTTTTTCCTGTTATTTTTTATCGCCTTTACTAGTAATGTGTAAATTTAAAGTTTATTTCTTTACTTGAATTATTTTCGATATTTTGAATACAATTTGAGTATCTAAAAAAACGTACAATATAAGTGTCTTTTGTTTTGAAAATATATTAATAATATTTTCTTTATCATAAAATTTTCACACTTTTTTTATTTTATTTTGTATTTATCATTAACACCAGTTTTTTTTTTTGTTGGATGTTCAAAATAATGATGAATGAATGACCTTTATTATTGATTGTAAGTGTGTAATGATTTTTTAAATTTTATTATTTATACAGTTAATATTGAATTTTTATTTATTTATTATTAAATTTTTTATGAAGTTCTTCTCTTTTTATTTTAAGAGTTTGGTGGATAAAAATTGAAATTTCTGAATCAAGAAATTTATTTGAAACCATTGACACGTTTTTCAATTACAACAGAATTGTGCTTAGTTGTTGAATTGAATTTTAGCAGCATGCCAGAGACGTTCATTTTTGCAAGGATGAGGTTTGGTGATGTTAAGCTGAAATGAAAATGAAAAAAAAAATATTGTTAGTTAAAGATTTTTGTAATATTTAATTAGAATTATATTTTTGCACTTCATTTAAACCATTCACTGGTACAATGATTGCCAAGATGATTGCTGAATTGAATATTGGATTGAGAAAATTTTATTAGGCCTTATAACACTGAAAAAATCACGGATTTATGTACCTTTGTACGTGTCAATTGATGGTCTTTAGAGCTATACGGTGACAATTAAACGTGTCGCCACTTTAATTCCAAGCAAAATTCATGGAGCAATGTATTTTCTGAATCAGACAGAAATTTCTGCATAATTTTAGTTACTTTGCTTTATATTTGACAGATCCCGAAACTTCTTTTAACTATTAAAAATTTAACTCTATTTAGGTTAAAGCACCTCTTAAGATTAAGACATTTTAATGATTTTATATTAATAGAACTGTCATAACTCTCATATTCTTTTATTGTTTTTCTTTCATATATCACTTACTTTTAACTGTCTTAAATAAGACATTTTGTTGTTTTTCATAACAATCATAAAAAGAATTTTAAAGTTTAAGAGGAATTAAATCTTAATTTGTTCATCTCAATAAAAGACTGCATTAAAAATTTCAGAACAAAAAAAATATAAAAGAGCAAAACAAAACAAGGGAACCATTAAAGCCCTTTTAATAGAAAATTTTTACAACTACAGGTGTTGACAGATGATTTTCCAGTATTTTTTTCATTTTTATTATTTTAAACATTTATAGGAACCAATTTTTTTTATTACTCATACTCACAAAATTAACGCAGTAAGTTAATTGCTTTAAATATATGAAAAAAATAGAGTTAAGTCCATAAAAAATTATATATTATGACATTTCATTTTTAATTTTCAAAATGCATCTCAATTATCACAAATAATAAAATCAAAGTAATTTCATATACTGAAAAGAAAAAAATACTTTTATTTTTCATTTTAAAACCTGTCTTATGTTGTTTCATGGAAAAACCCCTCAGTAAATAAATTAAATTGAATAGGAAAAATTGATTTTAAATCCAAACAGATGTTAAATATTTTTTTTATTATTATTATTGTTATAAGTCATATATGAGCATTAACTGGGAAAGAGACACAATATATTTGAAAATTATGTGATAATGGAACACTTTTGTACTTTATTAGTTTTTACAGTTAATACTTTTGTTTATTATTATGTTTTTTGTTTCTTCAAAGTATGCAGTTAAAAATAAATTAATAAATAAAAAAAATTAATTGTCTTCATATTTTATTTTCAAGTTAATGAAAATACAAAAAAAAAAAATATATAAGTTGAAGGATTATGTAGTGTTAAAATGATGTATTGACTCATATTTTAAGATTTTAATATGAATTTATGTGTGATAATTAAGTTTTTCTGGATTTTTAATATGAACAATTAGACATTTTTATATTAAATCAATTTCCAATGATAAAAACAGTAAAAGAAAACTAAACGCCAATTTTTGATTAATGTACTTCACTTAATTTTAGTTCCCCATAATATAAATAAAGAAAAATAACATTATTTTCATATATAAAAAGAGAAATGTATTGTTTATTTTTCTTATTATTACTACTCAATATACATTTTTATATTCATATATTGATAGTTTTTTTTTCTTTTTGTATATGTGAAGCTCATACAATTTCAATTTATGTACTAATTTGCGTTTGATCTGCCGTATTTTAATGTTTTCCGAATACAATAAATCCTCTTTTTATGTTCAAATATGTATATTTAATTTCATATTTTGTGTATTGAACGAAAACTATAAGACTTACGTCATCCCTCTTAACCGTGTTCAAGAACCAATTGTTAGGAAGCACAGCAAAAGTGTATTTAGTGTTACAATGTCTAATGTAGGACTTTTAGGGCTCAGTGTAGAGCCTTTTTATTCATATCTCTTTGAAGGAAGACAATATTAAGTTTAGCCTATGCTGCGAGAGCGTAGCAATAGTCGAAGCCAGATTCAGAAAAGTAGATTGTAAAATCAACTAATCATGAGTCAAAGAGTCAATTCAATTTATTACAAAAGTAAGTCAAAATTTGCAAGCCATGGTGGACGTCTAGATTTGATGAACATTTGAATTGTTCCTTTATGGGATTCAATGATCGTTGCCGATTTTGGGTCCTATTGATTGTTCTAATCAGTTCCATTCTTTTAGGTAAATTTGCAATAACTTGTTCGTCACGTTCTTCGGCCAACTCTTCGCTAATCTTTGACGGTAGCGCATTAGGCTGCTCTACGGCTTTCCTCTTCATACCCTTTACTATTTCTTGAACCCGGATTTCTGCAAAATCAGGTTCATGCAAATGATCTTTCGCTTGTGACAAAAAAATTCGATTTTCCACGTTGAAATTTGTAAAAATTGTTCCAGTACACCTCTCTCCCTCGACACAGCGCCAGTAATTTCTTGCCTTGTGACGGTTAGTAGAGCGACGTGTATATCTGTTTGAATTAAATTTTTATTACCTAAATCCGTTATGCTCCAATGTTTGACCTCCCCTTATCGACGGAACAATTCTTGCCATGGTTCCAGGTATATTTTAATATCAAATCATCAAAAAAAAATTTATGTATGAAAATTCATAATTCATAGTATTCAAAATAATGTAGACAAAAATATATATTGGACGTATAATTTTGGACGAAATGACTTGGAACCTTTAATGATATACAAATTTAACCTTACAAATTGACAAACAAATTTTAAGTAAATAAAATTAAATTTGCTTCCCTAGCGCTTATTCAAAGATTTTATTTTGATATATTTTAATTTTTTTTTAATATATTATTGATGAATTGAGGACATAAACAATGGAAAGCATTTCTTATTTGAATAAAACCAATGACATTTTTTAGGGGAAACTCATATTTTTTCACTTTTATCAAGGTTAACGTAATTTTCAAGAGAATTGACCAAAAATGATTCATAATATGAATGTTCTTTTCTAATAGTCTTTCAATTACTTTGTATTATTATTCTTTGACATAATCTTACATATGACATTTTACCATTCAACGGATAATGTTTTGATCACGCTTCCCTCAAGCAAATAAATTCTCTCAAGTTAAACATGACTCGACCGGAAAACTATTGTCATTATTGTTTTTTTTTTAATATACAGATATTAAACAGTAAGTAATGTGATGTGTCCTCAATTTGTTTATATTTATCTTAAAAGTGTTTTAACAATAAAACATAATACATGATGAAAAAAAAATATACTAAAATCTTCAAAGAAAAGAACCAAATTTCTTTTATATGTACAACAAATTATTTTGTTTTTAATACTACAAAGCAAAGATAAATAAAAAATAATAATAAAAATTATAATGTGTCGCTGTCTTACTTGCTCATGTTCGAGTTTCAATGAAATGTATTGTTTTGGGTCATATTCTTCATTTATATAATTTCAATAATGGAAGCGATTAAAATTATTTTTATTGTAGTATGAATATTAGAATAATGAACGGGGCAAAAATGTTCTCAGAGATTTTTGTGATCTTTGATTATATTGTTGAAAATAAAAGAATAAATAATTTATTTGTTATAAAATTAAATACATATTTGTGCTACTGAGAATCTTCATACACATTATAAATAAAGACTTTTGATTATTTCTTTTATTTTTATATTTAGATTTTATATAAAAAAAAAAACATAATAATAATAATGATATAAAAGAATAGGAAAAAAATACAAAGCAAATGCTTTTAGTGTAATGTAGTTCAAATTAAAGTTATTGAATCATGAATGAAACTGATTCTTTTGTTTTATTCAATCGGTTTTTTTTCCTCCTTTTACAATTACATTAAAATAAGAGACAGAATACATTATAATGATTATTATTATTTTTATTAAGACATCTTAAAACTGTTCATTTGTTGGTTTAATTGTGATTTACTGCAATTCATAGCAAATTTTATGAATTACCAGTAAAAGGTCAATCTATTTGAAAGAAAAAACGGAAACAAAAATGAACAACAATGGTTTTAATTATAATAATGCTTAATATAATTGTTAAATTAAATGTTCATTATTATAATTTTAACAATAAAATATATTAAACATAATTTTTTTAATGGTTTTTTCCCAAAAAAAATATCACAATTCAAAATTTTCTCACGCTAATTTTTTTATTCATTTTATTACTAAACAAAAACTAATCTAACAATGAAATCGGTAGTGTTTACACAAGTGTATTAATGTAATAATAATAAAAAAAGAAAGATTTAAATACAAAATGTTTTAATAATAATTATAATGTTTAATAAATTTACATAAAATTTTTATATTATTAACCTACTAAAACAAACATTATTTTCTTCTTATTAATAAATCTTTGTATTTACTTTTCACAATTCATATGATAAAGAATTTAAACATCATCATGAATCAATATTCAATAAACATTATTTTAAACATACATATAAATGTATAATGAAGATAAAAACAAAGAATTAAATGGTTTTGATCAAATATAAAATTTATTATTATAATAAAATGAAATCAACAATACACGCTATTGTTATATGTTTTTTTTTTGTTTTGTTATTTAAAAGGTATTTGTTTTATTATTATTTTTATTCATTTTTTTTTTAAATTTAACTCATCTTTCATGAAACAAATAACATCCTTTATGTTATTATTTTTATTATTGTATATCATCATAATAAAAATAAAAGATAAGTTTTTTTGTTGTTGTTTTAAATAATATTGCTCATTTTATTGCACATACACATTTTCAAGTATTTCCTATAAATTTATAAGATTTTGAAGAATTAATATTACAATACAAACATATTTATAACATTAAATACATGTATAAATGTATATGAGAAATGCAAATAATAATATATGAAGAATATTGTTAATAAATTAATAAAATATTTATTTATTATATATACAAAATACACATATAATATAAAGAATTATTCTTCATTTCATTTAATTTATTTTGCAAAATAATATAATAATACTTTTTTTTTGTTTGTTTAATAATGAAATTTAAGAAGAAGAAAAAAAGAAGCTTTTAATAATAATAATAATAATTGATAAAGTTTATAATAAAACGGTGAAGTCACCTTTCATTTATATTTATGTTATTTACACATGTAATAAATGTTATTAAATGAATAAATCTGTATTGTATATTATTATAATTATTTATAGGTGTTATTTTTAATTTAATAATATTAAAAAATGTATTGTTTAAATAACAGAATTTATGTTAAAATTACAAGAATGTGATACATTGTTTAAATTTACAAAAATTTAAAAATGGCCAAATAAAAATTTCTTTTTTTTGGAAAAGTTTAATTAAAAATGTAATGATAAATTAAACATTAATAAGAATCATTTAATGTTTAATATTGTAAAGAAAATAACTTATATTCATCAATATTAATAATAATAACAAAATATACAATAATAATTATTAAAATTATATTGTTTAACATAAATTTAACTTAGTATGATGATTTGTATTATTATTATTATTATTTCAACAGAAAATCTGTATCTCAATGATCCTTATGAAAAAAAAAAGAAAAGAAACCACTTGAATCATAAGATAATACTAAGAAACAATACAATAATTTTATATTATACACATTTAGATTATGATTTATAAGAAACAATCAACATATATATTGATATTGATGACGAGAAACAATTTAACATTGTAATTCGTATTTTAAACAATGTTGAAATGAGATTTATAATAATAATGTTTATATTGAACTTTTTCATTATAAATATTAAAGACAAAATCTATATTTAAAAAAAAACAACAACATAATAATGGACATTTAACGGATTAAAAACAATGAAACCCGCTTCTTTTGTTTAATTTCATGTTAAGATGCAATTTATACATTTTATTATTAAATTGTATTGTTTTAAATTTCATCATAAAATTGGGTACAACTTAAAGTGATCAAAATAAGAAAAAACATATTTTTATATAAATTTAGTAAAATATTAGACAATATATAAATTAAAATATAATAAACTGTGACACATTTTGTTGTAATATATGTTTATTATAATGTAATAATAATATTAATAATAATAATAGAATACAAAAAAAAAATATTAAATGTATAAAATTACATTACAATTGTAATAATAATAAAAATAATATAAATGTAAGTTTCAAAGTAAAAATCAAATAATAAAAGTCAATTCTGTTAAAGGACATACACACATTTCAAACAATTTTAGTATTATAATATCAAAAAGTTAAAAGAAACACTTGCGTTACATATTTATTGGACACTTTATCTTACTATTATTATTATTTTTATATTTTATTATTATATTAAATGCTCAAAAGTCTTTTTATTTGTCTTATTTTTTGTTACAATTCAACTTTTCAAAAGATTTATAAAATGTTCAAGTCCATATTTGTCCTAATGTCAATTTATTTATTGGCTTTCATGTATGAAATTAAATTTAAACATTTTATTGTTGTTGTTGTTGCTGTTGTTTAAATAAGTTGCAATTTAATATAACATTAAATACATTTAACATTAAAATGGGAGACAATAAAAAAAAGTTGTATATTGAATTGGAATTTCACATGTATGATGTAATTTTATTTTAATTTTAAACTAAACTAAAATGAAATAAAAAAATAACGGATCTATTTCCAAAGACAAACACACACTTAATAAAATAAAAATTAAAATGACACATGTGAGTGGAACTCTTATCATTGTTAAAATTGAGATGATAAGTTAAAATATGCTTTTAATTTTAATTTCACCGCTTTAAGATTTAATCTTGCATTTCCACTCCTTGTATCTTATAGAAATTTGTTATAACAATTATCTTTTAATAATAATGATAATAATATAAAGAAAAATTATTATTTTTCTATTATTATTGTTTAAAAATCTTTTATCTTTTTCATTTCTTTTCTATAAGTGTTATTATTATTATTTTATTTTTTTTTTTAATAAACATATAAGATACAATTGAAAAGAAAAACAAAATACACATTGCCTTTTTGAGACCGCTTCATCAATTAACACACACGCAATTGAGTACCGAAAAAAGTGCCGTCTTCTCTTCTTAGCTTCTTTAATAATAATAATAATAATAATAAATTTTTGGTGTTACTTACTTTTGTTAATAGTAAAATTGTCAGTAAATAGTAATTGTTAGTTTAAAAAAAATTAAATATAATTTAATCGTTCATACATTAACACACACTTTGAAGTACTTCTATAATAAGATGACGTTTATTATTATTATTTTATGTTCATTGTACATTTTGCTAGAAACTTTTAATTTTTTTGTCATTTCATCTCTTGACCACGCATTAAAGTTGTTCAAAATGGTATTTGGTCTTTTGTTATTTTTTTGTTTGTAATGTTTGTTTAAAACTTTACGTCTTCTTCTCCTTAGTTATGTTTTTTTTCTACTTTATTTGTCATAATTGTCTTTAAGAGTTAATTGAAGATATTTTTTAATGGAATGTCTACTTTTTTTTCAATTTAATGGTAAAATAATAGATTAAATTATTTCAATTGAAAAAATATTTGAGATTTTTATGTGATGATACACGATTTGAAGTGAAGTTGAATTTAAAAAGGTGTGTTATTAAGGTGAAAATTTTTTAATTATAATTTTCATTTCCAATGAAATTTTTTATAAAATTCATCATTTAAAAAAAAGTAAACATTTAACTTTTTAATTGTAGCACACTTTTACTAATTGGAAATCACACTCATTTTGTTAGTGTTTTCTTTTATAATTAAATTAAATTAAAAATCATATCAAAACCCCTTCATTACTTTATTAACACACTTATTATATTTATATTATTATTATTAATTATCATTACAAAACACTCAGGAAACACAACGGAAGTGCTCTTTTAATACGATATTATAATTCATTCATTTTTTATTATCATTATTATGTTAATAATGAAATTTAACCCCCTTATTAATAAAATTTTTTATTATTATTGAACTGATTATGCAAATTTCTTTAACGCTTACCATTTTGATGCTTAAACACAAGTCAAACTTAATAAAGTGAACAACTTATCCTAATTACTTGCGTGGGATTTTCTAGCACTCTTATTTTTTCCATCATTATTGTATTCATCACACTGAATCAATGGATAAATGAAACAAATAATAATAAAAAACAAACTCATTATATTGATCGGTTTAACAAATGTTTACTTAAAACTTTTATAAAAAAAAAACTTTTATATTGTAACATTTTATAGTAATACAATTATTTGCGAGGGTGGGAGTTTAATTTATTAAACGGTTCATACAATTGATTTTATTTTTTAAAAGAAAAAATTAAAGAAAAGAAAATATAATAATAATTTGTATTAAATTGAATGAGCTCAAAGTGAATTGGGTAAACAATATAAGTAGAAAATAATAACAGAAATAATAAATGGGCAATAAAAATTTTCACACATATGAGATAATTGAAACAATTTATCAGTGAATGAAAATGTGTGTGCATGCAATGTAAATGTTGGAATTAGATGGATTTCATAAATTTAGTAATTTTAGAAGATGATTTTTATGCACGACTTTAAAGACTCATCGTATCTTGGCATATATGACTCCATTCTAAAATAACAGCTTTTTGGCAGTATCCATGGATTGCATTAACCATATTATTTTCGAAAGTATATTGAAAAGTATATTCAGGAACAACATATTTTTTAGTTTGGTTGGTTTTTTGGTAATTTTTCTTTAAATTTTGAATGCAAGTCGTGCTTAGAAATTTATTTGCAAATTATCCAATTTTTGTGTGGCTCAAAATAGTGAAAACTCTGGATGCCAGATGTAATTTGGCTCTCATTGAAGCGGCCATCCTCTAATTTTTGTCTGAGATCTACAATATGATCTTGCGGCAAGTGAATCATTTTAATTCTAGTATTGAATTTCTCGAAACTTTTTATCATTTTACTTGCATTTGTGGAAGCAATTAACGACGTATTTCGTAGCATCAAGTTTCTTGACAAGTGCTTGACAGTTCCTCCTAAGCCATCTACGGCTCCCTAACCATTAGATGTAGTAAATAACTTAAATGTGGCAGTTAAATCAAAATCAGCTTTATGGCAAAACAGGTTCAAGAAAATTATTCGTTTTTTAAATTGCTCACCACAGGCATTGGTAAAATAATCAATGTGCAATATGTTGGGATGGCTTTCTTTAACGTATGTAATCAAATGACATTGTGCTGCATACACAAAGATGGTATCATGTAAATTATGATCACTACAATATACAAAGGAATAATATTAAACTGTATCGGAAATTTCGTTTTAAAATACACAACTTCGTTTTTCGCAGTTCTAGAAAATTCCACGACTATGCAAATCTCTCCGATCGCCAAGCATAAAGCGATAATTTGCCAAGCGTTTTCACCTAAGAGTGCAAAATTCCTTAAATCATTATACTGAATTTGGCTTTAGTTTTCTGCTATTTCTATCAAATTAAACATTAATTGGAAAGGAAAATGATACTGACTGATTTTCTTATAAGAAAATCAGAAAAGAAAAAAATACAACTTAGCTTTCAAGTGCTCAGAAACGTGAGACTTTGCATTTTAGATATTTGATATTAGATAATGTTTTGCAGTACTTGGGATTTTTTAGTTATTTTGATCCAACAGTATATTTCAGTAATTTTTGACTTATTGTGTTAATTTTTTATCACATGGCTATAACACACTTAATTTTAAAAAAAATATTAATTTATCAATTACAACTATTATTGTTGTGAATATTTAAAATAATAATAATAATAATAGCATTTACAAATGAAGTGATCAAAGTTGATTTATAATAACAATCTGATTGATTGTTTAAATACGTATTTTGAATAGAATTGTTTTGTTCTTTTAAAAATTAATAAACATTCTATTATTATCATTATTAAATATCATTATCATTTTATTGTAAAATATTGTTTATAGTATATTTTTTATTTTATTTTTATTTCAATTGTTACTGTACGTACAGTAAAATTGCATTCATATGTTTAAATAAAAAAAATACATTTAATTTATTAATCAGATATTTATCTAGTCATGTATATTATCAAAAATCATTATACAATAATGGACAATGATTTTCAAGTTTTGTTTTCCTATTGTCTGAAATTTAAAGGCTACTGATGGCGCATGATGTGGCGTCAATGTTGTCATGCACTGCAAACAATCCTAATATTAAACATTGTAAGCGCCATTTTATTTTTAACGTTTTTTTTCAATTCATTACACACCTCAATTTAATCGATTTAAAGTGGAAAAAAAACGACAATACACCAATTAAAAACAAATTATATCTATAATCATTTTATATGTATTATTATTATTATTGTTTATCACCGATCATGTCATATTAGCATATACAAATATTGAACAAATATTCCTACACTTAGATTTCATTACATATAGCTCAATGCACTTTTATTGTAAAAATGTTTCATATAACTACCGCATGTGCGCATATTTACACATTTTATGACAACCTTATTATTATTATTTAAATTTAACACAACTTCAGTTTAAAACATTTGACTTATCTGACATGTGTGACAGTATTTATATAAATTATATTTAGTGGTCGATAAAAAGTTGGGTCGGATATGTATTGGTTTGTTATTGTAGTGCTGTAATGCAATATTTTGTAATGCAAATCAGAAATTTAAACGATGACAGGAGATGTAGGAACGCGCCACTTAACTATCATGAGTGGATGGAGACAGGTAAGTTGGGTTTTAAAATAATACCAAAGATAGTGGAGGGACAAATCGTTTTGTGGTCTATTATTATCTGTTTATAGGCGTTGTTCATATATAAATTTTTATAATTAAATTGTATTTTTGTAGGAAAAACTTCAATGGATAGCAAATGGATTCAAAATAAACGAAGTGTGGCAGAAGGACCCTGGAAACTTCATTAGCTTATAAATGGGTAAGTATGACTGGTCATAGAAGTGACCGAATCGTAATTTTACAGATTAATAGCCCACAAACCTAACACTTTATTTAGTTTGGGAAAAGCCCAAAAGAGGAAGATCGATGGCATTGTAAAAAAAGTTCAAATGACATCAATCTTCAATTTCATCATGAATCGTCATAAATTGATAATCTGAACTTTTAAATGTCATACTGAACAATACCATTCAGTGCTAAAATATAATAACAAGCTCAATTTAATGATGATTGAATGAATATTGAACTTACAGAGTACAGAGAACACATTTGATTTGTCAATCTCACCATAAATGGACTGCAAATTGATTTTTGTTGTTTGTTTGGCGTGATACGGATACGGATAATTTACAGCGGTTTATTTTGAATGTGGTATCAATTGATATTCAAATTTGACATTTTGATACAAAACTAAGGACTATTGATGCATTTTAACACAATAATTTGGATAATGAGAAGTAAAATCGGTATATTTGACGATATTTTCAATGAAAGGGTGTTAATTTTAAAACAAAAAATTAATCAATGGAATGTGCCGTGTCTTTTTTTTTATAATTTTAAGTGATTTCGAAAAAATTTAATATTCAAACAAGACAAAAAAAAAGACAATTAACAAAAAATCATCTATTTACTTTTCTATCCAATATTTTTTTTGTGTCATTTACGCCATATGGAAACTCAATTTAGTGATATTTATTTGTGATGTTAGAGAACACTTTTAATGACAAATAAAGAGACAATGAATATTCAAATAAATGAATGTGCGTTAATTCTTTAACTAAAAGCACATTAATGGACTTATTATCGTCAATTAGCATTTAATTTTTTTTTTGTTTTTTACTTACTTTTTTGATATCTCATATCTTTTCAATATACATATAAACAATTATAATAATTAACATTCTTGTTGGTTCAAGTCATTAACGAATTTTTCATGTTTAAAGCCTCAGTCGCATAAAAATGGTTGCCATTGTTAAGATTTTCTTGGTGGCTCATTAGTACAAAGTGATAAGTAGCTCGTGCTAATGTTTTATTTGTTGTAAAATTATTTGGCATGTGCCTGTAAAATGTATGTATGTAATTATGATTATCATCATTATTTTTGTGACACCAAAAAAATTACTTTTCTTTTTAAAATTCACAAATATCAGTTGGATTGATTTCAAATCATTGAGGTTAATAAAAGTTAATTGATTCAAAATTTTTTCACTGAAAAAATCTTCCATGAATTGCGAAAAATTGATCTATGGCCGCGATAGGAAAAATATGATAGATATGAAAAGGCCCGACCGTAACCTTTCGTTTCTTTTGTTGATAAATTTGGATAAATTAAAATAATTAAATATATTCATGCCTTACAAATTGAATATTTTTTGTTTTCTTTTCAAAGAAAACTAACAATTTATAGACCTTTTCCACCATATTTTAATATTTTGCAACACTTAAATACGATCACGTGTCATTTTTAATCACTTATGACAGCTAAAATTCTTTAAAACAATCAATAGTGACCTTCAATTTAATTTTTTACTAATTTTTAATATCATATTTAAAAAAAATCTTCAAATTTAACACATAAAAAATTGAAATAGACACAAAATTAAATTTGTGTAACAATTAATTTTCATCAAACACATTTTTTCAATAATAATGAAAAAAAAAACAATCACACGCCAATAAGTATTTGTCGAATCATTATTATAATTTATGAAATGAAAAAATTCAAATGTATAAAAAATTTTTACACGATCCAATTTATTTTTAAAAAAAAGTAAAAATGTAAAAGAGAAGCATAACTATGCAAGAAAAGAAAGAGTTATACAATTGAAACAGTCCCACAAAAGAAACTTAAATATTAATAATAATAAAAATATTAATAATAGAAGAAAAACATATTTTTGGCATTCATGTTGAGATTTTAAATTATTATTAATATGATTTCTATACACCGTGTGTGTGTGTGGAATATTTTCATATTTTATTATTGACAAAAAAATTGTAATATATATTAAACACACGTTTTTCTCGTATTGTTACTATTAAAGATTAAAATAGTAACAGTTTAATAATAATAATGATGAAAAACAAAAAAAAAAATTAAATTAAATTAAAAGAAAATCTTCATTTTGACGTGTATTGTATTTTTGCCAACAATTTAAGACTAAAAATAAAACGAAATAATACAATTTAAATAGTGATTATTAAATAATAAAAAAAAACATGGACGTTTTTAATGATTTTAAATCCTTTTATGATGAAAATCGATTGACATTAAAGTAAATTCTCACTTTAATTTTATAATAATAAAAATACAAATCATATCATGTCTAGATCCCTTGATAAATGTTAAATATCGTTATCGTATATGGAATCGTATATCGTATAAACAGTTAAATAAAAATTCATATCATAAAATGCAAATTTATGCAAAATAATCCTTCTCAATGAAAAAATTGTGTTTTATTTATTATTTGTTCATTGCATTGAGAAGAAAACGAATAACAATGAAAAAAAGGAGTAAAATAAAAAAAAATCAATAATATTAATACTTTTATTCAATGATATTAATTCTAAAGGTCAAAAAAGTCACATGTGATGACAATTAAGATTTATTAACAATAAAAAAAAGAAACAATGTATATTTTTTTTTCATATAACACCTGAAATAAAACCACGCCTTTCTTGGTAAGTGTTTAACTTCTGGGGAAGAATTACGCCCACACACTAATGTCATAAAATTAAAGAAAAACTTTAACATTTTTTATTGTTTAACATTACATAATAAAAAAGAAGATGGTCATGGAAAAATTTGATTGACCACTAAAAATTCCTTTTATATTTTAATGATTAAAGTCGGTTATTAGGTTAGTGTTAGGTTTAACGTCACTAGACTAAAAAAAATTGATTATCATATTCAAATTTAAAACTAAAAATAGTTTTAACTTTGATTTATTTTTTTGTTATTTTAAATCTCATCGTACAGATTGCAAATTTTAATATAAAAAATAGCGATTGTTATTTTTGAATTTGAATGATAAAACTCAAAGTTGGTTATCAGGTGAGATACAGGTTTTTAAGTCATTAGATTAATAAAAATTGATTATCATATTCAAATTTAAAACTAAAAATAGTTTTAACTTTACATTTTTTTGATATTTTTAAACTCATCATACAAATGGCAAACTTTAAAAATAGCAATCGATAATGTGATGAATAATTTATATAATTTTTTTTTTCTTTTTTATTGGATTAAAATAAATTTATACACAGTTTTTGGTTTAAATTTCAGCACAAGGTTGATATTTTGTATCATATTCATTGAAAAGTGTTATGAAATCGGAACTGATTAATATTATTAATTCAAAATTATAATGGTAATTTTATTTCTTTAAAACAATGTGTAGCAATAAAAACAATAACACGTGTAAACTCCTAGACTTGCGATCTAATGAAAAGCTAAAACGGTTAATTATCACACTGTAAGTTGAAAACGCCCTGCAGTACAAATCGATTTGGTCCGTAAATGTAGATCTTTGTTTGAAGTTTACAGGTTTTTTGATGAAGGCAATTTTAACGCATATCGAGACACAGCGCGAGACATGAAAATTGATAAAAAATATTACAAAATATACACAATTTTTTGGTTTGGAGTAAATGAATCATGTTTTTGTAAGTTTTAGGTAAAAGTGACTTGAAGCAAAGTTGTAGAAAATATTTCAAGCTGCAACTTTGCTGAACTGGTCAAGTCGATATTTAGAATTTTAAGAAGCTTTTTTAGAGTTTTTGGGTTTTTGATTAAAAAAACATATTTTCATACATTTTAACTAAAATTAACCTTATTCAAAGTTGTAGAAAATATTTCAAGCTGTAACTGACTAAGACGATATTCCATAAAATAAGTTAAAACCGAAAAATGAGCTGCAATTGGTGTATTTTGCGATCACAACTTAATATATAGAATATCGACTTGGTCAGTTCAGCAAAGTTGAAGCTTGAAATATTTTCTCCAAATTTGCTTTGTGTCACTTTTGACTAAAATTTACAAAAATATGATTTTTTTACTCCAAACCAAAAAATTGTGTATATTTTATAATATTTTTTTATCAATTTCCATGTCTCGCGTCATATCTCGCACCATGTCTCGTGCTGTGTCTCGCTATGCGAGACATGAAAGTTTTATAGTGCAAATTAAGAGAAAATGCGTTAAAAATTCCCTTCATCAAAAACCCTGTAAACGTCAATCAAAGATCTCCATTTGCGAATTATATCAATTTGTACTGCGGGGAGTTTTCAACTTTCAGTGTGATAATTAATTTTTTTAGTTAAAGCAAGTTATGGGGCGTTTTCAACTTAGAGTGCAGCTAAATCATATTTATGGTAAAATTCTATGTAACTATTAAACCCTAATATGATATGTAATTTCATATTCTAATTACTGCCTACACTCATTAAATAAACATTTATCACTCATTTACTCGAAAGACGTGTTTATGTAAAATGTGTTTTTCTTTTTTATCAAAATACATTTAATCGATATAAAATCTTATATTTTTATTGTTTAACTTCATTTAAGTATATTTTTTTTTAAATATTTTAAAATAAATTAAAATGATCAATATCATATTTTTTATTATCATTATGTTTATATATTATATTACAATAATAACAATACTAATGTTTAATATATTTAATTTTCAATACAAATTCTTAAATTACAAAAAAATCATAACTTTTTCTATGATTTTTCATAATATTGAATAAAAATAAATAATAATCATTAAAATATATCTTTATATATGTATAAATTAATGTTATTATAAATGTATAATTATTATTATTATTAAAACCCATAATTAACGGTGACATTTTTCTTCTTTCTTCGTATGAAAATTTCATTGTCTTGTCAAATATAATTAAAATCTGTGTAAATTCAAATAATAAAATATTCAGAAACGAGTGAGGATCGATCGATACAATGATAATTATTAATTTATTTATAGATCATCAATATTTTCGTTGTCTCTAGATCTTTGAATGTTAAAAATACAAATAATAAAACTAAGAATAAGAGTAGTAAAATGACATCAAAACAGAGAGCTTGAAATAATTATTGAAAATAGAAGAATATTGATGACAAAAAAATAGTTCAGCTGTGAAATATAAATCAATCTTTTTTTGTTTTTTAAACATGAGTATGAATAATAATAATGATAATAAATAATATTAATAATAAAATAATATTAATAATAATAGAATATAGAAAGCACTTTCTCATCGTTCGATTACTTTATTAACGTATGTTCAATAAACAAAAAAAGTTTTTTTTTCAACTATTATTTTGAATGTCATATGAATTTGTTTTTTTTTTCAAATCACATACAAATTAGGGTCATGTCTTTGTCTCAAAATTAATTTATACAATACTTTTTCTATTTTATTTAAATTCAATTTAATCCTGATAAAATATGCTATTATTGATTAGGATGAAATTTGATTAAAAGAAATATTTTATACATACCTTGTAACTTTTTTTTAGTTGAAATTTTAATCACTTCCTCATTAATTGATCCCAAATCCTAAGAAGTTTTTATTGTTTAACTTTAAACACTTCATAAACTTGATTCAATGTTTTATTGTGATGATTATAAAATTTGATACTAAATCACACTAAAATGTTAATTTTTTGTATTTTAACAGTCATGTATTATAATTAAAATCGTTCTCTTTGTCTTTTTATGTGTAATATTTTAATATTGATATACATTTACATAAAACATATTATTATTATAATGTTTATTCTATTCTCAAGTTTTTTTTGAACTTTATTATATTTTATACTTTTATTCTAATATTTTTATTTATTGATTATGTTTTTTTTATTTTATTTTGTTTTATTTTATTTAATTCTCTTTATAATCATGATACGTTTAAATACATTTAACACTTGATTTGGTTTTGTTTTTATTATTATTATTATTATTAAATATGTTAATGTTATAAGTTTTTTTTTTAATTATGTGACTTGTTTCACATAGATCAGTTTACAAAAATTTTATGGTTTTCTATTATATTGATTAAAGTTATTATTATTATTTTATCTTATTTTTCATCATCATTTATACACATATTTTATTTTATTTTTTGTGTTTTTTTTTTATTTTTTTTTTATATTCGCTGTTGAATGTTGCCTTTATAAATGATGTTCCTGGACTAATCAAAATATTTCTCTGAAAAAAAGAATAAAATAGTAAAACTATAACACTGACACGTTTAATTTGTTATTTTATTAGTTTTTTTTTCAATAAAATTTAGGATTTAACAATACTTTGATGGTGTTTTCGGTGAATGATACCAATGATGAGATAAAACAAAGTTTTTATTCAATAATGTTAAGAGTTTTGTATAAAAAAGTGTTTATTTAACATAAATTTGCATGAATTATCGATTAAATTGAAAAAAATATAAAAATGTGTAACTTTTGTTCAGATTCTATTTTTGTAAGATTTTTCTTGGAAATATAAAATTGTAATAATACACGAGACGTTATAAAAGTGAATGTCAAATAAAAAAAAATAAATAAAACATGAATGATCAAATTATGCAACTGGTTTTCTAATTTTAGCACAATAGCAAAACTAAAAATACATTTTATAATGATATTCCTTTCAAATTTAGAACAAGGATTTACATGTGGTGCTAAAAATAAAAACAAAAAACCTGAATTTCAAAAAATCACTCAACTTTTTATAATTTAATATAATAGAAATATTAAAAGAATGAATGAAGACACTTGACAACGAACATTGTTTTTTCGGTGGTTTTTTTTTGAAAGTTATCGATGATTTTTATTACAATTCTTAGAAAAATATGATAAAAAAAAAAATATTCATATCGAATTAGGAATCAAAATTAACATAATTTAATAATAATTTTATTTTTGTTTTTAATATTAAATTATAATTTTAATAATATGATATAAAATTTTTTGTAAAATTTGTATTATTTATTGTATTATAATTAATTGTATACATTATAATAATATTACAAAAAAATGCAAAAATTATTTAAACATAAAATTACTTTTATTTTTATTTTTACTTTTATTACAATGAATGTAATCAGTGGAATAAAAATTAACCGCTTTTAATTAAACTTTTAAATACAATTTTAAATCAAGATTTATAAAATTATAATTATAAATGAATGGCACCTGTAAAATGTTGTTAAATTTCAATAATTATATGTAATGAAATGTCCTTTGAAAGTAACTGATAATAATGTTTATAAATTTTTTTTAAATTTTATCATATAATTTTAATGTTTAATGTTAATGTTTAATTGTTTATATTGTTTGTATTTTATTATAATATTTTATCATACAGTTTTTTATATTATTTATTTTTGATCCTTATCAATTATGATCAGAATAAATTATGTATTTAAAATTTTCTCACAATTATAATTTTATATAATTATTAGTGTAACATATTTAATTGTTTTTTTTTTTTTAATTTTTACTTGATTAAAAATAATTAATAATCAATTCAAGTTTTATTTTATTTTTTTTCGAATATTTTATTTATATATTTTCATTGAAATTGAAATTCTTCACTTTTTTATTATTATTTAATTTCAAAAAAAACAATAGACAATCACATGTCCTCCGGACACAACGTTATAGCAGCGCGGTTAGACTGCAACTGAGATGATATATTTACATCGAGCATGATTGTCGAATGACGCCCCCACTGCTAAACGCGACTATGGGAGATGCTGTATATGTTCTCTTATTATTATTTTTATTGTTGTTGCTGATCTCGTCGTACAATTTTAGAATAGATGCTTTATTGTGTATTGTCTTAAAAAAGCATGTATATTTATATATATAAATATAAGTAGACACACACGAAAAAACCCGAATATAATGTTGATACATTTTATATTGCTGAATATAAATTTTTGTGTGTGTATGCTGTTTATTATTATAAAAGGAATACAATACACATGTTTAATATTATGTATAATGTGAATATGTATATAAATAGGAATAAAATAATGTGCGCATGATTGTGTTGGTTTTTTGTTTTCTCTTCTATCGTATATTGTATCGTTATGCTCTTTATTATAAAACTGTTATGTTATGTTATGTTATGTTAAATTTATATATGTATATACAACATTCCTATTGTATTCTATTATTTGATTGAAAATGTATCGTTGTGTATATGTGTAAGAATATATGGCAATTGTTTTGTTTGTTGCATGCATATTGGTGCTAAGGGTATTGTGTATTGTATCGCCTTCATATATGTCTATATATGATGATTATTATTATTATTATATTGTAAACGCCTATACCACGCCCACCATATATATATATAATATATATAAATATAGGATATACAATTATTATTATTTTTCGCCAAAATACACAAGCGTATTGTTTGCAAAAATCATATACACGAAGAATTACAATTGTATACAAAAACATATATGTTTATTGTTCTGTTTCGTTTCATTATTATTATGACCATATACACGAATATCTATTTACTTGTGAGCAGCGCATAGTTGGAGGATATCATTTCATGTGTCTCTATACTTTTCTTTTGGGGGGAAGGGGAGAGAATGTTACATTATTAATATGTACATGGAGAAATGTCTAACATTATTGTCAAAATGTAACATCACATATAACATGTATTTTATACACATATCATATCACATACAATGTCTCTCGTTTCTTCCTCTTCATACTTAATTAACAAAAGTGTGTTTATACACACACATGAAATGTATACAAGAATAATTAATATTCTATGCAAATAATATTAATGATCCAGGTAAATAATAATAATAGTAATACAATATTAAAATGTATAAAGTGAATATAATATTCTAGACAAGAAAAGAAAAGAGAAGCTTATAATATACAAATATAACATTTATTTTAAGCGCCTTTAAGCGAAATAATATTAATTTTATTTTAAGAATAAACACAATTCATTATTTATTATAATATGTATCTATTTTTTATTTATAATTAATTTTCATATACATTTAATATATTAATATAAATCTTATTTTATCAACAAAATTTCAATAAAACAAACAATATGGAGGAGTATAATAAATGTTTATTCTCATTATTGATACAACATTATTAAATCGATTATTATTATTATTATTATTATTATTATTATATATTAAAGGTTTGTTAATAAATTTAAATATAACATTATATATGTTTAATTATTTATTTATTCATTCATTTATTCATTCATTGACTATTACAATAATGTAATATATTTTAATTTAATGTAAATCAATTAATAATCATTATTGGAGCATTCATTCATTAATTCAATTAAATCAAATAAAGTTTTAAACAAACACGCCATTTTTTGTTTTTTTTTTATATTAAATTTATATAAATGATTGTGTTATTATGTAGTAATTTGTATCAATCACCTGTGGTCCAAATGATTTTTTTTTTGGAAAACCAAAATAAAAATGAAATTAAAATGAAAAAACTGAAAAAAAACTTAATGTTGATTTATATGTATAATAAATATTTGTCAAAGTAATATTTAATTTCCAGATAAATGAGGTATACACGCGCTACTTTTGGTAGAATTTATTACAAAAAAAAATAATATAATAATAATGAAAAGGTGCTCAAGTATTATGTTAAAATACATAAGAACATGGAAAAAATATGTTTTTTTTGTTTAATACTGTGTTTAATAAAAAATGAAAAAAAAAAAACGAAAACAATTTATTTTTGCTTGAATAGGCTTAGGTATGGAAAGACATTGAAAAATTCATTTGTAATATGAATGTTTCTAGAAAAAAAAATAAAGAATTATATATTTTTTTTTTATTCTTGGAAAAACAACAATTTTGTTTTATACAAAGGAAAAAAATAGGCAGGCGTTTCACTCATTTTCCTTATTTACAATTTTTTTTTCTTTTCATTTCCTTTTTTCGTCCTCGTTTCTCTTGTTTTTATTATTACTTTTATACTTATAGAGAATAGCTTGAATATGATTTTTTTTTTACTGTTAGTTCAGAACATAAAATGTATTTTTCATAGTTATTCAATTCAGGGTTCATAAGTTGAATTAACCCGAATCGGTCGAAATTTCAGAATCGAAAAAAAAAGGTTTTTAGATACTTACTTCAACCAGTTGATAAATTTTTGATTTTTTTTAGAAAATTTCCTATAAGAACTCAAATATGAAAAGTATGCCTACTTACTAAAAATTAACGGTCCATATGTAGACATCCCGATTTCCGATTCGTCCCGATTTTTAACATTGAAAAATATTATTATCAGAAAAGTCCAAAAACTGACCTTAGTTTCACAAAACGTTCGTTGATGAGTATGCAGATCGATAGAATATCAAAAATTACAGCGTCTTATACCTGCGTTTTTCGATGGATCCTACAGAGGGCGCTGAAAGGGCTTTTTGTGAAATTAAGGTCTGTTTTTAGACTTTCCTGAAAAATTTTCCAATGGAAAGGTCGTTGATGAGTATACAGATCGATAAAAAAATCAAAAATTATAGCGTGCGTCTTGTATCTGGGTTTAACGATTGGACACTCCAGAGGGCGCTGAGAGCTGATTTTGAAATTTACACGAAGAAAAAAGTTGAAAAACAGCAAATAAAATAGAAAGCCTGGGTAAAAGTCGTTGATGACACTGCGAGAGTGACGGGGAGAATCCTATAGGTCCGAGAAATGCCTCCTCTTGGCTGCCAAGGTGGTTGATGAAGTCATTGATAATTTTTGTCTAGTAAAAAATAATAGTTTTAAACTGTTCCGCTTTTTGCTTTCAAATCCAAATTTTTTATTTCACTAGTCCAGATTTTTCATCAAAAGCACCTGGTATGGATTAGGACTATTCGAGAAGACATAGTTAATAATAAAACCCTCCGAAAATCATGTAAAGTATTCTCGGTGAACCTTACTGTCAACCTCCTCACATGTAATGGTCACTCTTTTGCTTATACTGCGAGAAACACCTTGGATTGCACATCCCTGTCAGTTCACATTTCTATACAGCTCGCGTCCTTTTTTCATTATTCTTATTATTATTTTTTTTTCCTCTACCGTCCTTTTTCCTGATGTTGAATAGGAGCAACACACAATTCTAACTCAGAATAATGAACAACATCATGATGATGATGACGATAAATGCTTTTGTATAAAATTTCATACACAAACACACACAATCATACACACACACATACAAAAAATAAAACAGAGTTCAGTTATATTTTGTATTATTCCTTTTTTTTTGTGTTTTGTTGAGCAAAAATAAAATGTACAAAAAAAGAAAATAAAAAATAATAGCAATAGAAAAATAGAAGAGCAAGCGCATACAAGGCTTTTCAAATGGAAAAATTCTTTTCACAAAAATATATAAATACACACACACACGTAATATATTTTTTTTCCTCTCTCTTTCACTGTTATTTTAGCATTTTCCATTCAATTATTTATTTTATTTCTTTTTATTTTCATTTTGATAAAGGAAGCTTTTGTAATTGGACGCTTTTATTTTTGTTGAATGTGTTGTGTGTATATAAATCCAATATATTGGCAAAAATAATAAAATGATAAATATAAAAGAAAATTTTCTTTTCTTTAATTTTATTTTCAGAAGTTTTTCTATTTTTTTTTTTTAATTTTCTGTCCTTCGTATATTATTTTTTTTTGTATTTCTTTTGAATTGTATTGAATCGAATGTTGAAGAATGTTTCATCATTAATAGTCAAAAAAAATGTTTTTTTATTATGAAATTATTAATAATGGAACATTGAACATTTCTTTGCTGGACCTAGTTTTATATGATTATTTTTTTTTTGTTTCTAGGCTGAATTTTTAATACAATAAATAATGGAAAATGGTGGGCGTCGTCATTTTTTTTCTTGTTCAATCCAAAATTATCATCATCCAATATGAATAAAAACAAGTAAAAAAGAAGCACGTTCATGTTAAAACCTCAAACAAGACAAGGCGTCTCCATGTTATTTCCATATGTCTTGTCATTTTTTATTTAATTTAAATTGATTGTATCCGCCATTATATTATACTTGAATACTCATTTACAAAAAAAAAGAAGATTAAAATTTATCCACGATTTTTATGTTGTTTATTTTTTTGTCTTTTTGAAACAAATAACATAAAATTTTATATTTTTCTGCTTGTTTTTCGGATTTGTATACACATGCACACAGAAAAATGTTGTATGATATGAAATATGTGAATAGTGTTCAAAGGCCAATTATTAATCGTATTATTTTATTCCAGTTCAGTGTGTTTTTTTTTTGGATTGCATGTGTCCCAATCAATTTAGAAAATAAGTGAATTGTATCAGGTAATTTTTAGACAAATTTATAAAAATTAGTTTGGAACATCTAAATTTTTTAAATAAATATTTGACGAAAATTTAGTTGTTATAAAATATTATTTTCAAGTTGATTTTCAAAGAGGTGGTAAATGGATGATTTAATAGCGAGCTTTATTTTTTAGTGTATATCTTGAAAATGCAGGTATTGTGCGCGGTCATGGTGTCCGTCCAAGCCAAGCATTGAAAAAATGTCGCCAATCATTGAAAAAAATGTCGCCAATCATTGAAAAAATGTCGCCAATCATTGAAAAAATGTCGCCAATCATGAAAGAATGTCGTCTAACCCAAAATGGCCAACTATAAAAGTTAAAAACGATATAAACTCCGATATTAATTCCAAAAAACGATATAAAAAAATATAAAATCTAAAAAACGATATAAAATTCAAAAAACCTAAACTCCAAGGCTTGAAAATTTTTTCTTTTTTTTTCTATCCCTCCTTAGTTTTATCACACACACATTTCGTCAATCTCATTGTCCCAGGATCTCTACAGAATTAACTCAAATTAATTGATTTTGAAATCAGGCTCAAAATTTGGGTTAAATGGTAAAAATCTTTTCATTGCTTTAAAGAAGCTCTCTCTACACCTAAAGCCGTAAAATCATCAGAGAAAATGTCTCAAAGGTCTCTATTGTTTAATTCCCTCCGTTTAGTGCTCAGTGAGCCTTAAAAATCATTCAATTACAATTTCAAAGAGTAATTTTTTTTAAAAATTTATCGTTACACAGCCCTTTCTTCCATCAAAAAGCAGATAAAAATCATTTTTTACTTTTAAATTTAATAGTTGTTACTATTATCATCTTATTTAATAATTTTTGCTACTAAAAAACAGTGACTGGATAATTGCCAATCATCAGACAAAAAAATGTAAATTTTTAGATCAACACAACAACAACAACAACTGGACAACAGCGATTATTTTTAATGTTGAACAACTGGAAAATTGTCAATTTAAATTATTACATCTATCTTTTTATTATTTTACGTACAATATTTTGTCTAATAATAATTTTTTGTTCGTCCATAGAACAATTTATCAAAAGTAAAATTTATTTATGAAAAAATTTATTTCTGTTCCAGTTAATCGTTTGAAAATTTTTTCATCATAAAAAAAGAACGGATTAAATTGTGTTCAACAGTGTATATTTTTGTCTTTATGTCTGATTTTTTTTTAATTTTTTTGTATATTCTGTACTGGAAAACCTGTCTGTGGAAAACTGAGTTACATAAGCAAAAGTATTGATTTTTCTATTTTTAATGTGAAAAGATGTGATGACACCGAAAATTTTCTATTCATGTAGTAGTCAGAAAGTGTATAAAAATTTTACTATGTTGCTCTTTGATGAAGTGTGTGCGATGATGCGAAAGGAAAAACTTTTGCATTGCTTTAAAAATGAAAGGATACAAACCAAAAATATCAGAAAAAGGTTACTTTAATGTTGATTTTTTTGATATAACGAGTGATAAAGAAGATTTTTTAACTCATTTTAATTTCAACTCATATAAAAATTTTCCCGTAACTTATTTCAAAATGCAAATTTAATATCGATTTTTGCGTCCCATATTTCACATTTTCCTGCTTACATTAACATTTAATAAATACATTATTTATGAGTTAATGAGTTCAAACACACTTTTATGATGACACTTAACTCAACAAGGTATGTTTACAAAATGTAATAAATTTGAATGACCTTGATTATTTTATGAATTATTAAAATTTATTTTTAGCACGTTTCTGTTAAAGTCAGTGAAAATACTATGAAATTAAGTTTTGTTCAATGCTTTTGAACCTTAGAAAAACATTAATATTCAAAATTTTGACAGTTGGGAGTTAAAATTGAAAGAAAAATTGTTTTTTTTTTTTATCGTGGATCAAAATAAGGTAAGTGATTTTTTACTGTTAAATGTAATCATTTCTAAGCTTTTGGAAAACGACAGCTTCAGTTCAAAGTTTAAGTTTTTTGAACTAAAGATACCATTTTGATTTCCAAATTGCAAAAATTGAGCAATACAATCAGTATAGCAACTTTTTCAAGCGTTGTCGTTATTTCTTATATATTCAAGGAAATAATAATAACAATAACTTAAGACCAAGACTAAATTTATATACATATACATAAGAAATTATCTATATAAAATATTTAGCTCCGCCTTTTCCACATCGATAACAATAGCAATTGTTTTGCTACAATAGGTTGAAAATAAAATGTTGATGTGCGCATGTGGTTTTTCTTCATAAAATAATGTGCATTCTATTTCTCACACTCTTAAAAAATCCCCAGAACAACCAAGCTATAAAAGAACAACCTTATATTGAAAATTCACAGTTCAATTCCCATATACAAAAATCCATAAGAAAAACCCACACCTATAAGCATGAAACAAAAACCAAACAAACAAAAAAAGCACACAACAATATTGTTCCAAAATGTATATATTTTCAGCAATTGTACAATGTACCAATACAATACAGTGCCTTATGGGATTATTATTTTGTATGTCTGAATATAAAAATGTGTATTTGAATGTACAAACTCGACATAATACAATGCTTAAATATAACAAACAAACCAAAATGAAAAAAAAAATACGAAGAATATATTCTTATTTATATGTTAAAATAAGAAAAGAAAAAGGGCGAGCTCCTTTACAAATATATTTCTATATACATAAATAAAAAAACATTGCGGTATATTATATTGTGAAAGAACATAAGAAGACGTATTAAATGATACAAAAGAAATGAAAGAAAGAAAAAAGCTTTTCATTTATTTAAAAGCATAGAGACTTTTTAATACATTATTTTCGCATGATATCTGTATTAAGTGTGTGTGCGGGTATGAATTTTGTTTGTTCACAAAAGGAAAATATAATGAAAAAGTAATAACGATAATGGAAGCTTTAAGTTTTCCTCTTTTATTTTATTTCTTGTTGTTTTTTGTGTCTTGAAATAATAAAGTTTGGTGATTAACAGTGGGTTGTGATGAAATGAAATAGCGATGAAGAAAAAAACTTAAAAGTCGAAAGCAATAATATCGAAAGCTATGCATTTGAGGCTTAAGTTCATGAACATTAAAAACCTGAAAATTAAGCTCCAAGAAATCCAGAGCTTAAAAAATTGAAAGTTAAGCATTTGAGACTTAAGTTCATGAACATTAAAAACCTGAAAATTGAGCTCCAAGAAATCAGGAGCTGAAAAATCGAATGCTAAGCATTTGAGACCTTAATTCATGAACATTAAAAACCTAGAAATTATGACCAAGAAATCAGGAGCTTAAAAATTGAAAGCTAAGCATTTGCAACCCTGAACAATAAAACCCTGAAAATTGAGTTCAAGAAATCAGGAGCTAAAAATTCGAAAGCTAAGCATTCGAGACCTAAATTCATGAAAATTAAAAACCTGAAAATTGAGCTCAAAGAAATCAAAAGCTAAAAAATCGAAAGCTAAGCATTTGAGACCAAAGCTCATGAACATTAAAAACCTAGAAATTGAGCTCCAAGAAATCAGGAGCTAAAAAATCAAAAGCTAAGCATTTGAGGCTTAAGTTCATGAACATTAAAAACCTGAAAATTGATCTCCAAGAAATCAGGAGCTAAAAAATCGAAAGCTACGCATTTGAGACCTAAGTTTATGAAAAATAAAAACCTGAAAATTTAAATCCAAGAAATCATAAACATGAAAATTTTATTGTTCGAAATCAAGAGCTGTAAAATTTTCAGAGTAAAAATTCCATTAAAAATATTTAAAAGCACCGTAAATTTATTTTCACTCCGACCCAAACGCACCTACATTACAGAAACATTTATTTGTTCTTTTATGATCCTTTTTACATTTCTCTTTATCCTCCATACAGAACAAATAATTCTTTGCATTCATACTTTTATTCACCTTTGTTTCATATTTCTAATGAGTTTTCTATAGATTTTCTCCATTATAATAATATTCCATTATACACACACACACACACACACAAAATACCATACACATTCTCTTTTGTTCAATGTTAAAATCTATTTTGTGGCTTGTAATAGTAAAATAATGATGCTTGTTACTTTTATACATAGAAAATCATTTGCGCTTGAATGCTTCTGACACTTTTCTTTACATAGCCCGTATAGGAATATTGTACTTGATTATAAACGATAAAGTTTTCTTGTTGTTGTTGTTATTTTATGAAAGTAATTAAGGGCAAAGTTCATCAGCAAGAAATTATAAACATTATATTGTGTATCAATTTTTTGTTCTCCTTATTTTTATTGAATGAAAAACTTTTGAATTATTAAAGTTTTCCGAAAATTGTTGGAATTTAAATTAATTGTATAATGTTGTCATGAAAAGAATTAAAATAAAATTGAACTTTGTTATGACAATCACTCATAAAAATAACACTATATTTATGTTTAAATTTATCTTTGCCTCATCCAACATTAAAAAAAATTTCAAATTATGACATAAAATCCATGTTATTCTCACTTTAATATCTGGAATAGTTCATTTTTTCATCGAAAATAAAACAAAGTTGTCCAGAATAGAAAAAAAATGTATACACACATTTTAAAATATTCTCGTATTTTTAAATAGTTTTTGTTGTAAGTTTTAATGTTTATTTATTATATTATTAAACTTTCTTTTTTCTTCTAAAAAAATGAAAATCAAGATGAAAAAACACACAAAAATATATTAAATATTATATCAGAGAAAAGATGTTGTACGTGTGTTGTTGGAACACCTGCTCCATATATTTCCGGTCCAGAAAATAAAAGCGACAATTTTTTCCCTTCATTTATATGCAAAAGATTTTTTGTGTATGATTATTTAATTATTTTAATATCATTAAATTTTATTTATTTAGAGAAATTTCACATTCACATCTCATGGAGAAAAATTATAAATCAAAGAAATTTTTCAACAATGCGGAAATTTTCCTTCATACATTGTATCATTTACCCATCATACATCATTATATCCAGACTTTATAACAATATTTTTCTTTTGATAATTTTTTATAATAAAAATTAAATTTTAAAATAATAATTATTTGCCAAGAAAATTACTTGTATATCACAGAAGATCACACACACACCCAATTGAAATGCCAATGAATTCAAATATTTCTTTCTAAATGGGCTACAAATAATCACATTTCCCATTAATAATGACGATCATTTATTTTCCACTCCAATTTTCCATACAGCATATCATTGAATGTGTAAAACAATTCCGCTTTTATAAAATAAGTGAGTTTACACAAAAAATAACATCACAGCATGAGGAAAAAAAAAGATTGAAAATTTAATGTAACCCGGAATGATGGAACATTATGATAATCTATTTAGTTGTTGCAAATTATTTACAAAAAATATTTTAATTATACGTATTTATGAAATATTTGATTCACAAATGAATAAGTACATTTAAATGAATATCTTACATTATAATATTTCATATAATGATGATGATATTTGTAAAAATTTTGTGTGTTTAAATTTAAGCTGGAAAATTTGTGACTATTCATAGATACGGTGTTAATTTTTTTGTTTTTACCTCATATGGCAAAAAAAAAATGGTGAATCTACTTTTCAATTGAAAATAATTAAATGAATTGTTGAACAAAGGTTTAATATTGAAAAATCGCACAAAAGTCATTAAAAGTTACTTACTTGTTACTTGTTATGTTGGTCAATCCAATTGGATTATGTTTATTTCAGTGGGATGCAATTTTCTGTTTTACAAAGTCTTTTGCTTGTCTTTTAAAAATATTTAAAATATCACTGATACTTGACTCATTTTTCATTTGATTATAAAAATTAATGCCTTTGTAAAATAGTGAATTTTGACCAAAAGTGGATCGGTTTGCTGGAAGTCTATAACTATCAATGTTTCTCAAGATATAAGGTTGGACATCACGCACATAATTCAAATTTCTAGACAAGTAATCAGGCAACATATTTATTTCCATTTTAAAAACAAACATTAATGTATTATAATAAATTATCCGCTTAACATCTAATCTGTCATCATCTCTGACAGCTAGTAATATACTTCTATAAGCTCTATTGCACATTTTTTGGATCTCCCTTAATTCACCTTCATTAGCCATCAGAATAATTGTTGCACAATAGTCAATAGCGGTTGAATGAGCGTTTTGTATATTGTCAATTTAGTATTTTCGTCCAATTTTCTCTTCATTCGTTCTAAAAATTTCGAAATTTTCTTTTTAGCAAACTCTGTGCTTTTTTTTTAAATGTCAAATTTTCATCGTGTCATTTTCAAAAGTGTCGAAAAAATTTTCCAGTCAGTAGTTCTTTTGGAAGTCTGAATAAAAAGTTTTGTGAACAGAACGTGTTATGTTTATGATGATCCCTTAGTGATTAAATCACTCTTCTGAGCATGCCAGTGTGCGTGAGCTGGAACCGGTATACAGCTATACAGAGATATAGGATTGAACCCGTCTAACGTAGATTTGTTCGTTTCGGGCTTCGAGGATTAGGATGGTCTAATCCGTATGAACTTCCTCCGTACGAGCATAGGCTGTCGCTTCTTGGTCTAAATACTCTGACTGACGGACGTGAAGCAGCTGATTTCTCATTTTTTCAGAAACTGCTTGACGGATCTCAAAATACCCCTCAGTTGCTTGATATGGTTGAATTTAATCAAAATCCCTACCCAACCCAACGTAGACTGCCTTTATCTGTAGTTACTTACCGTACTAGCTACGGTAACAATGAACACATGACCAGGATGCAGTTGACTTTTAATCAACTTAGAAATATAGGCTTGTCAAATTAATCACTACGGACGAAGAGACACGAACTTCTGAACATGAGACGTGTAGAGATGGTTAATTTAAGTAAGAATTAAGTAATTATTATATTAATTTAAGTTTAAAACAAAGATATAGCCGCCATCCTCGATCCTTCATCCATATCTTTACATAATTTCATCAATCCTTAATCTCACTCAAACTCAATCTTAGCCAAGCATATTTTCGTCTCTTCACTTCTTATAGCAATAATTTCATTGTATAGCGAAACAGAAAATATCACATAAAATGATTTTTTTTTGTTCTTAAAGGACATACAAATGTTTTCTTTGTATTTGTAAAGTTACAAAACTGTAACAGGAAACTTTTAAATAATTTCAAAAAAATAAAATAATTTTCTATGAGAAGAAATATTGTTAAAATAATGCATTTGTTATCCTGTTTCATTCTTCATTCAAAGAAGACTAACTGCTAAATAAATTAAACATTTATAAATTAATGAAAATTGAGACGCAAGGGACCTTAAAAATAAAAGCATATGGTTTTTGTAACATTTTTTTTATTTATTATTATGGATCCTTTTTTGTCTCATTTCATTATAAAATTAACATATGCAAGGAGAAAAAACAATAAAATTAAGAGCATTTCTTTGTTTTTCTGTACCTGATTCAATATTTTTGCCTAGATTTAAAAAAAAAAAAACAAAATAGACAGATGTCCTTTTCCTATCAATATATACGATAATTTGATACAAAAATGACTTTTTATTTAAGAATTGCATCTGTCTTGAGATTTGATTTAAAAATCTCAGCTAAAAACACAATTCAAATATTTTTTTGATAAAATTTCAACCACACCACACAGACAGACATTGAATTAATTTCACAGCAGGTTCCAACACATTATTTTAGTTTTTCATTTAAACGGATATTACAAAAGCTGGAAAATCTCTTGTTAATATGAAAAATATTACAAGTACTTGTTTAACAATAACACAAAATACTATAATAGAAGTAATAATAGAGAGGAGGGTGTTAATCCGATGTGTGTTTATTTTTCAATGAAAGAAAACGAGAGAATCGCTTTAGGGTCGATTTATGTCATAATTTTATATATCCTGCATTTTCTATTGACAACATCCTAAGAGAATAGTAGAAAAAAATTATAAAATATTATAAATTATAAAATATGATGAAGACATGTGTTTTTCTCTGTATATATGAAGGTAAATGTGAATTTCATGATAATAATAATAATAATAATAAAGGAAATGAATCATAAAATTTTCGATTTATATTTGTCTGTCAAAAATTTGTTGTTTTTATACCGAAATTTTCAGTGAATATAAGGGCGAAGAAAATGTATCATTCATATTCAAGATTATTTTTATTATTATTATTTTGGTGACAAAAGACTTCATTCATTCATTCATTCATTTTATATTTAATCTTATGCAATGGAAATATTTTAATATAATACTTCTTATAATATCCTCTCATCCTCCCAATTCATATGTTATTGCAATTTTATGAGGAATATTATGTCACTTCTTAAAGTTTGTTTGTTTTCCCGCATCAATCACCCTATCAGCGTGTGTAGTCGTGTGTGATATTTTATAAGGTTGCATAATCTTTAATAAAATAGTAGTTTTCAAGAGTGTAAAAAAATGCAATAATGAAAAGTAATAACTTGGGATTAAAAGGTGTGATTGAATGGATTTTAAGACTCGTGATACTTGCATAATATATTTTAAGTCAAAGAATTAGAAGTGTAGGGATTACAATATAAGTTTACTTATTCTTTAAAAAAAGTTGATAGAGTAGCATGTATAAGGAAAATATTTAATGAGGTAATGCAGAAAAGGAAACCTTTTCATTTCGAATTATAAAAAAAAGAACATTGAACAACAAAAGAATAAAAAAAATACAATAAAAGGGAACACGTGGAATAAAATTTAAAATAAAAAAAAATTAAAAGTGAAATTTTCTCCCTTAAAATTTAATCTACGTTACATAAATTTTCTTATTAAATTTCAGTTATTTATTGTGAAATGTTTGAATGAAATACAATTCACTTATTCGACCATCAGATATATTTTCTATTGATGGTATACAAAAAAGGTCAATTTATCTAAAATTTAAGACATTTAACCCTAATACTACTTTTTTACACATAAACAAATTCTTATCATAAAACTAGCGTTATGTTTGCGAAACCTATATTTTTATCTGATTTCAATTTACAATAAATATAATGTCTAAATTTCTACGACGATTTAGTAAATTGATTTTGGACAAGTACCTGCAAGATCTCCCTTCCTCGAATAATTGGATCGCGAAACGTCTTAAAATTCACAGAAAGAGACATTAAAAACTTTCTTCAAACAAAATCAATTGAAAGAAAGGTTGGAAGTAGGCGCAAAAGGAGTCTAGCGAATAAGAACTTACCTAAAGACGTAAAACGACTGTTTAAGTGTAATCCTTCTCTATCAACAAGAAATGCTGCTGCAAAACTGAATATACCTAAGTCTACGATACATAAATATAGTAAAAATGTGGGATCACGAAGTTCTATTGTACAGAAAGTCCCGGGGAAAAGCGAAAGTAATCAATGAGCCTTCAAAAGTCATGCCAGAATATTATATGATAAATATTTGACAAAATCCAAAAACTGACAACGAGACCTATATTAAAACCGATTTTAAACAGCTTCCTGGAAAATGTTATTGCACTGCCACGTCAAAAAGATCCGTACAGGTTAAATATAAAGCAAAATCCATGACTAAATTCGCAAAAAAATACTTAATATGGCATGCAATCTGTTTCTGCGGAAAAAAGTCAAAACCTTTCATAACTACGGGCAAAATTGATGGATCCATTTACTTGCATGAATGCTTAAAAAAGAGTCTTTTACCATTTATTAACTTACATATAAGATACAATAGTTTAATTTAATATTTATTATTGGCGTATTCTTTTCTCATTATTTTTTTACAAATGTACTTAGATCTAATGCTATACCTAAGGGGTTTTTAGCAAATTACGTTAATTCTTTAGTGTGTTTGGCAATATTTGATTTGAGAGTGATAATTGATTGGGAGGAAAAACTCTGCGAAAACCTCCATTTACTAAGATACAATAGCTCACAGACTTGTATCTTAAGATAAATACAATTTGTCCATCGAAATGCCCGGTGGCTTGAAAGTGGCTGGTAGTTGTATGAAATCGTTGGAACTTCATCACACAGCAGAAGTAGTGAAAAGACACCCTGATGACTTTAGGTCCACCTTTATTGAAGCCTTAATCCTTTTTCATACACTTAAAAATAATTAACATGATCCCAATTTCTCTTACTCTTCACAATTTCAAAGTTCCACCATTTTTTATAATAAAAAAAAATAAAATCCACAAACAACCTAACCAACCACTTCAAAAGTTAAAAATTATTTTGCCAATAGACCAAACAAATATCCATAAAATGTAATTTCAATAACTTCTGATTAACTTCAATGACGTGGGTTTGTTTTATTTTAATCTTCAGTAAAACACACGCACTAGCTTCTCTTGTTCTTTTTTATGGTCGTGTGGCATAACGTCGTAAAACATCATGAATAAAGGGTAAAAAAATAAATAAACAACAACAACAAAAAAAACCAAATGCTATTTTCCTTTAAAATAATAATAATATCCTAATAATGTTATACATGTAGTGAGTAATAAAATTTCAAAGGATTTATGGGTCACTCAAGTAAATTACAGTCACGTTTACGTTTTTCTCTCGATACCTTACAGTTTGCAACATATAAAATGAATGGGTAAGTTAACATAAATTTGAAATCGATACATTTCTCCATGAAGCATATAAATATTTTTTTTTCGGGGTTTTTTTTCACATCAACTATAATCATATAATAAATGAACAATTTTTGTAATGTAACCATTTTAACCACCTTATTCCTTTTTTTCACCTTCTTCTATATTAAAAAAAAAATAAACATCCTCAAATAATATGTTAAAAGTAAAATGAAGAAAAAAAACTTTAAAAAGGCATTGACTTATGTCTGTATGTGTGTTTTTTTTTCTTTTCTTGTTCTGTTGACTGAATGATTTTTTAACAAAAATCGAGTTGACATTGAATTGCCGATTTGATATGATGACGATTATTTGTGAGGGTGAATACATTTATTTATTTATTTATATTTATCTAGCAATTTTTTTTTACTTTTCTTGTACTTTTATGACTGTTGACAAATACATTTGGAAGAGAAAAGTTCACACGCCAACCCCATGAATAATGGAAAATAAAAAAAAATATATTTTGAGGAAAATTTTAAATAATAGAAAATAAAAGAATTGTGAATTCATAACAAGAAAAACATCAAATAAAAGTAAATGTACTTAAAAACCACTGATGTGGAAGAAATCAAAAACATATTGTAAATTACATATATTATGTGGGGATAAATTCCTCTTTGAGATAATATACTTGATTGTGGTTGTTTTTTCTTCCTTGAAATTAAAATGAACATCAATTTTCACTATTTTTTTTTTTTACATTAAATCTAATCCAAATGATCTTCTACATACAATTATTTCTGTGATTTCTGTCGTATTGGTGTGAAACATCGTGTATATACATAAAATTTACATTTTTAACATCAATAGAACAAATGCTCATCTCAAACATTTAAACAGTAATTGACAATTAAATGTCTCTTGCAACTTCACTCATTTATTTATTTTCATTTTGCCAGGCACTTTCAATAGAAATCTGTTTAAAAACAAAGTCTTAGAATATTGAAACAAAGAAAGAAATCTTGCACGAGAATCTCATTTCCATTCAAAATGAGACACGTGAAAAAAATTGAATTACTATTTTTTTTACTTCATTTATTTTATTTTATTATTATTTTTATTGAAGAAAAGGAATTTAAACGCGATGCCGCTCGGTCTTTTCTTTTACTCATCTCTCCCTCTCTCATACAATAATCGAACAATATCAATGCTTTCAAACATATTAAATGTGAACAAGACGTGATCTCACTGTCTTTTCATGTATTGAATGTTTTTTTTTCTGAACAACAATAAAATACAATATTGAAGATCAAATTCAAATCATTCAATGGACGTAAATTTAATAATAACAATAATAGGAACAAAGACAAACAATGAAGAAGAAGAAAATAATCATGAATATTCATTGATCGCAATTTATTTAATCGAAATCAATCGATCTTATGTTTACCATATATGTGTTTATTTATTTATTTTTAAATTTATTGAGAAGGAATGTAAGGAACGATTCAAAGGAAATCTTAAATTTTTTGGTGAAAAGCTTTAAATAAGCAAGGAGCTTAAAATGCTTATAGATCCATTAGGAAGGATATTTTTCATTGAATTTGAAGATGTACAGGACTTTTAACACAAACGGAACCTAGCCGAGGCCAAACCGCAGCAATCCTGTTCCGAAATGATCAAAAAGGCGGTTGAAGTATTGGGCGACCTAAAGCAAGGTGATTCGACAACGTTAATTCGCATCTGAGGTCGTTAAGAGTGCAAAACTTGCAACAGGTGGCGCAAGATAGAGAGCACTGCAAACAGATCTTCCAACAAGCTTTGACTAGGTTATTGGTTGTAGAGCCCGCTAAGTATGTAAGTAAGTTAGAGCTAAGCAAATACCAGTCATAAAGGAAATTCCAGTCATAAAGGAACTTCAAATAGATGTAAGGGGTGGTTTTCATCGATTAGTTTTTAAAATTAGTTCGGTTAGGCATTATTTTGACATTTATTTGTCAGCTGTCACTTTGACATTTACCGAGCAGCTGTCAAACTTTCTTGTCTCTGTTTATAGAACTTTCTTGTGACCATAATTTAATAATTTTTTTTTTCAAATTTTCCAAGAGTTTTGTTATATCGAACTCCTTAAAGTATGCAATTCGTTGGTCGAAATCTCGAAATGAAACATTTGAAGCGTTTTTAAAGTTTTTCATATGATAAATAGAATCACTGATTTATCAAGCTTTTTTAGCTATAGAGGTTCAACCAATAATTTGCATTTGTTCGGATCATTTGAACAATGTATTGCATACTTTCAGATAAAATAATTCAGAAAAATCTATAAACCAATCTTCACAAAAGAGTAAAAAAAAATTAAATGAAAAAACATCAAATTTACCACTTAATTTCTATTTTTTTACAATTTCTTGAATACAATACTATTAAATGCAAAAACAAAACCTATAATGAACATTCATCTATCACGATCTGTCAATAAAGTGAATTTGTGTTTTTTTTTGTTTGTGAATTGAAATTTGCCGACTATTTTATTTTATTCTTTGTGAAATACTGTTTTCTTAAACTTAATAAAGTGTTTTTGGATCGTGCTTGCAGAATTTACTGATTTTGATACAATGAAAGTGGAGATACAAGCCAAGACTTCATAAATCAGAGACCTGCTAACATTCGTTGGAATGCCATTGAAGTCAGAGTTGATCGAAAAATAGAAAAAACTACTCTTTCAATTCACTTCATTTCAAAACAACCATGACATCATGAAAATTGTCTTTAGAAATCGATCAAAACACACCCTTTGGACATAAATTGTATAATTTTACTTACATTTCAACATTAAAAAATTGCATCACAAAAAAAAACTACCATTTACCTACTAAATCATAACATTTATGTAAATTCATTATTGCTCACACATATCGAATGTAATTTTTCATTGATTCACATTTATTTCAAACAAAAAAAAAAGTAAAAAAAACTTTATACAACTTTAGTGTGAGTATGGGAATTATTTAAGCTAGGGGCAATCACGATCAACTTGTTAATTATCTATCTACTTTATTATTGTATAAAATGTATACATGTAAAGTTCTTTTCCCGGTTACATTAAATGATATGAATAGAAAGCGAATAATATGTTCAGTACCTCCCGTTTTGCTACTGAATCACACGGAAAATTCTGTGTACATTACAATTATTTATCAATTCAATGGCGTTTTAAAGTGACAGACACGAAAAATGTTTCTCCGTGTTGTGCTGTAAAATTACAAACAACTATGCAAAAATTTAGTTTGCGGTCGCTTATCACATCACATTGAATAATAACAACCATGGTGGCTACTGGATTCGATTTGATTTGCACGCGTCTTTTATTTGTCTATTTAATGTTCATTCTATGCTTTAACCTGATCTAACAATACACTTACACGTATGGAAAGAATGCATTATTGTGAGAGTGAGTATGTTAAAGTTTGGTGTTTAAGCACATCCGACATGCCTTGTGGTAGATTAAAGAATCAAGAATTGCAGAATAAACTTTTACATGCCTTTTTAACATAGATTCGAGACGATTACATTATTATTTGTTCATATAAAATTTTGCTACTTGACTTAACATTGATTATTATTTTATCTGATCACATCACCGTATCATAAAGAATATTATTTTTGATGTAAAAGTGTTTACATAATGTCGTTGTGTGTGTGTGTGTGTGTGTGTGTGTATGTGTTTTTCTTGTCAAAGTAAATATTAATAATGAATGAAAATAATGTAATGAGAAATGTCGAGTGATTAACTTCTTGTTTGTTTTCAAAAGTTTTTTTTTATGTGGAGTAATTATTGTAATTTCTAATCAAAAAATGAATAGTGTGAGTGTGGGGAGAGAAAATTGTGGTACATAATATTTTTGTCATTATCATGGATTATGTCTGTTAATCCTTCAATTTTGTTTCTGTACAAAACCTTTTATCAGCTTATGTGGTTTTAAGAGCGATTCTTTTACTTTTATCACTCATTATTATTTTAATAATTTTGTAATCAGCACGTTTTCCTAAGCAATGACTATTAAAAAAGGCTTCTTTTAACAAAAAAAAAAACAATACCACTTTCATTTGTTATTGAAATTTGACATTCTAGGGCTGCATCTAGTTAATTTATATAATACTAAAAACTGTCCAAGTTTAAATCTGCCAACCTTTGTGTAAAGAAGAAAAAAAAATTTGAGTGAAAATTCAATGCAACTTTTATTATCTTAAAATAGTACGAAAAATGTTAAATCATATGTTGAAAAATATTAAGCCCGAGCCAGAGAGCGAACTGTTTGTTTGACGCCTCTCCTCTGTCACCATACTCGTTGCTTTTTTGTACCAAACTTTAAAGTGTAGGAGTGAATTTGCTTCCTTTTGGTTTCTCCTTAAATGAGAATTAGTGATAGCCCAGAATTTTTCGATACGTCCTGCTTCTGGTCAATTAGTTGCTTTGGTGGTGGTACAGATTTTTATAATTTACAATTTAAATTAAAAATATTTTGAAATTAGTATTTTAAGTTATTTATCAATTTATACCGGTTCAATGAAAAAATTTTATTCAAAAAAAGTCAGGATTTTCAAAAAAAAACTCAAAATTTCAAAAAAGTCAAAATTTTCAAAAAAGTTAAAAATTTCAAACAGAATTAAAATTTTCAAAAAAAACTACCTTGTAAAATTTATTGAAAATTTTGAGTTAAACAAAATAAGGTAGTTTTTTGAAATATCTTTGTTTTTTGAAAATTTTAAGTTTTTTGAAAATTTTGACTTTTTTTAAAATTTTGAGTTTTGTTGAAAATTTTAAATTTTTGAAATATTTGAAATTCAGGAGTTTACTTCTGACTGGGCGTGAAGGATTTTATTCTGAGTATACCAGTCTCGAACATCTTTTGAATAATGACACGAGGCCAAGTCGGGTCAGAAGAGGGGTGGAAACGTTTTTTCTTCTAAATGGGACACAATGAAGGGCAAAAGACGTTTTTTAGGCATTCTTTAAGGTAAAAAGCTCCATTTATATTACCAGTTGTCAAAAATGATTTTGATTTTTACTGCTGCACAAATACTTCTTAGCAAATTTTGAAATGAATTTTTGGCACTCTTTGACCACAAATGAACGTTATCCTAAGTCTGTTTTATATTTTTGAACGGTAGACTTAGGGACTTCAATTTTTTCCCAACATCTCTCATGGACAAGCCTGGGCTACGCATCAACGCCTTCTTTACATCCCGCGCTACTTTTTTGTCAGCTGGACCTGCTTTGCGACCACTTCAAGGTTTTCTGTTAACTGTTTTAGTTTCAAAAACCTTTTTATAACATTATCAGTAGTTCTTCAGTCCACAATTATTTTTCTTCGCTTTTCTTTTTTTTATTTATCTTGGACAGTCTTTACTTTTTCAACCTTCCTCTGCTTCAAATAAAAATAAAAAACATTTTAAAGTATCCTTCAAGTAAATTTTCGAAAGTTTTCATATCTTCAAGCTATTATTTCAGCTTTTGTTTGTACAACAATGGCCTCACATATCTTACGATAACAATAAAAAGGGTTGTCACAGATTTAATATTAAAATTTATATAAATATGCATAACAACATAAGGCATTGTCAGACGAATGTCACACAAAATAAACATTGGTTTGCTTATACACTCATTTCATTGTAGTGTAAAATGTTGTGCTAGAACGGTAGTCGTCCAATTATATACAAATTTTTATACTCCTGTGGCTATTTACACAATAATCCCAAAGTAAGAAGTAAGTAAAGAGCGAGGAGTTTTTAAATAATAAATAAATAAATAAAAAACAATTTGCATAACATTTAATAAAACCACAAATATAACGCGTATCTGCCGCTGGTCATACAGATCACACAAACACACAGATACATCCATACAGTGGTTGAAATGAAATATAAATGATAATAATAAAAGATTGTTGTTATTTGTTTTGTTTTTAGAAGAGAACTTCACTGCTTAAAAATTATTATTTTGTTTACCTTCTTATTTTTTCCCTTAATTTTCTTCTTAAACTCAAAACGATAAAGAGCAAAACGAAGAACAGTGCGACACATCTACGGAAACATATAAAATAATCACTTTGATTTCTCTTTTGATCTCATGCCGACAATTAAATTGACGATTATTCGATATTTTATTTATTTATTTCTTATTTCAATGTAAAACTATACGAATTTCTTTTCAATGCATCGCATCATTCATTTATTTTTATTCTTGAACTCTAACAAAGTTAAAATATAAAGGAGGAAAACAGACAAAGTGGTTCGATAACGCGAAATTCTATTGAATATGTTTGTGTCCACTACTGGTATCTAGTTACATGATGTAAGTACATGATGTTTTGCATTAAAAAATAATAATAATAATTGAATTAATAAAAGGAGGCATTCGATTGAATATAAAAGAAAGAAAGAAAGACTAATGACTGAGAATTATTGTTAATTGTATCATGTTTTGTGTATGTGTGTGTGTGTGAGTGTGTATGGGACTAATTTAAATGACACTTTTCTGATATGAAAAATAATAAGTGAAGAGATAGCGGCACATCAATTAAACTGTGTGGCACCTGTTGGAATTGAACTTATTTGAAGAAAAATTGTTTGCTGGAGTAAATTCTCTAAAAACCGTGTTTTTTTCAGAACAAGGAACTCTGTTAATAGAAATGTCATAATCAGAAGATGTTAAAATGAAATAATATCTTAATCCTTTAATGGTCTTCTTTCTTAAGTAAACACACACACGCACACACACACAAGTCTATTATATTTTAATGCCTCACTTATTTATGTTTTCACATATAACTCAAAATACCTCCACTAATTTCCATCAATTGTTGCATTTTCTTTGCCATTCATCTCGCAAATTGTTGATGACCACACAAAAACATGATGATTGAGCTTTGTGAATTTATGTGTGGAATTTGTAATCATCATGCGATTAAGCGACACGTGTATGTAATAATAATGCCAAAAACATACAAAATATATAAATAAATATAGTCGTCATCATCATCATCGTAATCATCAGGAATCAAAGAAACAGTGAAAATAAAAGAAAAAATTACATAATAATAAAATGTATCAAGTGAAAGTTGTATGTGGTCCACTAAAATTTTACTTCATCGCCAAGTAATAAGACTTTGAACGAATGTCTCGTCTTTCGCATATCAGAACAACAAAAAAACTGTATAATCTCCCTAAGGAATTTACAGCCTCTGTAATTTTCCGTTCCCCTCTGTTCAATTGTAATTGTATGAGAAATCATATCAAATTATTTGATGATTGACTTACTCTTGTCGTTGCTGTGATAAAAGAATGTGACACAAAAATAGCTACTAACTTAATTTTTGTTTCTTGTTCTGTTTGTGGATGAGAAACAATTTGACATAATCTGAATCGTTTGTAACTAAGGAAAGTATTGATATAATTTTTATACAAGAACCATATAGAAACAATAAAGGCGTAATAAAAGGTTTACCTAAAGGTGAATTAGTGTATAAATTTGACGAAAACAACTTAACTAGGAGCTGCATTTGGCTTAAAAACGGCTTTAAACACATGCCTTTAACACAATTTTGTACTAAAGATGTGGTTGCTACCATGGTTAACATTGAATTTGGAGACGAAAAAATGGAGATAGTCTTATGCTCAGCTTACTTTGATCAAAGGCTGAATTTTCCTTCTGAAGTAAAATCATTACTAGAATATTGTAAGAAAAATAAGAAGCAAGTTATTTTTTGTGGAGATGTAAACTCTCATCATGAATTAATTGGATCAAAGTCGCAAGATAAAAGAGGGGAAGATCTTATTGAACTTATAGCTGAATATGATTTATACATCCTGAATAATAGTGGATCATATACTCCTACTTTTGTAACTGAGAGAAGTAATGAAGTTATTGATGTTACTTTGGCTACAAGATATATATTTAACAAGCTGACAAACTGGCACGTTTCCAAAGAAGAGTCACTCTCTGATCACAAGTATATAAGATTTGAATGGCCTGAAGCTGATAATATAAAACACAAATTTAGAGCCCCCAAAGCAACGAACTGGATGAAATATTTAGAGGTTTTAGAAGCGGAACTTAAAAACTATGAATGTGTGGTGAATTCCTCGATAGATATTGACTCCTTAGCAATAAAAGTTCAAAAATCCATCATAAAAGCCTATCATGAGGCATGTCCGGAAATTACAATTAATTCCAAAAAACATTCTGTTTGGTGGAATAAAAAACTTATAAACTTAAAAAAGTCTACTAGGAAACAATGGAACTATGGTAGATTGGATCAAAGCGCTAGACAACTACATCGCATACACTTAACTGAATATAATAAGGAGATAAGAAAAGCCAAAAGAGATCACTTTAAAAAAGTTTGTCAGGAAATTAGTGATTTACCCAGTAGCGCACGTCTTCATAAATTAATGGCAAACACACATACTAACAAACTCGGGTCTTTGAAGAAATCAGATGGTTGCTTCACAGAGAATGAGGATGAAATTATAACAGAACTTACTAATGCACATTTTCCTGGTTCTATTTCAATAACTGAGGACCATCATAATACAAATGATGTTTATCCAAGAGAACTCCAAATTTCAAATAATATCTTCTCAAGAAATAAAATAGAGTGGGCCATTAATTCCTTTGCACCTTATAAATCTGCTGGACCTGATGAAATCTTTCCAGCATTACTTCAGAATGGATTAAGTATATTAATGCCTTATATAAGAATTTTGTTCATTGAAAGTCACAGATATGGGTATATACCACAATCATGGAGAAAAGTGAAAGTTGTCTATATTCCAAAACCTGGTAAATTGTCATATGAATCAACCAATGCCTTTCGACCTATTAGCATGTGTTCATATTTATTGAAAGCAATTGAAAAAATTATTGACAGGTACATTAGAGACTCAACTTTAATTGAACACCCATTACAAGTGAAACAGTTTGGGTACCAAGAGGGGAAATCAACAATTTCGGCTCTGAAATCATTGGTAATAAAAATTGAAGATACTATAAAGCATAAAGAAATTTTATTAAGCAGTTTTATAGACATTGAGGGAGCATTCAACATGATTCCATACCAATCAATTGAATCTGAACTGACCCAAAGAAATGTGGATAGTTCAACTATTAACTGGATATTATCTATGTTAAAGTGTAGAATAATGTGTATAGAACTTTCAAATAATTCAAAGCTATTCTTGGCCACTAGAGGTTGTCCGCAAGGAGGTGTCTTATCACCTCTTCTATGGATTCTTGCCTCTGATGGCTTTATAAAATTATTGGTACAAGAAAATTTTCACGTAGAAGGGTTTGCTGACGATTTTGTTATTAGCGTTAGGGGGAAATATGGTAGTACTGTTGGCGAAAGAATGCAAAGGGCTTTTAAAATAATTGAAGATTGGTGTACACCAAGGAATTTGAAAATTAATCCTAAAAAGACTGAAATTATCGCTTTTGGAAATGGATATATTGAAAAGAGCAACATAAAACAATTAAAACTTTTTGGTGAAGAAGTTTCTGTTAAGAAGAAAACATCTGATCATGTAAAGTACCTTGGAATTTACTTGGATGCTGGACTCACTTGGAATAATCACATCAATTATATAATAAGTAAAGCTACCAAAATAATCTGGACTTGTAAAAATATGATAGGCTATACGTGGGGTCTGAATCCAAAGATTATGTTATGGATGTACAAGATGTTAGTAAGACCTGTGATATCCTATGGAGCCCTTGTTTGGTGGGAAAAAACGGAACAAATAACAGTCCAACAAAAATTGAATAAAGTTCAACGTTTAGTTCTTTTAATGATAACGAGATGCATGAGATCAGCACCTAGCATTTCATTGGAAACATTGTTGGATTTAGCTCCTTTACATTTATGGATACAACAAGAAGCAATACAGACTAACTACAAGAATTGTGTAAGTAATAACATTGAAAATAAAAAATTGATTG
>LN483501.1:135212-166317 GCA_900002565.1 Culicoides sonorensis | reverse complement strand
CATTAAAATTTGAGGCTAACTCAGTGATTTGTTACACAGATGGATCAAAAATGAAAGAAGGAACCGGTTCTGGAGTTTACATTGAAACAGATTATTGTGAAATTTATAAGAGTCTAGGAAAATATGCTACTGTCTTTATGGCTGAAGTGCATGCTATTCAGTTATGTGTGGAAAAATGTTTAGAGCGTCAATATATAGATAAAAATATTTATATACTATCAGATAGTCAAGCTACTCTTAAAGCTTTAATGAAAGTCAGAGTAAACTCAAAAATTATCTGGAAATGTTTACAAAGCATCTATAACCTTTTAAGATATAATAAGGTTATATTAATGTGGGTACCTGGACACAGTAATATAGAAGGCAATGAAATTGCAGATAGACTAGCTAGGGAAGGATCATTATCAACCTATGCGGGGGAAGAACCTTGCTTAGGTATTGCACTTAAGACAGCAAAATCGGCAATTTTCGAATGGCTTATTGATAAATCAACTTGTTATTGGGATTTTCAAGGTAGATACTTGTCCCAACACGTTCATAATCTTATTCCTAAAAGATCAATCAAAAGAACAAAAGAATTATTACAGATGAGTGTAGTTCAAATAAGAGTAATAGTAGCATTTTTAACTGGTCATGCTCGAGTACTTAAGCACCTGAACAATATGCACCTTAGCAATACAAGTTTATGCAGAATATGTGAGATCGAAGACGAAACTGCTGAACACATTCTTTGTTTTTGTAGTGGTCTAGAAAATAGACGTAGACGGTTCTTTGACTGTATAAATGGACAATTAAACCCAACCGCTCTGCTTGAAATAAATTTGCATGTAATTTACAATTTTTTGAAAGACATTAATATTGTAAAAGAAGAATATAACTTAGGGTAAGTCTTATGACAACCCACAAAAAGCCCAAAAAATTAAAGTGGCTGAGGTGGGCAAACCCACTTATTATCATCATCATCAATCTGACGCATAAATTAGGATATTTTGATTTGCCATTTTTTTCTTGCCTGTTACAATTTTTTTAAAAAGACTTTTTATAACATTATTTTCGGTGACTTTGGAAATTTCTGCGGTTCTGTAACAGGAACAGAGGGTAGTCAGGTCACTTGCCAAGAATATATATAATTTTTCACTTGGCAAATTTGGCACAGATGGCGTCTGGCAAATTTGGCGTTTGACGTTTGGCACATTTGACGCAATTGGCTTTTGGCACATTTGCTAGACGTCAAGAATTTTGCATTGTGCATTTGACGCATTTGGCGCTTTGCAAATTTGACACAATTGGCGATTGGCATATTTGGCACATTGCGAATTTGACGTCTGACATTTGGCGAATTGTGCATTTGGCAAATTTAGCATTTGACGTTTGGCACATTTGGCAAATTTGACGCAATTGGCTTTTGGCGCATTTGACATTTTGTGCATTTAACAAATCTTAAATTTGCTATTTTGCGTTTGGCACATTTGGCAAATTTTTTATTTGCCCAATGTAGCGCATTTAAAGGTTGGTAAATTTGGCGATTGGCAAATTTGGCGTTTGGCACATTTGGAGTTTGGTACATTTAGAGTTTGGCACATTTGGCATTTGGCACATTTGACGCAAATGGCGATTGGCAAATTTGGCGTTTAGCACATTTGGCGTTTGGCGCATTCGGTGCGATTGGCGATTGGCAAATTTGACATTTGGCACATTTGACGTTTGGCACATTTGGCTTTTGGAACATTTGACGCAATTGGCGATTGGCAAATTTGCCGTTTGGCGTTTGGTGAATTTTACTATCCCCTGGGACGAAACGAGGTCAAAAAGATCCTCTCAAAAAATGTATTATTAAGAAATCTTTAAGTTGAAATTGATAAGTAGAATCGAAGCCATTCGGTTTTAACATGAAAACAGTAAAACGAATGAATATTTTTACGATATTATGAGGTGGACATGCCCGCATATAATCATCACGATATTATTTATAAAAATATCTTAAAATTGAAAAAAATTACATTTTAACATTTTTCGCTCAAGTTGAAGAGTCATCGAGATATTTTCTCAAAAAAATTAAATACAGAAGTCTTTTTTGAATTAAATTACACACAATTTTAATCTAAATTATAATTTTTCAACAACTATTATTAAATTTTTTTTTTTTTGCATTTAAAAGGAAATTATGCAATACACACATAGACACATTTTTATAATATCTATTATTATAACACTAATTTTATAACATTCATAAACGACAACGACAAATATGTTGCACCACAGAACCACTTTTAACATGCACATTTTTCCTTATATGCCTTGTAGCTAATTTGTAACAGCTCTCATTCACTTATTGAATATTGATGACTAAAAAATTATTATATTATTTATTATATTCATAAGGCTTTTAAAAAAAATGGAAATAAGAAATAAAAAAAAATAGTAAGTTGCACATTCACTGTAGGGGACACAAAAGAGAAGAAAATAAAAATGTGAGCTAATCAACGATTATATTGTCAATCTTAATTATAATAAAAATAATTATTATCATTATTTTAGTCGAGATATTATCATTATGTGTATCATAGAGACATGTTATTATTATTTGTGGAGACAACAGACAAAATTGTGATGTAATTCAAAAAAAAAATTACTATCAACTTTGATTATTATCATTTATTTATGTGAGTTTTGAGAATTCTTCTTTAAAACCAGATAATCCTGAATCAGAATGACATAAGTGATAATTTGATAGCGCTCACTTTTTCAGAATTGAATACATATAATTGAATTTTTATTGATTTTGACTGAAAATCTGTAAATTTTTTGGATAAAAGAATCATAAATAATCGAAAATAAAAATAATATAAATTCAGGAAATGTGTCGCATAAATGACTTTTTTTCGTGATTTATACAATTGAAATTTTTAGAAGGATGTGTGTTGAATTGAAGTAGAAAGGAAATAAAAAATTAATGATTTTTTCCGTTGTTTTCCCTGCATAACTGAGTTGCTTCCCAATTTTTATGATTTTATTTTTTGTTGAAAAATGGTGTGAATCAATTTATTATTCGTGCATGATTGAATCAATTATGGGACTTCAATTGTTTATACTTTAAAATTTGTCACCTTGAGCCTACAGATAAAATTCTAACCCAAAATTATGTGAAAAAAAATATTTGTACACGTGCTTGTCGATTATTTCTGTTTAATGCGTAATCCTACTCAAAGCAAATATCAAATTTTGATAAATGTTTGATAAATTAAAAAAAAGAAACAATGTCAATATTGTAATTGAAATGAAATGAGAAAAATCTTTCAATGTTGAAAAGTCTCAAATCAAAATAAAATAAAACACAAATTTCTTTGTCATAACTTACAAGTAAGAAAAATAATTTCTTATAAGTACATAAAAGTAAAACAACATGAAACATATAAAAAAATAAAATCAACTTTTCTGAATTTTTGTTTGTTCAGTCAACATGGTACAAAAAATGTTATTTTCATTTTATCATCATAAGCATCATCAGTAATATTAACATTAACAACAAAATACACATACAATCACACACACACACACACACACATAAAATATCATCAGAGAGAAAGAATAAATGAAAGAAAAACAAAATATAATGAAAATTATAAAAAAGTAAATACACACAAAGGAAAGCGTCATTCATTGCTTCTACAATTTCATTTCATCAAAATACACAAACACACACAGTGTTCAGACAAATAGCAGGAGCGATGATAGCGTTCGCGTTTACATACAAATAAAACGGGAAAAATTTATAAAAAAAAATTACAAAAACTCATTTCCCTTTGATGTTTCATTATTTGTGTTGTTTTGTATATTTTTTTTTTATACATATACCTTCTGCACTGATTTTTGTTACAGTTGCTTTTCAATACTAAATTAAAATTTTTTTTCAGAGAATAAAAAAATAAAAATAATAATGTTTAAGCTTCTCATTTAATGTATAAATAAAAGTTTTGTATGTAAATGAGCTGTGTAGAACAAACATATATTTTTTTTTCATTTTCTGATCAATATCTGGAAGACAATCTTCGGTATTTTTTCCACCTTTTTTAAGTTAATAAGAAAACAAAAATGGAAAAGAAAAAATGAGAGGTTGTTGTGCAAATGATAATGTAATTTCTTTTATCGATAAGAACACAGTGCTTCAAAAGAAGACATATTTTGAAATCTAAGCTTCAATCATTGAATTTAAGATAAAGAAGATGATTCCAAGATGTGTCTGATAGCATGTGGCAACAACCTGCACGGTTAGAAGAAAACGTGCCGCTGGAGTGCCGCATTTAGTGCCGCTAGCGGCACTAAAGTGCCGGATCACGGCACTGTACGGCACTCCAGCGGCACTACATTTTTATCGAATTTTTCACTTAAAACTAAGATTTTGATAATTAGAAAAGGCTTAAAGCTCATACTTTTTTCAAGAAAAATTATTATTTTTCGAAAAACCTCATGTTTCCATATTTTTTTTACATGACTCAAACTCGTGGAAATTAATATTCGAGTGATTTCAACTCGTGGAAATGAAGTTTTGAGCGATCTCAATTCGCGGAAATGAATATTTGACTTTTTTAAACTCGTGGATAATAAAATTCGAGCGATTTCACCTCGTGGGTTGTAAAATTCAAGCGATTTCAACTCGTGGAAATGAAGTTTTGAGCGATCTCAATTCGCGGAAATGAATATTTGACTTTTTTAAACTCGTGGATAATAAAATTCGAGCGATTTCACCTCGTGGGTTGTAAAATTCAAGCGATTTCAACTCGTGGAAATTAATATTCGAGCGATTTCAACTCGTGGAAATGAATATTTGATTGCGTTTAACTCGTGGGAATGAAATTTTGAGTACTTTTAACTCGTGGAAATAAATTTTTGATTACTTGCAACTCGTGGATAGTAAAATTCGAGCGATTTCAACTCGTGGAAATGAATTTTATTTTTTTTTTAATTCGTGATTTTAATATTCGGTGAATGTGGATAATAATATTAATTTCCACGAGTTGAAAACGCTTGAATTTTACAATCCACGAGTTGAAATCGCTCGAATTTTGTTATCCACGAGTTGAAATTGCTCGAATTCTACTATCCACGAGTTGAAATCGCTCGAATTTTACTATCCACGAGTTGCAAGTAATCAAAAATTTATTTCCACGAGTTAAAAGTAATCAAAATTTCATTCCCACGAGTTAAACGCAATCAAATATTCATTTCCACGAGTTGAAACCGCTCGAATATTAATTTCCACGAATTAGAGTCGTGTACATGAGTGCCTCCACGAGTTTGAACAAGCGTATAAAACTCGTGGATTCGTAGTCCACTTTATTTAAAAAAAAAAAAAAAATTAAAAAAAAATTAACAAAATAATTTTAAAAATAAATTTTTTTTTCTAAATAATTTTTGTACGCTCAAAATGATTTTTTTTCGAGTTTATTAATTTTACTTCAACTTTCTATGGTCATTAAACATTTATTTTAACAAAAATCTGAATTTAAAAACAAACATTTTATAAAAATTTAGTGCTGCAGTAGTGCCGCAAGTAGTGCCGGAGCAGTGCCGGAATAGTGCCGCTGAGTGCCGCTAGCGGCACTATTTGCGGCACGCTTTCTACTAACCGTGTGGTTTTGAAATGATCTTTGATATAAAAGCAAAGCAAAAAAAATCAATCGGTCATAGTTTATTTTAAACTTTTAAAATATGAAATCACCTTTTCGCATCTCATTTTAATTATAATATAATAAAATATTTAAAAATTTCATTCAGTAGCGTTATCGTCATGAATTTTAATGTTAATTTATTAGTCATCATGACACCAAATTTCACACAAATCACAAACGTTATCTAACAATAAACATCTTTTATTTTATTTTGAAAAAAAATTAGCATTACGTTTCGTTTGAAAGAAAATTTTAAAATAATTATAATAAGAAATGTGTCTCATAAAAACATCAAAGCATCATCGTTCGTCTTATTTTTTGTTCAAACTCTTGTGACAAACATTCACACTTTTTAATTTAATTTTGTTTCGTTTCTTATCTCAATCAAGGAACTAATTAATGTTTTACAGCTTCTTTTAAATGTTTCTCGTATGTTACATTTGAATTTAATTTCTGACTACTGTTTCTCGTCTTTTCACGAATAAAAACGTTGATTATCAAGATTTAAAAGTAAGGAATTGTGATGAAACACGGTCTTAAATCGTTTGACACATTTTATTACCTCAAAATTTCCTTTAAATTAGGAACCTTTTTTTTGTATTATAATATTTATTATTAAATTATGTGTAATAATTTGTGTTAAACCGCAAAATTTTAATTTTTTGTTCAAGAAAAAACTTCAGTAGCGGTTTTAAATAAACGTCTTTAAATATTTCACACGCAATGTCTTGTCTCTGATTCATTCACTCAAGTCAAAGAAATATCATAGAAATTATGATGTTTCATTTCTTTCTTTTTTTTTTAATTGAATTGAATTGAATTGGAAAACGTCAGAGTTTCACCTTTTGAGAAATTAATGATTGTATTTGTGGAAGAAATTTAAAAAAAAAATAAAAAGGAGGTGAATCATTGTAAAAATTTGGTTACAAGAATTCCATTCAATTCAAGACGATTCATCGTTGATTAATTTATTATAAATCGCTTTTTAATTGTTGTTTAATCGATTATTATTGAATTTTATTCAAAATATGACGAATGGAATTGAATTTCAATTCAGGTAACAAATGCATTTTAGAATTAAAAATATAAAACACAACGATCGTCTAATTTTCAAACTAAGTAAGGCCATTTTGTTTTATACAAAGTATCATTTTCACATGATTTGTGAATAAATTTGGTTCTAATAAAAAAATATTTATTAATTAATTATTTACGAGCTACTTTTTTAGGAAGCTTTATTACTAAAGTTCTTAATTTTCGTTTTATATAACTCTCAGACATGTTAAGATAAATAAACAATTTTTTTTTGAAAATAATTTGAATAAAAGCGAACCGAAACATCTCAAAATTGACCACTACTGTGACTTTATTCAAAAAATATTCAAATTTAATCCAATTTTAGACCTTTTTTTAACCAAAAATCGATAAAATTCGTCTCAACTGTCGAATATAAAACAAAAGACAAAATAAATATTTAGGTAGGCAGATATGTTTTTTAATTATTAATCATTCATTTTATTATTAAAATATTATTAATGTTATATTCCAGAAGGTAGCTTCTCTTTCACGAAAAAAAAAAATTAAAATCTATATTTATTAATAATAATCAAAAAATCACCATAATAATATTTTTAATGTCTATGTCGGCGTAGATCATTAAAAAAAATGTTGTGCATGTTTTAAAAGAACCTGCTAAGGAGCCATAAAAAATATGAGAAAAAGAAGCCAGTAAATTATGAAATATTAAATATTATTACGACATTCACAATCATATCATCAAAAAATCAGTATCCAATGAGCAAAGCCAAGTATTCTATGAAACTAAACACACATACACTTAAGTGGTCAAGCAAAATGAGCCAGACTTCAAACGCGGCAATTTAAAGCTTGTTTTGTCTTCATGAGGAATCAGCATGCTACCGAATAAGACGAAAACGAGACCCTTATCTCAAATATTGATCTAAATAAGAAAAAAAAATAATAATTTTCTGTTTGGTATCCTCTGGTGAATGTGAACATATAAAAGATTATAATATATGTAGAAATTTTGTGACATAATTTATTAATATGAGATAAAGGCATTTTTTATTATCATTTTAATTTTTTTTCCTCATGAAAATAATCACATTCATAAAGAATCCTTCTCAAAAAAAAGTCAACAACAAATATTTGGCTAATTAAATGCAGACTTTACCCCCGTTTAAGTGTAATTTATAAAAAAAAAAATGTATTTAATATTTAAAAATATTTTTTTAAGAGAAAACACATGTAATTTAATCTCTGAAAACGATTCATTGCCATTTTTCATACATTACGATCAATTTATTAACATTAATTTAACACGTTAAATTAAATATTCAGAAAATAAAAATTTCGAGTAATGACAAAAAATTAACTTTAATTTTTAAAAGAAATTAAATGGATAATAAAATAATAAAAAAAAGACACACACACAAAAAAAATATGTGATAATAATAATTAACATCATAAAATATGAAGAAATATTCGGTCGACTGTGAATTACATGTTTCATTAGAGTCCAAGTTTAATGATATGAGAGTAGGTATATGAATCGTAGTAATGTGTGAGTGCAAAGGAGTAGTCATTAAATATAATTAATTTTATGTGCAAAAAGGGACTGAAACAGAGTTTGATATACATTGAGTTTTAAGGAGGGCAATTGCTAGTTGTAACTGATTAATTGTGTGTCCTGGTATGTTGAACTCTGATTTGTGGCCTTGCAAACATGAATTTTTGTATTGAAGCCTTTATTTGCATCACAAATTTTTATCAACAAATATTTTTCTGGGCTTTTGAAATTTAAAATTATACTCACCCGGTTCTTAAATTGTCCTCGCTCATGGAAACCTGTTAAAAAATGAATTGGAGTAAAGATTATTTATATGTGATTATCAAACTTACCTGTGACTGTTGATTGATTCCTTTTATGTGCCGTGATCTGATCCACGAGCACCATTCACAGCTGCTTAACCAAGTCGAATGAACGACTGTATATCAAACCACTGCACCAACGGTACGCTCTTATATGTGGCCTGGTGGTGGTTTTGAAGTAATGAAGTCTTAATTTGCATCACGAATTAGAATCAACAAACTTTTTCTGGACTATTTAAATTTATACTCACCTGGTTCTCAAATTGTCTTAGCTTGTGGAATCCTGTTGAAAAATGGTTTGGAAGTTTTAGATTGTATAAATAAAAGATTGTATAGATTGTATATTGTATTAATTACCAAAACTCACCTGTAACTGTTGACTGATTGCTTAAATATGACTTGCTCTGGTGTTTTGAAGCCTTATATGTAGCCTGGTGATGGACTTTGAAGTAATGAAGCCTTAATTTGCATCTCAAATTCAAATCAACAAACTTTTTCTGGGCTTTTGAAATTTAAATTTATACTTACCTACCCTTAAGTTGTCATTGTATGGCTTCACTCATGGAGTCCTATAGAGAAAAGATTTTATGACTTATTACCAAAACTTACCTGTGACCTTTACTGGTAATCTTTCATTTAATCTCTATTCACCGCACCTGCATCTCAATTACATCTCATATCTTACTGTGTCTTTATTGCTAATTATTTATTCGCGATATTTCTTCACATATTCACATTTAATGTTCACAAGACTACTTGATACAATCATAATTATAATTGTTATTGTTATTATTGCGTTATGATATAAAGGAGCGTACTATTACCATTAAATAATAATTGCTATTAATAATAATTTACTTGTAAATTACCTTTTTATTTAAACGTAGCAAAAAACAACAACAGCAGCTTAATTGCCTTCAAATAGTTTTAAGTTGCATTTAAAAATTTTTTAATGTCTTTATTCTGGTAATTAAATAGAAATGAACTTGAATTGTGTCCTCAATTTCAAACGATTATTTGATATAGTGAAAGCCCAACAATGGATATCACTTTTGTTGACAATCATAACAAATATGATGTGTTATTTGAATAAAAACCGATAAATTCTCAATTATGAGCCTGCAACATCAAAGAAGAAGTAAATTGTGTTATTTATTTACTTTGATTGTATTTTAATTGTCGTTTATATTATGAGTATTTGAACTATTATTATTATTATCATTTATTTATAAAATACCGACCGTGGGCATTTCTTACCTTTTGTTACGATGTAAAATATATTAAATAAATATAAATCATATCAAAGGATATTTCTGTCATCTCTCTTCTTACAATAAAAATATTTATTTTTATTCTGATTTCAGATGATCGCGATTGCTTGTCATCAGTTTAACATTTTTTTTGTTGTTATTATTATTTATTCATTTTATTTCTAGAAACACATATCTAGAAGAAATTATGATGATTGTCGGCATGAATAATCTCTTTCTCGTGTCAAATCAATGCTATTATTTGAAGCTTCAAGTACCTTCATTTTTTTTTGTTATGATTATTTTTATTATCATTTAATGAAGTTAAGAAAAAAAAGTTCGATATTGAAGTAAGTGAACAGTGTTTTGTTATTGGCGTATCATAGCACCGCCTTTGATCAATATCATCATCACATTTTTCTGTTTATTTTTTTAAAGGTGCTTGTTAACTCAACTTGATATGCGCAATATTGTAGTACAAAATTCTTTTCGGACTTTGATGATGATTGTTATTGTTAATTTTTTTTATGAAGCATGATACAAATTTTATTTTCGTGCTATTCTTGTACCATAACAATGGAATTGTTGAAATAAAAAATACTTCTAACACGCTGGATCTTTATGAGAATTGAATAATATGTGCGTGTGTGAGAAAAATTTGAATTGAATTCTACAAAATAGTTTTTTTTTCTTATAACTTCTTTTGATTAATTATTTACATTACAAATCATCATCATCAGTCAATGAATAGTTAAGATTTTTCTTTATAATATTTTAGAGGAGAATAAGCAACTTAATAAAAATAATAATAATAAAAAATTAATCGTTTAAGATTTTTTTTTTGTATTTTATTTGTTTGATGAGCAATTTTTTATGCCTATAGAAGTCGGTGTGATTTTTCACTGATTTTGAATGGACCACCAGGTGTTCGGAATCTGAACTTTGCTATAATGGTTTATTTTTATGCCAAAGAATTAAGAATACATTCATGAATTCTGAATTAAAACTTCTATCTTGACTTAAAAGCTTAAAACCATCGATATTTTTTAACGTTTAAATAACAAATTTTGTTTTAACAATTTCATCAAATTAACCACCGACTGTGTCAGATAAAAATCAATTGAAAATTTTTCTTTCAAAAAAACAGTCGCAAACTTTTGTTTGATAATTGAAATGGAATAATTTAATTAACAGTCAAAAATATAAATACTGAAAAATTTTTGACAATCTGATCAGATTTGTAACTTAACTGATTATTTTTGATGATGATTCAGATTTGTGGTCATGTTTTTCTTTTGTTACATTTTATTTTGTGTTGACCAAAAACAAAAAATGAAGAAAGATTGAATAATTTAATAATAAATCAAATCTCCAAAAAGGAAAAGAAACAATGTATAAAAGGAGAATTAATCTGTATGTGACATAGTTTTGAAATAATAAACATGTCAAAGTGATTAGATGAATGAGATTTGATTGGCCTGGAACATGTTCAACACTTTAGTAGGGAAGTCGTGCTGAGATTTTAAATTTATATTTTTAAGCCGAATTTGTCAAATGCTATTTTGTTTCTCTTTTATGATAAGATACGGATTGATGAAAACGGGAATCAACGATTATTTTAAGTAGAGTTAAAATTTTAAATGTTTACCTTACATTTCTGTGTTTTTAGCTCGTTTTTCATCATTTTCCAAGGTTCTGATGTTGAAATAATTAGTTCAAACATAAATTAACACTTTTTCCATCATGAACTTTCTGATAAAAAATGCGTAGTTCTATTGAGTAGATACTTTTGAACTGTTTTCATCTTCACTAAATGGCAATGTCGAGCGAACAAAATTGTCAATTTGGTTGCGCAATTTTAATTACTTTTAACTGTCCCTACATATACCCTAGACGAGTGAAAAGACCTTTTCCACATAGAAAAAGCTACCTTTGAGGTAAATATAATTTTAATTCATTTGGTATATCAAACTTTTTTTCTTTAAATTTTAGATCTTGCTTCAGGTAATAGCACCACATCTACCCCGATGCCCTAAGTATTTGGTAGAAAAAAACTTCTGTGGGTCATTTGTACTTTAGTCAATCCAGCAAAGTTTTCAGACATTGGGGTGTCAGCTAAAGTACTGCCCACTACATTTTTCACGAAGTCAATAAAATAATGAATAAATTGATGTACTAATATGTAGTTTGCCCAAGCACAGCAGAGCAGAAAAGGATCTCAGAGGCAATAATTTGTTTTTTTTTGTAAGACAGACAGTTAAACGGATAAACAGACAGATAGACGAATCTGTTATACGGACTTACCAGATTTACTTTTAATTTTCAGCAAAAAATAGGATATCTTACCTCCACTAAATGTAAATGTTGGCATTTTTTGAGCAATTTTATATGCAATTTTGTTTGCAGGACGGAGCCAATAATTGATATTTTATTGCTGTCACATTTGTTTACATACACTCCCAGTTAACATCATTATCATCAGCTGTTTTTTGCTTTGATACCTAATTAAAATGGGTAAAGGATTATAAAATGAATTTGAAATGTAACCGCCCTTTTTAAAATAAAATTTAAGCTAATTCAAGTGTAAAACCCTCTAATTGAAATTTGAATTACAAGATCAAGGATTAAAAGTATAATTTTAAATAAATAAATTTTAAGGGATAATATTTTTTACTCGTAATTCTGAAGTAGTTGATATAATAATTATAAGTAGTCACATTTCAAAAATGGTGGAAATTTTTTTGATTTAAATGAAATCAATGATATGGAAACACATCTGTCACTGTTTTTGGCATATATTTTTTCCCTTTTAAAGTCTTTTAAATGTAAATCGTTCTAAAAAAATTTCAGTTAAAAATGTCTCGCATACCGATTTTAACTCTTTTATGTTATAAAATAACGCCCACACAAAAAGTTTATTGGACACAAATTCTTAATATTTCTTTTTTTCCTGCGTTTTACCATAATAGTGCAACCAACAATATCTTGTCATCGCATCTCATGTCGTGCAAAATTTCTTATATATTTAAATAAGTTTTAAATGCAAAGAAAAAAAGACACAGAAAATTTATATCGAATACCAATCTAAACGCATATTGCTTTATAAACATTATAAATCGCATATCCTGTCAGCACCATGTTTTTTTCTTGCATTTCTTGCATATGATACGGATTTTTTTGTCGGCGTCGCGCGCGCTCTCTCTCAAAATAACTTTTAATAAAAAAGTATGTAAAAAGCATGCGATGTTTAAATCTGTATTTTAAAATATTATTAAATTTTAAATTCAGATCAAAGATATTTTAATTTATATTTTACTTTAGCAAAAAGCATGTAACTTTTAAGAAAAAAATAAATTTATATATGAAATGCAAAACATATATGAAACGAAAAATAGTTGAACGTCACACATACGACGAGTCTAATGTCATAAAATTATCATTCATCTGATACATTTATTTTATTTTCAGAATATTATCGTCAACATTCCTTGTAATGTTATTTATGTCTCATTCAAAAAATTTATATGTATTTTATTTGTCATTTAATTTACAAGAAAATACCATAAGGAAAATTACTTTAATCAAAGGTGTCAAATTACGAAATCAATTGAATACCATGATTTTGTTAAATGTCACACTCAAAACCTCCAAAATATCATTGAATTGAATTCATTTCCATGTAACTGATGCCAAATCAGCCTCAAAAGACGCATTTTACAGGTTAAATTTCAAAATATAACGAAATATTAATCTTATGACCGAAATTGATTTCACCAAATTTCATGGATGATGTCTTAATTTAAAAAAAAAAACAAAAATACCAAGATTTCAACAAATTCGTGTCCATCGTCCACGCACATAATTTTTGTAACAAAAGAAACAATAATATTAATACACTTCATTTGTATTTCAAATAGGCCATGTCACATTATTTGACAATCATAATTAATAATAATTTATAATATTTTTATTTTAATAAATTTGTTATAAGGAGAGACAATAAAAATGTAAAAATTATTTAAAATGTTGTCGAGAATACTCATAAGATAAGAATAATATGACACTTTTACATGTGTTAAGTAGTTGGATTACGCCATGATGAACATTATTGATAATGTTAATAATTTTTGTTTTTTTTTTAATATTTATTTTATTTCGTGTTATGAATGAATGAAAAATGATCTTGGTGATAAAATTGAAATTAAATTGTTTTTGTAACAGAAGACCTAAAAAAAACAGTAATTAAGCGTCGAATGGCTTTTAATTGATAATTTTGAAGAATTTTGATCGCAACACACACACATTTAAATTAATTTTTGCTTTGACATGTGACAATGCACAGCCCAAAAAGACACAAGACGTCTTGCTGTTCAAAGGTTGTTATCGCATAAATTCTATCTTTTTGCAACTGCCATAAAATCGTTATTTTCATGATTTTCATTTAAAAAATTTAAAAAATATTAATAAAATACCAAAATTTTAAACGGAAATAATGTCATAAGTAAAATTTTTGGTATCAAAAATTATCAAAAAAAAATCACTTAAGATTTGAAGTAATTATTTGTAATCCGACACCTTCCATTTAAACTTAAGGACCCTTTAAAAACCAATTCAAACCCACTTAAGAGCATTATTATCTCGAAAATCCTATCAAAAACTTCAAAATTGTCCCAATAAAATCACCTTTATTTTTATGTAAAGTCATACTCATAATCTCTTAATAATACCCAAAAATATGTGAGATAAACCATCGTTTAAATGGTAGCTAAATGTCTCTAAAGATTGACATTGATATGATATTATGATACAAGAAAAAAATTCATCATAATCCGAGTTTATCGAATTGGGGATCACAATTTAGAGAGAAAAAAATTTAAAAAAAAGTTTGTTATTTTTATTATTATAAATGTTTGTTAAAATAATAATAATAATGGACACTAACACACAATGCAATGGAATTACAACATATTTTGACAAGATAAGAACTCTTTGATGTCTCTCTCTCACATTTTTGTCTAAAATGCCTTTTTTTATTTTGATATTTATTTTTATAGTACGATTTTAAATCAACAATAAATATTTTTCTAAGAAGCTTTTATTATTATTTTTATTTTTATTAATTTTAATAAATTCGAATGTTTTTATTTTACTTTTTAATAAGAAGCCGATTTAGTGGTAATTTTTTGATTGTAATCCATTGGATCAAAAATTTTTGACAAAAGAAATAAATAATAAAAACATCAAATAATCTGTTTTTTATGATATTATGGCCTTGGGATATGCGACACGCAAGTTAAGAATTTTTGATAAACAGGTGTCTTTATTTGGGTTTTAATGGGCGATCAAATCAGGTGAAAATAATAATGGATTTGGATTAGGTAAGAAATGAAATTTCATTTTATTGTGAATTTATTGATATTTTTGTGTCTTTTTTCAGGATATGAAGGTATCTGATGTGAAAAAGTGTTCATTTGTCCATTTTAAGGCTTTTAACAGTTAATTTTGTATAGAAACACATACAGAAACTTCACAATTTGGTATTTGACAGGCAATTGACAGTTAATTTTGTATAGAAACACATACAGAAGCTTCACAATTTCGTATTTGACAGGCGTTAACTTTCTATAGAAACACACAGAAATTTCACAATTTGTTATTTGACAGGCAATTGACAGGTAATTTTGTAAAGACACACATAAAGAAACTTCACAATTTAGTATTTGACAGGTAATTGACAGTTAATTTTGTATAGAAATACATACAGAAGCTTCACAATTTAGTATTTGACAGGCAACTGACAGTTAATATTGTTTAGACACACATACAGAAACTTCATAATTTGTATTTGACAGGCAATTGACAGTTAATTTTGTATAGAAACACAAACAGAAACTTCGCAATTTCGTGTTTGACAGGCAATTGACAGTTAATTTTGTATAGAAACACATACAGAAGCTTCACAATTTCGTATTTGACAGGCAATTGACAGTTAATTTTGTATAGAAACACATACAGAAAATTCACAATTTGGTATTTGACAGCCAATTGACAGTTAAATTTGTTTAGAAACACATACAGAAAATTCACAATTTGGTATTTGACAGCCAATTGACAGTTAATTTTGTATAAAAACACATACAGAAACTTCACAACTTAGAGTGACAGGCAATTGACAGTTAATTTTGTATAGACACACATACAGAAACTTCACAATTTCGTATTTGACAGGCAATTGACAGTTAATTTTGGATAGAAACACATAAAAGGGCTTCAAATGTCAACTGTCAAGTTAAATCTGCACACCACGTAATAAAAACAGGATTATTTCATATCGAAATTAACACTAGGTGGCGCAGTATATCATGCATTTAAAGAATTTACGTGAAAAAGTCACATTAATTCCCTACAGATCATTATCTAATCAGGAAGTAATCGGCATGTTAATCATTTCTATTTAAAATTAAATTAAATCTCTTTAAAGTATTTAAATATTTTTTTGATAAACAAACAAAATCTTTTAACATTTCCTCTTCAAAAATTAAATTTAACACACAAATTAAGAGCTATTATTAACCACAAATCGATACACATATATTTGTACTTCTCAAAGTAAATACAAAAAAATATACGCGTTTTTTTTTATTTCTTAATGTTAAAAGTAAACATCCCATGATAATAATCGTAGCCACAGCAAGTCAAACAATTTAAACCGATTATCGATACTATTTCATTTTTTCTTCCTCTTATTGCCTGTATAAGTGCGTATGGATGTGAGTGTGTGTAGGTGGACAACTTAACATTAAAATGATGATGGGAAATAAGTTAAAGAGTGTGTACTTTTATGACGTTATTTAAATGCTTTAAGACAATACACCGTGAAATGAGATGAGGACAAAAACAGGAAAAAATAAAACAAAATGTCTTAACTTGTATTGAGTCAATTGTATTAACAAATCATTTTTTATTATTAATATTTGAATGGTCACACGTTGTTTGTTGTCTTTTCTTATGTTATTCAAATATTGTATCATTCAATATAATAATTTAATAATAACAAAAATAGACAAAAAAAAATTTAAAACAAAATAATGTCAAATAATAAAAAGAAATAAAGAATAGAAAGACAAAAGGTATGCGCTTTATTTATTTTATGTTATTTTAAATGTTAAAAAAAAAGTTTTAAAAGAAACATTCTAATATTTCATATTTTTAAAATAAAAAAAATAATCATAATAATTTCATTTCCAATTCCAATATCAATTCAAATCCATTTATCCATTTATTGAAAAGACAATTCCAAATATTGGGGATGCCCTGCTGTGTAATCAGATATGTGTGTTGTTGTATTAAATTGATCAGAAAAATACGAAAATAAAAAAAAAGATACAAAAAAATTATAATAAAAATGAAATTTATTTATAAATTGATGATTGCTCCTTTACGCGTTTCTCTCACTTTACATGGAACAAAGTAAAGGCAGGCATTTCATCAGGAGGCGAATAAAAATGTTAAATAAAAATATTTGGTTGCTAGATAACGATCTGAAAAAGTTATATGATGAAATGATGAAGAAAAAAAATGTAGTAATCGAATTCGTTTCTGAAAAAATGAAAAATTGCTGTAATATTGTTTGTAATAATTCATGGAATTTTTCTCATTTGAATTGAATTGAATAATTGAAGCATAAATTTGTTGATGGAAGGTGTTAATAAAATGATGATTGTATAGAAATTAACACCAATGTGTCTTGCACCACAGGTGAGAATAACTTTGAAAAATTTTTGTACATTTAGAATATGCATTTTCACTGTTGGGAATTCCTTTCAACCCCTCTTTTATCATTTTAGGAATTATTTAAAATCAGATTGATGCACATTCCATTGGGATTGTTTAATGATGAAAAATTGTTTAAATATTCATTGTCATTTGAATTGAAATATTGATCAAGGTGTTCGATTGAATTAGATAAATAGTAAGACGTAAAGCATGTAAAGCTGTTTTTGGTGGCGTATGGTCAATTATGGCTGAAATTCACCCACATCTTGGTTCAATTTGAGGAAAAAGAAGGTGTCTTGTCAGCCGATTGCCATTGTTAAGGTCGGAGTAAGTCAATCAAGGGACATCTATTCTCGTACTTGCTAACCCAGAAAGCATCATTAATTCATCATTCATAACCTCAATTGTGCTGTAGAGTCCAAATCTTCACCGAACACCAAGAACGAGAAGAATTTTCTAAGATAACCTTCTTTAATTTGTATGAGAGAGAAGCTGAAAAGCGAGAGCGCACAAAAGAAAGCGCGTTTCTGGTCGAGGAAAAGACCAGACCATTTTTTAGTGATGGTCACTCAACCCGATGATGATAATGATGAATATAAGCGGGTATGCCCTTCTCAGCCACTTAGTGTTGGGCTTTTTGTGGGCTGTTTTGCGACTTATCCAAGATTATATTCACTTTTCACGATTGGAATTTCCTTCAAGAAGTCGTAAATTTCATGCAATCTGAATTCAAATAATGCTGTTGGATTTATTTGTCCGTTTAAACAACCAAAATACCTTCTTCTATTTTCTAATCCTCTACAAAAGCACAGTATATGTTTCGCAGTTCCTTCTTCTTCTTCACAAATTCTGCACAAGTCTGTATTGCTAAGATGCATGTTTTTCAAGTGTTTGAGCACTCTGGCATGTCCTGTAAGGATTGCGAACAGTACCCTCACTCAAACCACACTCATTCTCAGCAACTCACTTGGGCGTGTTACTGACCTTTAGGTATAAAGTTGTGTACATGTTGTGAATGATACATCCTTTGATTTTCCTAATACAAAGCTGATTTGTCAATAAGCCATTCAAATATGGAAGATTTAGCCGTTGTTAATACAATACCTAAGCAAGGTTCTTCTCCTGCAAATGTAGATCCTGATCCTTCTCAACCCGTTTAGCCAAAGTTAAATCGATGCTTAGACATTCGTCGGAATTTTGGAATCCAAAAGTTCTTCTTTCATTATACTTCGCGTTCGTACGATCTGGTCGCCTCATTACCAACTGAAACCTGACCTACATCACATGAATCACAATCATAATTTTATCACAATTTCTCACGCTACACCGCAAATCATCGGTAGCAAAACATGCAAAAATGATATTCAACTTACAACACATTCAAATTAATCAGCATAATTTCCCAGAAATTCAAGATCATTAAAACCACATCAGCAATCTTGAAATCATACCTTCAGGTTTCAAGTGCATTTAAGTAAAAGTGAATGTAGCAGCAACACATTTGTAGTAAATTTTCATATCATAACACCTTTAAAACAAAAAAAGATTAAATTTCATTCAAAATTTCAACTAAAACAACTAATTTCACGATAATTTTACACAAAATTAAATCTCCATTCATACATTTATCATAAAATTTCATATTCATATTATTCATAGATGCGCGTGATTCATTCAATGAATTAAAATTATTTTATTTTACTTTATTTTCATTCATAAAAAAAAACTATGACACGACTATGACCTGAACATAACTTTAACATATTTCACTTCAATAAAAATTTGCTGCATTAAATTTCAATGTTTTAAGATGCATTTAAATGGTGATGAGCCATGAATAATTGTGAAAAATTTCTCTCTATCCTCGCGTTCTGTTTTTCAAATACAAAAAATATTAAAAATTGAATTTATGAATTGAAATTTTTTGTTTACATTTTTTACCTGAACTTAAGGATCGTGATCGAGACTTCAAACGATTATTAGATATGTTTTTATGTAAAATCGTGGCATGGCTCCATCACAATTTCAAGCTACTCGAATTCTCATTTTTTTTCTTCTCTTGTCTGGATGAGTTTAGGTATAATTATTAGTTAATCATTTGATTTGGTTATAAATGATGGGTTAATTGTCTGTGTTAAACTGGATAATTATCTGTTTTGATTTAAATTAATTGTTTTTCGTGGTTTCTTTTACAGTTTTTTTGGGATTGAAATGAAACCAGGTGATTGAAAGAGGTATGTAAATGAATTTTAAGTTCTATTTGATTCATTTTCATCGTTTTAAGGTCCATTAAGCTCGCCAGTTGGTTTGAATTACCTTCAAAAGTTATGAAATTTCTAAAATTGAGTAAACGTCTTAGAAATCGTTGTCTTGACAACGTTAAATTTGAATTTTCATAAAAAGGGAATACTTACATAGCTAGCTAGTTATACAACCAATTACTTAGTTGAAGGATTTGTTTCCAGTGTTCTCTATCTTGCGCCACCTGTTGAGAGTTTTGCACTCTTAACGCTCTCAGATCCGATGGGCATTGTCGATCCACCTTGCTTTAGGTCGCCCAACATCTCAACGGCCGTCTGGATCACTTCGGAACAGGGTTACTAGGGCTCGGTTAGGGTCCATTCGTTCTAAATGCCCTGTCCAGCTTAATCTGATTACCTTTACTACAATGTTTGGTTCTCCATATTCACGTTCCTATTCAAAGTTGTATCTACGTCTCCATCTTTCGTCCTCCAGTTTAGCACCAGAAATAGTTTGCAGTACTATGCACTCGAACGAAAGTAGCAGTTGATCATCGTTCTTGAGGGTTGGCCTTATATGCTTCTGGCCTTATAAATGTCTTGTAGATTACAAACTTGGTTTTGTTGGTTAAGAGTTTGAAATGTAGATGTCGTTGTAGTCCATAAAAGCACCTATTGGCCACCATAATTCTTTTCTTGATGTTTGGATGCCAGCACGCCTCATTGCACCCTCTAAGGCTACATTGGACAGGAGTGTAGACAGTACTTCCTCTTGTCTAGTTACATAGGTCCCTATTATCTATATTTTTTGACAGAAGTTTGTCACCTGATGGTCTCGTTTAATCATTTCATGTAAAGTTAAGCATGACACGTGTCCATTTAAGTTAACAAAAAAAATCGTTATCATGTCAGTTAAATTTGAATCGAATTGAATCAAATTTTCAACTCGATTTCATAAAAATTTGTGAACAATACCACCAGAAACAATTATCAACAATATCATTCATTGTTCAATTCATAAAAGCGACATTAAGCTATAATTTCGTAGGACGAGCTCGTGCTTATGCGTTTTAAGAGTAAATTCTTTCTGGAGCAACTCCCATTTTATATTATGAGTATTCTTATATTTTTTTTCTTAAATATTTCATGATCAAAACCTTTGGCCCGATTGTATTCATAAAATCTCTCATATACATGTATGAGCAATGTCTGGAATGGAACACCATGTAGCACTTATTTCGTCGTGTCTTCATTAGAGTATTTACATTGTACTTTAAAATCTCATATAAAAAAAAAATTTATAAAGCATTTTATGGGTGTGACAATAATCGATGTTTTTATTCAAATTTTTTTTTTTATATAAAATAATGATCAGACATCAGTTCAACTGAAATGATGATGTTTGTATACTAAAAATATAATTTAAAAGTAAATTGATACTTTGTTTCTGTGTCTCTCTCATTTAAAAATTGTTTTATTTTATTTTAGAAAAAAAAATCAAAATAAAACTGGATGCCTCACACACACATTTATTTTTGTTGTCATCTAATGCAAATTATTTGAATTTCATGTCTAGTTTGATGTTTAACATTTTCAAATACAAATCGAGAGTATGGTCAAAGCTGATGCTAGTTGTGAGGTCGTGTGTCTAAACTTGTTAAATTAAATTAAATTAAATAAATAGATTCCACTTCATATGAATGTAAATTTTGAAAAATTATTATTCACATTCACAAATCTGTATACATTTATGGAGAGGGGTCCCAATTAATCATACGCACGTACTTTGTTGCAGTTCGATTTAAATTGATTCCATTTCAAGCAAAGATATTTAAATATTGATTTGCTTTGATGATGTTTTACGTAAACTGAAATATGATGAATGATTAACATTAACATTAAATATGTTTTTTTTTTCATTTTTTGTAGCTCAATGAGTCATTTTTGAAACAAAATTGATAGGAAATTCATCATTTTTTTGTTGTATTATTTTTTTTTTGTTAAATTTATTACCCTGTTTCTTGACTAAACGTTTTGTAGGAGGAAATAATTTAATAATTTCTTACTTGAAATGTAATGTTAGTTCATTTTTTTGTGTGTTGAATCGATTGTCTTGTTAATGTGTAGCAATCATTGTAAAACACATAGCTGCCAGCATTTTAGCCCACACAACTATTTATTGTGAGATTATTGACGATGAAAATGAATTAAGAGCTACACCTTGTAATGGATGTGAAATTTGTTTTCTAACATTAAATAGATTTTGTCCTTATAGTGCGAAAAGTGAATCGATGCCTGCTTTTCATTTTTTTTTAATTTTTAAACACTAAATAAGGTTTTTTTTTGAAAAATAATAATTTTTAAGCAAATCAAAATCATCAAGATTTTATCCATAGTGTCTTTAACCCTCGTATTTGTTTATGAGTGCCCACACTGCTCTTTTTTTGAAAATCGACTTTTTTTTATCCGAACCAACATCCACCGGTTCCTCTGAATTTGTAAATTTTGTTGAATTTTTGTGCATCAAACATTAAAATTCTAAATAATAAAAATCACAGTCCAAAATCTAAAAAACTGAAGTTACTGAAGTTTATCAACTTCAAAAATACAAGTTTTCGAAATGTGAACTCAAAAACATAAAACAAGCGAAAAAATTAAAATCTGAAACTTGTACAATTTTTTATTATGACAGTGATATAAAAGCTAAAACTTTTTATGGCTTATTCATCAATATTCTTTTAAAACGGTAACTAATTTTAAAAATCTCAGCTCTTTTGAAAATTTTGAGTATTTCTGATTTTTTAAACTTTTTGTAATTTGTATGTTTTTTGACTTGAGTTTTTTAAAAATTTAAAGTTTTTTGACTTTTTTGAGTTTTTTTGAAAATATTGAGTCTCTTGAAAATTTTGAATTTTAAAAAATTTTGACTTTTATGAAATTTTTGAGTTTTTTGACTTTTTTGAAAATTGCATTTTTTTTTTTTTTTTAAATAATAATAAATCCGTGTAAATACGAACATAAGTCTAGAACTTACTTTGGGTCTCAGATGAATGGTTCGGGTGATACGCGGTCTAAAAGAAAATAGCGTAAATTTTATAAAAAACTTGTAAAAATTAATTTCATAATTCCCGAAGTAGTAAGGTATTATTAATTGATAAAACTATTTAGTAGAAAATCAAATTTTTCAATTCAGAAAATTGTTAACCATTTAAAATTGGATTCTCCTTTATATAAATATTTGAATTTTTTGATAATTTGACTTCTGTTTTAAGAGAAAGTTAAAATGATGTTTATTCTTTTGATATAAAATTCGCATTAATATATTTGAATAAATTCCCATGAAAATTAATCATCGCCACATTATCTTAATATTATTTTTATTTGTTCATGATTCATGCTCAAATTACACAGAAATCAAACAATTAAAAATGAATATTTTATTAAGATAAGGGCCTTTTTCAAATGAATTGATAATCGAGAAAACCTTTATAAAAATAATGTTCTCAGTAAATTATGAGATTGAAATTCGCATAAAAGTTCATGCTCGCATTTTTAATCTAAATTGTGATTTAGTCGGAACTCAAAAAATTATCAACAAAATTAAAAAAAATTATTCTTATTTATTTTGTATAAATTTGAAGAGCTACTAAATTGTACTTATTCGTATTTGTTTTTTCAACTTGTAAAGACGTGAAATTATTTTTTAATTCATTAAAATAGAAAATAGTTTTAAAGTTAAATTATGAGACATTTAATTTCAATATTATTTTTAATGGTGTGTTTGGTCTTTGTTTGCTTAGCAAAGAATTCAAGTAAAATTTTGAAGGATGTTTGTAAAAGTGATCCAAATTTACACTGGCTTATGTGGCTTAATGATAAAGGATACGAAGAAATTGACGAAGATGCATTTAAGAATTGTAATGAATTAACTATAATCATTTTACAGTACAATAATTGGTATAAAATACCCCAAAAAACATTTAAAGACAAAGGATTATGGAAATTAAGAGGGTTATTCATAAGCCATGGAAATATTCCAATTATAGATTGGGATTTAACCGATTTGCGACAACTTTTACAATTGAAGATGGGTAATTTGAATATCACCATTCTTCCAAGTAAAACTTTCGAAGGATTAAAAAATTTGGAATTATTGTTTATTAAATCGAACCAATTATTTGACCTTGATATTGAGGGAATTTTTCAATTTACACCAAACTTGAAACATATTTTCTTACGCGATAACAACTTTAAGTGTAGTCGATTAAGTGAAATCATTTCATATCTCAAAAATAAAAATGTTGTAGTGTTTACGAATACTGTTGGTTTAAGAAATCGCAGCTACACACCTCAAAAACTTGAAGGCATCGAATGCTTAAATGATGAACAATGGCAAGCTGAACTCAAAGCAAATGGACTAGAATCTTACTCTTTAGAATGCTTAAAAGGACAACCTGATTGCACATCCAATGAACAAGTTTCTGAACCAACCTCAAATCACACAAATACACAAGTCGAAAACGTTTTCAACGAAACTCAAACAGAATTAAAAGCATTTGATGAACACAATAATAGTGGTCATAAAAATGTGGCAGCAAACCTTGAGTCACAGAGTACTGTTTTAAAACTTACAATTGTTTTTTACTTATTTCTAAAATTGATGAAAAGTTTGATGAATTAAATCATAAAATTGAACAAAAATCTGAAAATTATTCAAAACAATTGCAAAACAAATCCCGTAAATCAGGCAATGATTTAGATGATGATTTTCCTTTAATTTAAACCCAAAAATATGTGAACCAATAACCAAAAATATAATTCAACAATATTATTTTTTTTGATATGTTAAATAAATTTATTTATAGAGGCAAAAAACTGAGTTTTAAACTTATTAAACTGGCAAAGTCTAATATGAAATTCATCTAAATCGTTACTTATCATGCTCAAACTAAAGTAAAATCTTGTTAATTATTCAAAATGAAAGAAAATGTTTAACGTGATCGTGAACAAACACGAGTGCATTTCTGTATATCGAAAATTCCGTAGTTGTAAATTTTTTTTTTGCAATTTTTAAAAATTTGCGATTTTGGAAATTTTGACGATTTTTTGAGGTTGACGAAAATTTTTCCATTTTAGAAAGTTTTTGAAAACATTTTCCGGGTTATGTAAGGTATCTGAAAAATACGCGGATATCGATTACTGATCTTGATCTCTGTCTTTCAATTGGCTTTAATCATTCTTGGAACATGTTTACTTATCGGAATCTCAATAACTATAATACTTTACTTGAAAGCATCACTACAGGAAACTGATACTATTTTACCTGATAATCGACAAATTTATTTGGAATGTAACCCGGATGACTATGATGATATTGAATTAACCGTTAACTCAAATGAAGATAAGTGCAAGGGGACATTGGTTCCCCAAAAAGGTGATGATTATGATCACTTGGATTTTTTGAAGCAACCTAAGGTTCATGCAATTCCAATGCCAAAGAATCAATTGAAGAAAATAGAAAAAAAAGTTCAGGTCTAACATATCATAAGGGTGGTCTGTCATCTAAACGACTTTTGGTCAAAACATCGCTCACACAAAAGAACACAATTCAATAAAACAAATAATAACACTGTGGATTTTAGTTTCAGAAAAAAAAGAATTATGTACTTTTTTTGTTCAAAAGAGATAATATTTACGTCTTTTCCTGTCACAATTTCACACAAAAATCATCCTTTGTCCAAGTTATCTCATTGTGTTAATAAATGTTTTGGAAACAATTGACCAGAACAAGTGACAATGAATTTACCTGATTCTCAGGAAAACAAACATTGTAAAAAAATGCAGAAGCTCTAACAATTTTAATGCGATTTCTGGTCTTAAAAAAACACAAATTTTTTTCAAAGACATAAAAAAAATATCTTTAGAAATGAAATCAGCGCTACAGGGTGCCAAATGCCAATTTAAAAAAATAGAAAATCAATCGAAATCAATCAATGTGACTCATTATTGTTCATTACTTTCACCTCATCTTCATCGTCAAGTAATATCAAAATAAAATAAATAAATAAACATTGAGTAATTTCACACAATTTCATCGAATAAACATCTGATTGACATTGAATTCTGCTTCCCATCTTTAATGTTCAAGTCAATTTACTTGTATCAATATTTATTTTAAAATAAAATAAAAATCCTTTTATATCGAAATTAACAATGTCAAAGAATTTAAAAAATATAAATAAATTAATAATCAAAGATTTGAAAGGAGTCATGTGGTGCGAATCGAAATCTTCAAAATACTTATATCTAATTTTTTTTTGTGTGTGTAACCTTATTATGATTAAGATTATGATTATAATCAAATGAAAAGAAAGAAAAAAATGACTTAAGTATCTTAAAATATAAACAAAATCCAAATCTCGGGTGTCTCTTTTAAAAGGATTTGAAACATTATATTGTTTGTTTATGCAATTATTTCATGCTTTTAATGTGACAAGTATTTAAATTTAAATGAAAATAAGCCGATTTTGATGGTACAGTGTGAGAGATTTTGATATTTTGCAACAAAGTATTATTATTATTTTTTTTTGTATTTATAGGTATATCATTTAGTGGTGTTTTTCTGTTTGTTTAAAAGCATTGATATATTGAATGGATTTATTAAGTGGATTACAAGAATAGTTAAGACGATTTCCATATGTGCAGTACATTTTTTGTGGATTAAGAAAATTTAATTAAAATTGAAGACGTCCCTTTTAAAAGTTGAAGAAAGAGTTTGAATCTTAAATTAAATCGAACAATATGGTCTCAACCCTTAAACACCCACTGGCAGGGAGACTTGCTCTCGTTAGGACTAGGCGTCTAGTTCGAAGCGAAGGAGCTCCGTCACAGTGGGCTCGAATTGCTCCAAAGAAAGTAGCCTCGTGCAAAACATTGTTCAATTCCTAGCACTCTTCTTTAATTCTCTCTCTGAACATGATGCAAGATAGCCTTGTGTTAGCTTTGATCAACTCCCAGCAATATTGTATTCTAACGCAGCGACAAATTAATTTAACAATTATAAGAGCTCTCAAATCAAAAAACAGGAAAAAAAAACTATTCATTTATTTAAATTATGATTTATCCCTTCAAGGACCTCGGTCACTGAGATGATCACTATAGATTTAAAATATAATTCATAATAATTGTAATAAATAATAAATAAAAACAGAAACTACTTCGTCAATGGCCCTAGAGACCAAACAGAAAACATTAATTTAATGGTACATTCTCAACCCAAAACCAGTGGGGAAACTGTGTTCCCTCTGGTGCCCCACTGGTTTTGGGTTGAGAATGTAAACGACTTCTTGCAATTTTAAAAAACATTGTATGGGAAAGTTGTAGGTTATGGAATTAGTTATAAAAAAACGAATCAATTTCCGGTGATGACAAGACAGAATTTTTATCACACACAAATTCAACTGTTATGGAAATTGAATAGGGATTAACGGTTTGACTTCCAATCTTAATTTTAACAGTCAATCCTATTCTAGGACATGGAATTTTGCAAAGAGAAATGTCTCTTTTTCCAGCTGCTAAATGAAAATAAAAGGCTTAATAAAGGATTGGAAAATTATGGATGGCAAGATGAAAGCTAAGGCTCTATTCAAAAATAGTTTAACTGCTGTTAATTCTTGTAATTCACTCTATGAAATCTTGGATGGAGGAGAGACACTTATGTCTTACCAACATATGAAGTAAGATTAAAACTCCTTGATATGGAAACTCAACACGCAAGACGAAGAAGATTTGACATTACGTTTTGCTATGATTTGATGAAAAAAAATAAAAAAATGTGACATACTATGCAATAAAATCATTCATCATCAACCTGCTCCACAAAATCTAAGAAGACGAAAACTCCTGCAAGTTCCTTTTCATCAACGGAACTACACTTTTAACGAACCTTTTAGTAGGATTGCAAGGTATCGACCTTGACTGAGGTTAATCCTAGCAAAGCTGTTTTCAGCAAAACATTAAATTAAATAAATTTCTGTAGTTAAAATATTTGGAAATAATTTTTTCTGCCAGTATTTGGCACACAACAAATAAAAATTGTTTTAATGGCCACCCTTGTTGGGGTTCGTTGACTGAGTTGGCTGGTATGATTGGTAAGAATCTTGCGACGGGGACTAGTATCCAGTCCCGGACATGAAAATTGGTTTGTGTTTTTCGAGTTCTAAATTAGCTCTAGTTTTACTTAGAATGCATAAAAGTCCTCTTTGGATTTTTAGGGGTGCTGAGTGAAACCTGAGGGCGACTGGATCTGGATCAGGTAACAGTATAATTTCAAGGTTCCACGTGGTAAGACCATAGATAAAAGGCGCTCTCTATGGAAGTTTCGTCTGAAGTAGTATGAACATAATAGGACCATTGGGTCCGCGATGGAGCTTGTTCATATCTAATCTAATGGCCATCCTATAAATCTGAAACTGATTCTACTGTCTAAATAGATAAATTTTACACTTGTTTTAACTCCTAGGTAAAGTTTATAGTATCTACTCTAGACCTATACTTACCTAAGCAATTCATATTCAATTGAAAACTCACCTTTTGAAATACCATCAAATTTAAAGTCAATTTACAAAAGGAAAAATAAAAACAATTTAATTTATTTTTTTATTTAAATGTTCCACATGTTAAATTTTTATTCCTTTTTTTTATCAAATTACTGATTATTCATTAATATTATAATATTTCGACATTTAATCAAGATTCTTAATATTTTTATCATTTTTTCTTAATAACATATTGTTTTAATGTTCTTTTAATTTAAAGTACATAAGGCAAGATTTTACATTTCAATTTAATAATTTTGGATTGACTTTAAAATAAAAAAAATACATAAAATTTATCAAAATTCTTAATTATTAAACATTTATTGCATACAAAATATTATAATTATTATTATTTAAAATAAATAGAATAGGAACATTCTATTATTAAAGTACATTTGCTTTGATTATTATCATATAAAAAAAAAATGTGAAGTGATTTATCATTAATTGAAAATGTGTGTGTGTGTGTTCGTATGTGTAACTTATAAAATCATAAGTTTATACAATTTAAACAAAATATGATAATCGAAAAGTAACAAATTTTTCATTTTAATAACAGTTTTAATAAGAAAAGTTATTGTTTATTATTATTTGATTGATTATATAAATGTATATGATATTAAATTAATAATTAAATTATAATTAAGTTTATAAAAAAATGCATATTATTAATACTATATTTATATATCATTATCATCATCATGAATAACTAAGTTTAATTTTTTATTTAGGAAGATTATTTTAAGCTTTTTCCATTATTATTTTTTTTTATTTTAATTTTAATGTAAAAGTTAACATTTTTTTAGTTAAATTTAATTAATAATAGACTAGAATCTATTCTAAGCACGGCTTAAATATGTTTTGATTTTTTTCATTTTTTAAACGTATAATAAAAAATTATTTAAACTGGACTCGAAAAACTGGTTCAAAGCATTTTGTCTTGAAAGTCTTGTAACTTTAGGATTCATTACATTGCAAAAAATGTAAAATTTATTTCAAGAAATTTCTGTGTAATTTGGTCGGTGTTTGATGTTTATTATTATTTTATATTTACTTTTAAAATTTAAACGAAAGATCAAAAAGTTTGAACTTAATTGTTCTTTCAATTAAGATTACGCAAAAAGAAAACAAACACTTTTATTTGACTTTCAAAACAACCATAAATTTAATGTTGTTTTTATTAAGATTATGAATTGATGATAAAAATTATTAATTCGCTTTATATGTAAATTTAAGTTAATTTTAAATTAAATATTAATATAATATAAGAAAAAAAAATATTTACAGTATAAATTAAAAATGATTAAAATTACGATGTTTAAACTTTAATTTCAAGTAATATATTGATTAATAAATTTTTCGTTTTAGTATGTCCTGTTTCCATAATAATTACCATAGTTCTCCATGTGAGCGGATCTGTAATTAAATTAGAAATAAAATGAATTATGATAGTTACATATGACAATTTAAGTGAATCATATTTTAATGATATCAAAATGAAGACGAGAATTTATATGACTTATTTGTTGAAAATGACTTTGTTTAAATAATGTCACAATAACGGTGCAGTATGGCGGTATATTGGCCTCAAATTAAGAGAATTATATTTTATGATATTATTTTTGTGGTTATGTCTCACTTTTGTTAGATAATGTTCATAAGAAGATGAAATTTAGCTGAGAGTTGTTCCGGTTGTGACTATACGAATATGACTGAATAACACATCGAGAAGAAAGTTTTTTACAAACGGTTTGTCTGTAGTTTCAACTTTGAACTAATTTATTTTTTTTTTAGTTATGCTGCAACAAAAACAGAGACAGTGAAAGATAGTGGAAGCTATTAATGACCCAAAAAGTATGAGGAGATGGGCAAACTGACCTTCAAGCTCAATAGAGTCATGATCTCTCCAATTCATTGAAGAATTTGGGCCAAATTATCTTTTTGTACTTCGCATACACGGTAAAAACAAAAGTTGCCGTAAAGTTGCCGTAAAACTTGCCGTATACAGCAAGTTGTTGCCGTATACGGCAACTGTACGGCAACTCTACGGCAAAGTCTACGGCAAGTTTTTGAACTTTGTACTACAGAATTTTCATTTTTTGAAATGTGATATTTTGATAAATATTTGTCGTAGAAAAAATTCTAAATATGTTTTGGAAACAACAGAAAAACATCTTTTAGAATCTTATACAACATTTTAATTTTTGTAAAAACATTTGAGTTTTAGAGCGAAAATTGTAAATTTTTGATACAAATTATAAGAATTGATGCAAACAAAACAATATGGTTGAACATTTGAGTAATACAAGGCACATGTATGAATCAGCAAAAGTATGAGTTCTACCATATTGTTCGATTTGCATCAATTTCCAATGGTTTGTATAAAAAATTTACAATTTTTTGCTCTAAAACTAAATTTTTTTTACAAAAACTAAAATGTTGTATAAGATTCTAAAAGATGTGTTTCTTTTGTTTCCAAAACATATTTAGAATTTTTTCTACGACAAATATTTATCAAAATATCACATTTCAAAAAATGAAAATTCTGTAGTACAAAGTTCAAAAACTTGCCGTAGACTTTGCCGTAGAGTTGCCGTACAGTTGCCGTATACGGCAACAACTTGCTGTATACGGCAAGTTTTACGGCAACTTTTGTTTTTACCGTGTATAATTATATCGTA
>LN483501.1:51568-133743 GCA_900002565.1 Culicoides sonorensis | reverse complement strand
TGATAGTGTGTTGAGCAATCTATCGCCATATACATTGACTACATCTAAAAAAGAAGAAAATATTGTTTTGTGTTTGTTTTTATACCTTATCCAGTTAATTTATTTATATTTTGATATTATAATAAAAAATAATATTTAAAAATCAAAGAAGAAGTTTAATTATACGATGAATTATATTTACAATAATAATAAAAAGAGTAAAATGTGAATGTTAACATTGATGATGGTGATGATGAAATTGAGTGGAAATTTTGTGCAATCTAATAAATTTGTGTCACTGTGCAACAAAAAAATTAAATTAGAGGAACATTTACAAGTTAACAAGGATATAAACTGGGTCTTAATTAGAAAAGAATCAGAGCCGTATTCAGATTCTTTGAGTCATGTTTAACATTTTGAAGGTGGCTCCCTACAAATGAACTCCTAGAGCAAAAGCATTTATGATAATATCTCATGAAACGAGAAACCATCTGGGTTTGGAGAATTTTGGAACGTCTTCACAATCAAAGCACTGTATTCTTCACTTATCGTGTCAATTATTGATTACAGAAGTATCATATGGATGCCACACTTCAAGACGATATAGGAAGATTGGAATCAAATCAAAAACAATTTTCTGTTTGAGGAACCTTGGCTGGCAAAACCATTTTCATTTACCGCCATATGAACACAGATTGAACCTCTTAAATATGACAACGACCGATGATAGGCAGATAATAAACTGTACTCTCTTATGACATCCTCATCAATAACATTGACTTAAGAAAAATAGAAGCAATTTCATAAGAAGAAATAATATTTTTATCTTAAGAAACCCCAGAGTTCTGGAAGAGAAAGCAGTGAATTCGGCTTATCAGGGCAATTCATTGATCCCCACATGTATATCCATCTACAATGAATATGCAGCATACTTCAATCAGACTGAAAGCAAAAATTTGATAACAAATAAGTTAAAAAGTAAATGTAAACAAAATTACAAAAGATGGTCTTAATTAGATCGAAATAAATAAATGAATAACAAACTATGAAAGAAGCTCTTTTGACCTGGTTTAGTTTAGGAAAGTCACCACAACATCTCATGAAAGTGCTAAGGCATGATACCTTCACATTTGGAATGGAATCATGACAGAAAAGCTTCCTCAGGGCAAACCATAAGAAGATATGCAGTAGTCTGATCATGTTCGATGCAATATTTACCATTGAATATCTAGAGTCAAACTGACGAATTATAAACTCATTGTACTGTGCGTTGATATAATGTGAGACATAAAAATCTTTGAAGCAAGGGTAGATATCATGGAATCAAGCAGAAGTCCATTAATTCTAAGTAGCCCAGTCTTGACTTCAACTGAAAAACGGTTCCGGAAAGCCATCGAAATCTTCTAGATCTCGCTCTAACCCTATTCTACGAATTGAGACGGTTCCCATTTTCGAATTTTCTTGTTGCACTGTGATTTGAATTTAGCGAATTAATTTTTAAAAATGATTTTAATGAGTGACACTTTACTACATTTAAAATAATAATATTTTGTTTGAATCTAAATAACAAATATGTTATTACTTATATTTTCTGTATTAATAGTTACTCTATTGAAAAAAAAATACGTGAGAAAGTTAAAAAAAAAGAAGAAAAATGTCTTTTTGTAGGTGTTTTGTTTGCGTATTATTATTAATATTACTATTTAAATGGTGTGTGATTTTCTGCATGACTTCGACTTATTTATTGCGAAACATAATAAAAAAAAATTTAAGTGTGAGAAAAAAAACTTAATTTTTTCATCTATATCGAAACGCAATTAATGTGTTCATTCATTGCATTTTCAATTCTTCTGTCAATTCAATTTAAATAGAGAGAGAAATTTTTCAATATAAAACTTACCTGTGCTGACGATAATTATCTTGTCGTTTAAAGTATTTGCCACAAATTTCACAGGAAAAAGTCATTTCAGGACTTTTGTGTGTCCGTTCATGGATCATCAAATTGTATGGCTTTGTGAATCGTCTTTGACAATATTTGCAGACAAATTCACATTTTGGTCGCATTTTTCGTCGAGTATCAGACCGACGATCATCATAATCGATACGCATTACTGCAAACATTTTATCGTTCTTGTTTTATTTTTCTTTAAATTAAATTGAAGTTTATAAAAATGTAGTAAAGATAAGAACTTGTTGATTTTAATTTAGTTTTATTTTTATATTCTCTGGACTCTGTGTCTCTCTCTTTATTATGCCTTCTGTGTGTTTAAAAGTTTATTTTCTGTAAAGAAAAAAAAAAGAATAATAATAATAATAAATATAAAATTGATAATAATAAATATAAATAAGACGAATAAAAAAAAGTGTAAAAAGGTGTTAAAATATTATCTAAATGACTGAAAAATTATTGGAATATATTCTTTATTCTCGGTTATTATTATTTTATGGTATTACAAGAACACACCATACATGGATAGTGGCATCTATAATGTTATCATCGTCATTCTGATATATTTTATTATAATGTACTTTTTATTATAATTAATGCAATATTGTGTGCTTCTTGTTGTCCCTGATGACACACAATCTGCGTGCTCGTGCTTTTATATACCTCTAAAATTTCATATATGAATAATCTCAAATTGTTGGTAATGGAATTTCATGCACTTCATTGCAGTTACATTGGATTTTATAACTGTCATCATTTTGTAGGGTGGCCAACTTTTCATTTATTCATGAAATCAACCGTTTTTAATGACATTTTTCAATTTCATTTGAAGCATGGACGTAATTTATCATGATAAGTCATATTCGATCAAGTTTTTAATAAAACTGAAACAAAATTATTTTGATTAAAATTTTTGTCCACCCTAATTAATACACACTGAAATGAACATGATCAAAGCATGCTGTTGTGTATTTTAATAATGACAGTTGTCATCGTAAATATTCATAATAAATTCTGAAGTCTCTGAGTTGTAAGTCATCGAGTAATTCAAGTCATTTTATTTTTTTTCTTCTTAATATTATTACAGTAATAGCATTCAATTATATTTTTCATCTCTTACAATTTCTATATTTTTTGTTACTTTATTCATGATTATTTCTTACATACAAATATATAATTGAATATATTTTTGAACACCGTTGCATTTCATTACTCACATTTAACTTAAGAAGAAAAAAATGTTGCATTTGAATAATGTCACTTACAATTGTCGGACTTATTTCAAAAAGGTGAATGGAATTTCAAAGGTTTATGTTAGCTTATGACTCATTTTTCATGAAATTTCATTAAATTGAATCAATTACAATTTTTTATAGCAAAAGTATGTCAAAATTCGTCGTCACATTGTCTGATTGGTTTCTTTTATCAGGAATTTCTGTTCAGTTTATGTAACAATCAAAAAAAAAATATTTTATCAAAAAAAAAACCTGTCTCAATACTAAATCGAAAAAATACGTATAAATTATAATTTATGTATTGGACAGACAAACCGTCATCATTTATGTGCTTGAATGAATAGAAATAGGTAGATCAATTTAATAGATAAGGCAAAAAACCGACGATATTTTATCTTATCCTTGTCACAATCAAAATGACATCATTAGAAGAAACACTACGAAAATTAATAGTTAAATGTATGAATTAGTTAAAAAAACACCTGTTGAGTTAATTTTTTTGTGGTTAAAGTTGATTTGAATTTAATGTACTCTTTTGTTTCAGATCTCGTACAAATGAGTTCTGTGTCCAATATAACTTTGAAATCAAAAGAAGCTCATTTTGAAAGTGCCACTCAGTGAAAAGAAAATCATTCAAATATGATTATGATGACAAAAGGAACTCATTTCGAAAGCGGCACTCAGTAAAAAGTGATAATTGATGAGAAAATTGAATGATTTTATGACTATGATAAAATATTGGAACTCATTTTAAAAGTGGCACACAATGAAAAGTAATCAATGAAAAGAAAATCATTCAAATAAGACTATGATAATAAATGGAACTCATTTCAAAAGTGACATTCAGTGAAAAGTGATCAATGAAAAGAAAATCATTCAAATATGACTATGATGAAGAATGGAACTCATTTCAAAAGTGTCACTCAGTGAAAAGTGATCAATGAAAAGAAAATCATTCAAATATGACTATGATGAAAAATGAAACTCATTTCAAAAGTGACACTTAATGAAAAGTGATCAGTGATAAGAAAAATCATTCAAATATGTTGATAACGACAAAAGGAGCTCATTTCGAAAGTGGCACTCAGTAAAAAGTGATCAGTGATGAGAAAATTATACAAATATAACTATGATGATAAAAGGAGCTCTTTCAAATGTGGCACTCAGTAAAAAATTGATCAGTGATGAGAAAATTATTCAAATATGACTATGATGACAAAAGGAGCTCATTACGAAAATAGCACTCAGTGAAAAGTGATCAGTGATGAGAAAATCATTAAAATATTACTATGATGAAAAATGGAACTCATTTTAAAAATGGCACTCAGTGAAAAATGATCAGTGATGAGAAAATCATTCAAATATGACTATGATGAAAAAGAAGCTTATTTCAAAACTTAATACTCAGTTAAAAGTGAAAATAAATTCTTGCAATTTCCTATTACAGAAAATTTCATTTATAATGATATCATCAAATTCAAACCAATTTCTTTTGATATCTTTAAAAAAAAATAATTTGCTACCTTTTTAATCTTAACCGTAATAAGTTCAGTATCTAAACCTCATTATTATGTCATCATATGCCTGAACCTTAGAAAGAAAACTATACTTTAAAATCATCAGACAAATTTCCTCCTTTTTTAAATTTACTCATAGAAATATATAAATTTTATTCTCTTTTACGAGGGTAAGCATTAAATCATAATAATAATAATCATAAATTCCTGTTTTGAGTAAGAGTACAAATTGGTTCGTTTAAAAATCACATCTTTCAAAGTGAAGCGCCTTCTTGTTTTTTTCTCTCTGTTATTTAACTGGTATTCTTTCCTGATATTATTATTTTATCTCTCACATGTTTCCTATGAAAATATGAGTGTGTCTTGTGTGTTGTTTGTAGTTCATCATAGTTTTATTATTATTATTATTATTTTTCTTTGCCCTTTTTTTATTATTTTATTATTATTTTTATTTCTCTTCAGAGTGTTTCGGAGGCGATTATGATCAAGAAAAAAAAAATACAAGAAGAGAAGAAAATAAAAAAAAAAATCTGACACTTTGATTACAAGTTATACAACATTCAGTTAAATTGTTACCATTTATTTGCCTCTCATTGTTATTTTAATACGTGCTTTATTGTGAAATGATATAATTTTTTTGTATTTATTCCTAGATTTTTTTCATTTTTATATCATTTCATATCATGTCGATAAATATTACAAATAAAGGAGGTAAGAAGAAAAAAAAATTCCCATGAATGTGCATTCTTTAATAATTTGTGATGAGCTTTAAAAAAATGTATCAAATATATTTAAAGAAAAAGAAAAAAAAATACGAATAGTGTATCATTATTACATTTAACACGGGGTCTGATGATGATTATTATTAGTCTTTATATTATTATTATTATAAATGATATGATTTTTGAAGAACATCAATAAGGTGGATTTTTGTCTGTAATTTTTTTGTTTTCTTGTGTTTTTTTTACAGGGAATTTAGTCTGCCTTTGAAATTTAAACCACTTCTGATAAATGGCTTGTGTGTACCTAACAATTATTTTGATGAGAGATGACTGTCAAATGTCAGATTTTTTTTTTGTTCATAATGAAAATAAAAGTTTGATATCATAAAAAACTTTAAAATGTCAGGTAGTCATGAAACGTTTAATGAAGTACTTTTTTGAATTGAATTGAATCATTGAAATTGAGTTCAACAATTGAATTTGCACTGGACTTCAAGGGGTTTTGACTCTAAATCGAGAAAAATGGCTTCATATTCAATTTAAGGCTCTGCATTTCAAACCAGCATTCAAGTAAATCGTCATACCTCTAAGCTAAACTTTTTCATCCATTTAATTAAGGTCACAACGAGCAATCACGTGCGAATTTAACATCAAAATAACAAAAATTTTATGTAGCTACTGCGATATTAATCTGTCAAATATACCGAATTTTTTCATAAAAAATACAAAAAAAATCATGAAACAAACAAAAAAAGACAATTTTGCTACCACACAAAAAAATATAAAATATTTTCTTCTTATCATCCAAAACAATCATCGTATTATATTGTCATTATTATACTTTTTTATTGCTCTAAAAACTGCAACAACAAAAAAATGTTTCATTTCATTATCAGTCGACTCTCATCTTTCCTTGAAAATTTTTCCACTAAATTGTATTTTAACAGCTTTTTTGATTCAATATCTTCGGATGATGATGATGATGACGATGACGACAAAAGCCATAAAAAATGACAACGAACTCAATTTAAGAAACAATTTTTATTTTTTTTTTTTGTGTGAATGTGCATTAGATCCGATACGATAGATAATAAATTTGTTTTGTGATTTTTTTTTTGCTTGAACATTAATTTTAATTTTACATTTTTATTCATTTTAATGATTAAAATACAAATATTTCTTTGTCTCTCTCACTAAAGAGAAGTCTTTTATTATTATTATTGTTTTAATCTTTCTTTGAAACAACAAAATAACAAAAAAAAAAAATCAGAAAAAAATGACACTGCATAAAATTTATTGTGGTTAAATATGCATACATATGAAATGAAAAGTATTTCAGGAATTTTACTGTTAAAATGTAAGTCATCAGACTTGATCGAAATCTTTTCTCCCTTTTTGACTTGTTTTCAATACGATTTTCAAACAAAAATGTGTTTCAAATGATGATTTGATGAAATTGAAAATATTGATAAAAATGGAATTAGGACACAGTAGGACGTTAAACATGGACTCAGTTTTGTAAATTTATCTAAGGGTTTGATCGATTTAAGGACTCGCTGTGTCATGATCAGTGCGTCTCAATTCAAAAAATAATGAAAAAAGAGATTATGACTCATTTTCATGATAATTTAAAATTTATCGTAAAAATTGTTGAGCAGGATTCGGAAGGTCATGAAAATAAATTTCTCTTGTTGTCCTTACTAATAAAAGGTTTGAAAATCGCAAAAGAAAGTCAATGAGTGTCTTTTTATGATCTTAAAAACCAAATTTCTCTCTTTTATACACTCACTGTGGTTCTTTCTCTCATTTTCACTTTTTACCCCTATCTCTCTTTTTGGTTCTCAGTCTTCGTTTTTCTCTCATTCTTTCTTTTGTCTCGCTTTCAATTTCCTTCTGGTTCTTTCTTTGCCCTCGACTCTCTATTTGATTTTTAGTCTTCGTCTCATTTTCTCCAACTCTTTCTCTCTTTTTGGTTCTCAGTCTTAGTCTCTTTCATCGTTTCTCTCTCATTTCTTTCTCTGGTCTCTTTTTTTCAATTTCCTTCAGTTTATCTTTGATTTCCCTCGTCTCACTGTTTGATTTTCATTCCCTGCATTTTATTTCGTCAAGTGTTTTTATGTGAGAATTTATTTTATTCTCAGTTGAACAATATACGTTATAGCGTGTACGGTATTTTTTTTTAATTTTCTCACTTGCAAATTATTGTACGTTGCGTTTCATACTCAATTGTGTACATGCAAATTTAACCGTCAAAAATTGTGTGTTAGTATCGAATTGAAATGATGGCGTCCACCTCGCCTCTTAATTTTGTCCTACCAAAAGGACTCGTGATTAATAAAAAAACAGTGCCTTCTGAAGATAATCCAGTAAATGTGAATCAAGAACAAGTGTCAAGTGTTTTAAATGTGAAAGAAGCTCCAAAAACTTTGAAAGATGGACCAATACAAAAAAAACGAAAAATTGATGCAATAGATTACAATTCTAACCAAACTTTCAATGATTTGGCTCGAATGGTGGATTCAGAGGTTTCAACCAATAAACCCAAAGAATCTGATGTTAGTATGTATGAGTTGTTGGCGGAAATTCGTTTAAATCGTCGAAAGTTGTGCATAATTCACAATATTTTAAAAGAAAAATGTGACGAAGCTGCAAAAAATAATGATGCCCCATTTGATTTCCCGATATCATCAGTGGAAAAACTAGATGAGTTAGAAAGTTTGTTGGAAACGGATCCTGCATTTGACGATACACTTGTGAGTTTTTTTTTATTTTTTCTTAAATTTATAAATAATGTTAAAATTTATTTTAGAATCTTCATTTAACAAAACAGTTAAATTTAAACAAAGAAAGCGATCCAGAATCTAGGGTCAAAATGGTCTTAGAACACATCATCGAAGATGAGGTGTTTAACAGCATTGGTTGGTCTAAACAGCATAACCAGAAATCAGACAGGAAGGACGGTAAATCAATGAGATTATTCAATGGGTTTCTGAAACGTAAGTCTAGTACTTAATATAGTGTGTTTTAGACCAGAATCCTCAAAAATCCTCAGCGGAATCCCTTAATTTCGTTTTTTTAATTAAAGTTAGAGTTTAGCATATAGCTTATGAATTTTTTAATGAATTTATTAAATATTTTTTTTTTTTTTTTTCTTAAATTTGATAGTAAATTTTTATTAGAAAGGACACATCAACAACGTTGGACGTTCCTTGACATTTTATTCCCAGCCTTCTTTCATCATTATATATGTTTTTATATCCTCATAGGTTTAAGTAAAATTAAACAATACAAAAGTTTGAAATCAGCAATAACTAAATATGCTGATCTAGCACGACGTCGAGTAAAACGTAACAGCAAAAAAGACGATAAATATCCTCTTCTGTCAATGCAAGTCGATCCAAAGGACAAATTAGATGAATAAATTGGAAAAATGGTTTGTTTGTATTTTAAATAAAATTTATAAACCTTTCTTAATTTATTTTCCTATTTTTTACAGAAAGGTTCCAGAAAACAGATGTGATTTTACTTGAAGTGACACAGTGATTTGCAAGTGGTGCCTATTTTTAAAGAAAATCTTTAACTTTGCTCTTAAAAACTTTACAATTAATTAATTATAATATTGATAAATAATAATTATAAGCATCTTATGTATTATTTAAAACTAAATTTAATGATAAGAAAGAATTTGTGATGCTAAAATAATTTTTAAATGAGAAAATAAACAATTGATATATTGAAAATGAATGGAAAATGAATTTTTTATCGTACGAATTTGGAATATTTTCATTTGATTAGTACTGGAATTTTAAAGTATGAAATACAGTACTGTATACAGTGAAACTCATATGTTCGGTACAGTACAGATTATACAGGGATTCTTCGCCTAATTTTCTCCCACTCTTTCTCTTTTTGGTTGTTAGACTCCGTCTCTCTTTCTACCTCTCTTTTTTTTCTGTGCTCTCTCACCCTCTTTTAAATTGTCTCTAATTCTTTTTTTATCTTATTTGGCCTACCTCTCTCTGAATCTTTCTCTCTCTTCTTTTCTGTTGCTCTCTCTCTTAATTTAACTTTTTATTTAAAAATTTTTATTTTAACGCAAATGCACTTATCAAAAGTTTTTTTTTTCAACTTCTTTTCATCACTTTTCAACATTCAATCACAATAAAACACCTGTTTCACCTTCTTCTCAAGAGCTTCCCATATTGAAATTCATTTGCAAATAAAATAAAAAGTAAATAAATAAAAAAAAAATTAAATCAATAAACAAAACCAACAGCAAATACCTATAAAAAATATCGGTTCTGAACATTTTTTTATTTTATTTATTTTTTAATTTTACGATTATAATAATAAATGATCACCTTTTTATTATCAATATTATTGTGACAAATATTTATATTGATTTTTTATTTTTTGTTTGTTTAACAGAACATTTTAATCCTTTTAAATAATAATTTATTTTTCAATTTTAAAAGTCAACAGTTCATTGTTATTTTTTTTGCTTTTTCATTGAAATGCAATTTTTTTTATTTTTTATGAATAAAATTCATATAAATAAAAAAAAATTGAGATGAAAAAATGGTATGAAATGAAATGAAATCCAGTTCAAATAAAAAAAAATAAAACTAATAAAATCTTTTGTTAAAAACTCTTGATTTTATTTCATTTTATTTTATTGGTATCACATAAAATTTATCATTATGAAATGAAATTTATTCACATTTTTAGGGTTACAATTTTCAAAGAATTTAATAATGTTATGATTTGTCGATATTTGCTGCTTGTCTTTGATTCCGTGTTTCATAATTTTTAATGAGTTTTAAATACAAATTAGCTAAATCTGCTCAAATGTGTGAGTATGAGACAAAGAAATTAGTTATGCATAAAATTATTAATAATAATAAATTTTCATAAATATTTATATTTTATGTGTCGGTTCAAGAATGAGGAAAAAAAAGCAAAAGTTATAATTTATGAATAAATATTTGGAGATGTGTAGACATGTTTAGAGAAGGGAAGAGGCGGCAATGATGATGATGATGATGATGAAGATGATTTTGGTACTGCTGCTGATTATTTCTCACATTATTGTAAGCTTATTTTATTTTATTAAGTCTTTTTTTACGATGGGAACCAATTTGTAATAATTCATTTTTTTTCTTTTTGAAATGTGTTTCATCAATTCTATGAAATTGAGATGAATTAAATGTTGTTTTGTGTGCTTTTGATTTGATTTACATATGAAATTGTTCTTTGAATTGTTGCTGATCATCGTGGAAGTGAAGGAGGAGAATAAAAATGACTGATTTTGTTGAATGGAATCAAAATCAAAAACCTTTCAATATAAGAGCTCAAAAACTATGAGATGGACTCAACGTATCTAAGGAGGACACCGATGGCTAATATCAGGGCTTGAGACTCAAATGTGCCGGTGAGAGTCATGACAAGCACAAAAATCATGTTCCTTTAATGAATAAGGTTTTTTATCCCACTGCTCGGTCTCGGTGGATTTCTGGCTCACAGACGTTCTTTGTATGACGCGTGAAACTTTTCTACTCAAATTTGCCCAAAATCAAACTTTGATGAAAACAGGAAATTTTTAGATGTGAGGATCAAACCGAGACCTTGAGATGATAAAAATTAGGAATTCACATTGACCCCCCTTTAAAACGTAGGTCGAAACTCTCGACTCGAGAGATGGCCATCCTACTTAAAAAAACTTGACAAAATTCTTTAATCAACTCTTAAATATCAAATCCAATAAGAGTCTTAATAAAAATTTACAAAATTAACCATTTAAAATTAGAGCTCACATCAAATAATTTCCTTATACAGTGAAATACATTCCATTTAAATAACTTCATTAAGACACTTCATCAAACAACAATCAAATTATCGACATTATCTATTTTTTTTTACTTTAATATCATACTAAAGATGCAATGTCACGAACCCACTTTTCTTGCACGCAAACCAATCAAATTGCTTCTTGTATTACGCTTTAATCATCAACAACAAATTGAAGTGTATTGGTTAAAAATATTTGATATTTACGAGTGAGTGAGTGGAGAAAGACGATTGAAATGAAGACACCAAACAAAGGAAATAAACGAATAAATATAAAAAATAAAATGAAAGAGTTAAATGCAAAGAAAAGCACGTACGTGAATGTAAATTACACGGTAGCCGATTACAAAATGATGACGAAGAATGACGATGATGCGTGATTCGGTAGCGAATGATATTAAAAACATAAATGTAATGAGAAAGAAAATGAATGTTACACTGAAAATGGAGGTAATTGACTATAATAAAAAAAATGCGGGTTATTTTTGAAATTGAATCATTTCCATTGAATTTTGTCGGATAATTTTGATCAATTGCTCAAACTGTGACTCATTATTTTGACCACCCAAATCACACATGTGTGTCGTCCTGTATCTCATTTTAAATTAAACAAGAGATAATAGTTTATTTGTTTTCATTCCACATTATTTGTCTATTTTATCCTATTCATATATATAAAAGGACCAAAATATTATTCTTTATCATTTATTTTTATTTGTGTTGTCACAACACACAGAAATTTTTCAAGGTATTTTTTTTGAAATATTTATTTGCTTTTCACTTATGTGCTCATTTCATTTTATAATAAATAATAAAAAAAAGACTCTAAATTTTGTACAAATATTATTGTCTTTGACAATCATCATTCACATCATTATTTGAGGTGCTCTTCATCTGAATTTTTTATATTTTTACATTTTTTGCAATATTCGTATCTCACACTCATTCACAGTGGTGCTTTACCAGCATGAAATTTTTTCTTCCCTTTTCTGGTATTTTATTTTTGACACGCATGTGGTTGTCGGTGAATGATTGAATTTTATTTTTTTTACTATTATTATTATTATCTCTTATGTCTATTTATATTTATTATTATTTTGAGCCTCTGTCAACTTTGTTTCAATTGAAAGGAGAGAAAAAAAAATTAAAATTGACTAAGACAGGGCCACCCTGGTATTAGGTGATCATGTTGAGTTAAGGTGTGGAACTACTAATTAAATTTCTTTCTATTTTTTAATTAATCTGGTTCTGGATGATTTAAATGATTGCTTGGATTTGAGATTTCAACTGTACTTACTTGAAAATTACGATTCAAAATTTAAAAAAAAAAAAAAACAAAGATAAAAATATAGCAAAACAGTTGAAATGGAATTGAAAATGAAATTACACGGATTGCACGATTAAAGGGGATCAAAGTTATGTTTTTAGGAAAGTTTTACAAAATCAGTCACTACCAGATTAAATATTATTCGAAAAAAAAACAACCTGCTTCACAAAAAATGTCAAGAATCTTTTTCTTTTGATACAAAATTCGAAAACTGTAATCATGGGACTTGGTGGCTCGTCCCAAGGACTTTGAACGTAATTTTGATTGGCCATCAATCAAAACAGACCTCTTGAAGATTCCTTTGATACCCTGACAAGTATTTTTCTCATTTGTAGATCTTAAAATTCAAATTAAACTACATTTCGACTCTAAGCTGCCTTTTTGAATCTAATTTCCTGCTTTATCATAGCCACGATTTGAGTTTAATATGTAAATGTTCCAATTTTCAATAGCTTTATGAGTTTTTACTCAAAATTGAGAAAAATTCATATTCATAGTTAAAAAATGATGTGATTTAATTTGATTCAAATGCAATTTACTTCTCCATACTTTCCATTCCAGCCACAGATTTTAGATTGGTTAATTATTCGTACCGCAATCACGCGATTCATTCGAAAACCAGGATAAGATTTTTGAAATCGGGAAGTGGTATCAGTATTATGAAGTATAAATGGTGTGACTAAGTTAGAAGCAACCTGTTGTCTTTTCCACGTGGCAATCTTTTTCATCAAGCAGAGAAACTTTTATGATAGATTTATTAAATATCTCAAAAAATTCTGGCTGTTATTGACTCAATTTATGGAAAAATTCTGGATGGAGTTGGGACTAGTCGCCCAACTACTGAAAATACAAAAACCAAAAACTATGAAAAATACTCACTCATTACAATACACTCAAGTGATTATCATCATGAATTAATTTTTTTGTATATTTTTTTCTGAATCTTTGAATTTCATACATTTTTGACAGTGCTCTAATCGAAATCCTTGATCATCGTTCATGGAATTTTCCTTGAAAATTTTTTGAAGTTCATTTTCCACAGACATCGCCTTACACTTTTCAGTTTAAATTACTCAGAGAATTCTCAATTAATTTCATCATTTTATTTGAATAACCATCTGGTTCTTCGGTTCAAGGTCCAAAGAACTGATTCAAAAATCGCCTTATGTGAGTTAAGCGAGTGGGCCTTTAAAGTTTTTCACAGTTTTCTTATTTTCTTGCAACATTTCCGTTATTTTTTTAAATCAAATCATTTTCAAAGAAGAAAACCTTCAAATTCAATCAAAAACGTCATTTAAATTCCAAATTCTCTTACAATTACTTAAAATTAAATCCATATTAAAGGGCGGTGCTAACACCAGTAGCTACATATCGTTATAAGTATTTTTATTTTCATATTAAAACCACACATGTGCAGTGTAACGTATTAAAAAAAACTGTAAAATAATCATCATAAGAACACTTCGCTTTAATTGTACAATGTACAAAATATGAAAAAAGAATATAAAAATAAAATAAAATGAAAGAGGTGAAAATACAATATTCACAAAAAAAAAAATAAAATTTAATGTACTAATAACGCGCAAGAACATCGTCGGTTGGTGCAAAAAAATAAAAGTACACATATCAATTGCGCAATTTTACTTGTATGAAGAATATTAAATGTAAATAAAAAAAATGTAAAATGAAGTGAGGTAGCACTTAAATTTGATACAAAATGAAGGGAAATATTTAACTTTTACTTACCATAAAATTTGATCCAATTGAAGTTGAATTTGATTTAATTGAAATTTTTACTTGTAATTTAACTTTAAAATATTTTCGTATTGAAAGTTAAAATTTGAATGTTAAGTCTTTTGATATTATTTCATTAAATTGGTCACTTTTCACATTAACGTTAGTGTTTTTTTTTTGTTTTTGGATTTGATGTAGTGAAATTTCATTTAAAATTAAAATTTAATTTAAAATTAATTGCAAAATATTTAAATGAATTTATTAATGATGAAATAAAAAATTATTATTACAGTTGTATAATAATTAATCGAATTATAATATACAACTTCCGAACGCTTCTGTGTTTAACTTGCTTGCTGTTCGCTTACTTTTCATATACTGAATAACACTGAGTTATGTTCGGGTTTTTGGTGTGTTATTCTGTTAAACACAACTTATTTTTTTTTTACTTTTAAACAACAATAATAATAATAATGATACAAAATTCTTCTTCCTCTCTGAACTGTGTGTGTGTGTGTTGCGTATACACAGTCTCTGTATGGGTACGTATGTGTCAATGTATGATGATGATATTTCTATGTGTAAAGACACATTAAGGAGGAAAATTATTATTATAAATAATTTTTTTTCCTTCTTCTTATAACAAAATTTTTATATAGATATATATTAATAATTCTCTGAACTTAAATGCTGCTGCTGCCGTCGATGGTTCGTGTTGTTGTCTTGAATGGAATATTTTATTGAATGAATGAATTGTAACACATTTAAAAAAATATTTTGTGCTATGTATGTGAACAGTACTGTTTAGTATGCTGGACTTGGTTGGATTATAAGTGCCCGAGTTGTTGCAGTACAACAGAAGTCATGAAGACTTTCCTCTGGCATAGTAGCTGGAATTGGAAACTGAACTACACACACATGTACTACTACCTTTAAGTTTGATGTGTACAAGTGAGATGAAAATATTGAATTTAAATGAATTTGAGAGAGAAAACATGATATCACATCATATTTCAATCAAGTAGCTATTTAATGCCCCCTGTTGTAGCACACACACGTACATGAAATTCCCCCACTTTTGTATATGCATTTAAATTTAACTCCACCCAAGTTAAAGGTGGAGTCCACATTTTTATTTATTCATTTTTTTTTTTTATTTTAATTTTATTTTAAAGTTCAATTCAATGCAATGCATTTCAATTGAATACATTAATATTAGTTGATCTTTCATCTGGTTTGACGGCTACCATCAGATAAGTCTCGTATACTGTACGTATGTGTGTGTGTGTGTGTGTGTATCGATGTAAATTCATAGCAATGCATTTTCCATTCAATCCATCATTAAACACTAATTCACTTATATTGATTGGATAAGAAATTAATCTTAGTTGCATCACAATTTTTGCACCATTTCTCCTGATTTCTTCTATTAATAAAAATTAATAGCAAATTAAATGGAGGATTTATTTCCATTTTATATACTTCGTGTATTTTATCTCTATTTGAAGAGATGCATTAAAATGTTATTAATGAGGTAACAACCAATGAACACGTTTAAATATAATTTGTCTTCATTAAGTATTTTAAATTTACATTGAAATAAATGAGGTTTCTACGTGTAACGAGTCAAGATTACCTTTAAAAATCGCCGAAAGAATGGAAAATCTTACTAGATGAATCTGCTTTTTGGATGTATTTTTATAGAAGAATCTTAATCTTGATTGTAAAGATCATTTGTCTTATTCTAAATGATTGTAATTTGTTTTGAATTGAAAAGGGAAATGTTCTTTTGAGAGGGAGATTAATTTCAAGTTGACACGATCACAAGTTGCTTTATCTTTGAAAAATTTAAACCAATGGATATTGTACCAGAAGGTGGTGTTAAAATGAGTAAATCTTTGTGGAGATGAAATCAGATACAACTTATGCTGGGGAAGAACCATGCTTAAGAATTTCATTAAAAACAACAATATTTTAGTGGCTTATAAATGAGTCAACCTGGTACTGGGATCTGCAAAGCAATCGTCTTTCTGAATACGTACTTAATCTTATACCCAAATGGTCAGCCAATCGTACTAAAGAGCTTCTAGGAATGACCACAAGCCAAGAAAGAGTTCTGGTCGCATTCTTTACAGGACACGTACGTGTACTAAAATACCTTAAAACAATGAACCTAAGTGAAACAGATTTATGTAGAATATGTCAAGCAGGAGAAGAAAGTACTCAGCACATTCTCTGCTTCTGTAGTGGACTTAATAACAGGAGAAGGAGATTTTTGGGGTGTTTGAATGTGAAAAAAATTCAACGGCAATCTTTGAACTGAAGGTTAGTTAGGTTAGGTTTTACAAGAGCACCACCACGGTCTCAAAGAGTCCTACTGTGGTCATCTTTGAATTTCATTTGATATATGATTTCTTGAAAGGAATAAGTATCGTTAAAGAAGAATATACTTTAGGGTAAGTCGAAAGACAGCTCACAAAAAGCACAATGTAGTAGTGACTAAGGTGGGTATACCCTTCTCTAATCATCATCATCATCATCAGGATCTGTATTCAGCGCACTACAGGAATATGAACAGTGTTTCCTGAAGTATCGTATTCTCATTGTAGCGAGCCTCACATTTACAAAGTACGTGCTTTGATGTTTCATCTTCTTCTAGATGCAAGTACTTGACTCACTGCTTCTTATTGAATATGGAAACATAATCTGCATGCCAACATTTCAAATTGATGTTAATCGACTAGAGTCAATTCAGAAGCAATTTCTCCTTTTTGTCTGAGAGATCTTGGTTAGCAAGATCTTTTTCACCTGCCTCCTTATAAACATCCCCTCAACTTACTGAAAATACTCACCATCAGATATCGTCAATAGATTGCTTGTTCATATTGCTTGTTCATGTTGCTGATTCATATTTGACGTTTTAAACAATAAATTCAACTCACAACCTAACAAGGATAAAGTCAGAATAAGTATGGACCATACAATCTGAGAGCTTAGCGTACACTGGAAAAAGTCAAGACAAACTTACGATATGAGGCCAACAATCCCATTAACCGTTGTTCGAATCTTTATAATAAGTTATGTCAAAACATGTCTCTAGTTACATGTACTTCATACATGCTAAAACACACCTAACTTGGCCCATGCTCTTCTGAAGTGTCAAAAAATCAACTGATAGTTCGTGATCACCTTCCATATGTCTAGAAAGTAGAGAAGAGTTATTGAAACACTCATTTAAATATCATTTATTACTTCAGGAAGACATCAATTTTGTCGCTCAATTTCTTTTCTCACCAATACCAATGTTGGGATACCACCCCATGATCATGAAACATGTAAAGAAAAAAAATATAAAAACAAATAAAGATTGATAAGATAAATTGATAAAACATCAATAAAATTTACCTTTCATTGACAAAATCCACAGAACATCTTCCTTTTTTTTATTACTGTTCCAACTGCATTTCAAAATGAAGTTTAATGTGTTAATTCAATTTTATTTGATTTACTGTTAACATTATAATTGTCTAATTTTTTTTTAACGTCTCTCTACGATTATTATGAAATGTTGAAAACAAAAGATCCGATGTGGCGACAAAAAATGAAGATTTTCAAAGAGAATTTCAATTCTCTTATTTGACTTAGAATTAAAGAATTAAATGAAAGAACAATAAATTACTTGTCGGCATGAGATTAAAATTCATTTCAACTTGGGTGACATCAATATATGACACCTTTTATATAAAAAAAATAAAACAAAAAAAAAGACATCGTTGTTTTATTTCTTTATATTCAAATAATAAAAATAATAATAATAATAATTGAAGAGACAAAAACAGAAAACGAGATCATAAAAATGACAAAATAAAGAAGAAATAAAATTTAGAGATAACAGTCACACATAGTGAATTAATAGATCAAGCCATAAAAATTATTTTCATATAAAAACTCTTTAAAAGTCATCAAATAAAATGATATAAAAATAAAATGGTGGCATTTAAGGTGGTTTCTGTTAAGTTACAGTATGAATATTGATAGAAACAGTTTAATTTGCCTCAAGTTCTGCTGATTTAAGATTTTTTTTCATTAAACTCAAGAGAATTGTAATAAAAAATGTTGAGTCATTATCATTGGATGAAGATTGATATTGAAATAATCTTTAAATGGTGTTTCTAGTTTTGTATGTGATCTGAACACGACATGACACGCACGAAACTCTTCAATTCCTCATTCTTCCATATAAAAATATAATTTTCTTTCAATATCATTATCAATTTTGAATGATCTTTTACAGTTTTTTTTCTGCATTTTTTTTCGTATAAATTTTACCACACATAATTCCATATAAAAGCCACGCCTTGATCTCTTTTTCCTTCTTCATTCTTGTACACTTTGAATGTTAATCAAGTCACGTATTGTCCATACAAACACACACAGACACATACAGAATGTGTAAGAACATTGGCTGATTGTTGTGGCTTTATTATTATTATTATTATTATTATAACTTCTTTTTCTCTCAAGTTTTATGTAAAAGAAGTTGCGAATTATTTAAATGAGGCAAATAAGTGGACAAGCATGAATGTGTATGGAAGAAAATATGCAAAAAGATGATAAAAGAAAAAAAATGAGAAACAAAGCGAAAAAGAGTCACTAAACTACTACTGTTCATTTCCCACGGTGTGTGTGTGTCTCATTGGCATGAATGTTTGAGATGATGACGCTGATGATAAAACTGACTTTTATTGTCAAGCCAAAGCATGTGTCTGAATTTTATTGCGTATCATGAGTGAGGAGTCAAACATTTTAACTGGAAATGTAAATTTTTGAAAAATATTTTAATTTTCAAGGAAAATCGAATCTCAAAGATCAAATTATTATTAAGATTAAATTCCTTGAATTCATATTATTTCAGTTTTACTCTTAATATCATCAAAAACATCACATGGACCAGTAAAATTGCCAATTGAGTAATTTCACAAGATTTCACTCAATACTATTTATTTATTTTCTTTTTGCATAAAAGAACAATCATCGACCATTTTCTTCAATTATGAACAATTTCTTGTCGTATAAACATATCTTTTAACATTGTTCATGATTCCGTATTGTTTCTTGTTCATGTAAAGTAAAGAGAACGTCCAATAAAGGAGTTTACCACGCCAATTCTAGCCCGAGGCTTACAAATATTTTTTAACCATCATTGCGCATTATCATGAATTTTTTGGTATTTTTTGTGTAGTTGCAGAAGAATTGCAATGAGACTTTAAATAAAATTTCTTCCCATAGATGCTTACTGTGTAAAAATTGTGCATTTTAGTTCATAATTGTTATTAAGTGATTTTATTCTATAGTTTTTTAACCCATTGTTTCTTGAAAACTTTATTATTATAGAAGGCCATGAATTAAATGTGAAATTTTATTTCTGATAATTTTCACAGGAGGCTGAAAAGTTTTATGTGTGTTGTTGCTAAGGAAAAAATTTCATGTCCGACCACGTACATCTTAAGATAAAGATAAAAAATAAGATGTTAATTAAAGTTAAAAATTGACCTGATACAGTTAAAATTATGGTAAATAAATGTAAGTTAATATTCGTTGTTTTTGATGTTTATTTATTATTAACATTTTAAGAATGTTCTTTCATTATTGCTATTGCTTTTTGAACTCCTAAATGCTTTGAATTCATCCATTTCGATTTCAAGATTTTATCGGTCTTAAGACGTTGTTTTGGATTAACCTTCAGCATTTTCCGGATTAATAAGTTCACGTCTGATTAAATTTCTTTCCAATATTTCCCGACAAATGCATATTACTAACACAGGATAACAAATAAACCAGACCTCAAACGCATGGGAAATCCTTTTAGGATCTGAAAGTACACACTGTAGTATAAATATTTAAATCTACAAAAAAAATAATCAATATTTTTACAAAACTATGAAAATATTAAAAAAATTATAAAAAAAAACTAAAGATGATAATGACATTCTGTAAACGCCAAAGTTCATTATTAAGTGTGTACTTTCAGATCCTAAAAGGATTTCCCATGCGTTTGAGGTCTGGTTTATTTGTTATCTTGTGTAATGCAATATGATGATGACTTCGACGAGGAATCTAATGCATCAGTCTCTGAGTTTTATGGTGTTTTTGTGCGTCTTGATGAGCCATCAACTAGTGTTGCGCCCTACATGAAAAAAATTAAGTATGAGGCATGTAATGCCTCATTTGAGAACCCCCCCCTATTTTAACTTCCGTTTATGTTGATCCCCAAAAAAATAAAAAAAGGTGGTTGTGGCTACACAACTTTTGAGTGGTGTCACTCAATTAGAGTATAATGTTGTGCGTGAAAATGATCACCCAACTTTGAAGGTGACCTACAATTGGCCCTCCATCATGGTCAACACCAAACAAATGTTTGCCTTGACTGATGGGAAAACCATGATGGATGAGTTACATCCGATGGTGCTGGCCTTGGAGAATTCATTGAAAGCGGTTAGAACCAACGTAGAGGACATTCCCAATGGGATTATTAATGTGCAACTCCCTGAGGAAGTCAAAGTTGACCCTCAGTTTTGGGAGCGGCGCTATAATAAGACGGCCCAGGGAACGGTTCTTTATAGCCTCATAGCCCCATAGCCTTCTGTGAAAATTATCAGAAATAAAATTTGACATTTAACTCAGTTTTCTTAACTCAGTAATTTCACTGATTTACCTCGTTCACATATAGCTTGGCTCACTAAATTCTCTTAATTACTTCGCTTACATGTTTACTGGGTTAAGAAATTTCACTGATTTACCTCTTCCAAATGTAAACTAGGTCAAAATTTTTCAGTGATAACCAAAAATTAAAAAAAAAGTATTTTTAAACTTTTAACGGTCATTTAACTTTAAACAAATTCAAATGAGACTTAAAACTTAAGTCATATCATATCACATTGAATACTTAACAAAAAAACATCTGTTCGTCTTACTACCACATTCAAATGAATGTTTTCATTCGTATAAATAAACAACAAAAAAAGTTCATTCAAAACAAAAATACGTGCACACTTTTAACATGAAATTAATCTAATCAGACTTTTTGTTTTATTTATAGGTATTACATTTAACTGAAATGAAAAAATAAAATAGTATATTTGTGTGATTTGGTAATCAGTGTACTTATCTTCAATTTAGCATTTTAGTTTAATATAGAAATCAATTGTATTGCTGTGTGTTTTAACGAAGCATGAGATTGTTAAATTTAATTTTGTGTCTTTTTTATGTGATATCACTTTTTGGATTCATTCAATCTTATAGGATTCTTGGATTGTTCATTCATCCAGGACGAAGTCATTATGTTGTATTTAATCCGCTCATGAAAGGTCTGGCAGCAAAGGGTCACAATGTAACGGTTGTTAGCTATTTCCCGGAAAAGGAGAATTCTGTGCCAAATTACAGGGATCTTCCATTTGAGAATCAACTTGATTTGACAGAATCATTCAATATTTCTCGATACACTCCGATGGATTACTGGAGTCATTGGAGGGAGGCCTTTGAATTAGCTGCATGGGGAAAAATCGCGTGCAAGGAAGCTCTCGCATCAAAAGTGATCGATCAAATACTTGAAATTCATCAATTGGATCCATTTGATATTGTGATCACAGAATTTTTTGATACGGATTGTCATTTAGGTGTAATTTACAAGATGGGAGTTCCATTCATCGGACTAAGTTCATGTGCGTTAATGCCATGGCATACTGATCGAATTGCAACTCCAAGTACACCATCTTTCATTGCAAGTGAATTCGTTGGATTCACTGAAAAAATGAGTTATTACGAGAGATTTGTAAGTTTTACTGTCACAATGGGTGTCAAATATCTTTACCGCATTTTAGTTGAACGTAGTGATAATTTAATGTTATACGAAAAATTTGGTCATGGTATACCGGATGTAAATGAAATAGCATTGAATACAAGTCTCATACTTGTCAATCAACATTTCACTTTACATCAAGCTCGACCACAATCACCAAACTTAATTGAAATCGGTGGAATTCATATCAATGAAAATGGTAAAAAATTACCAAGTGATATACAAAAAATACTCGACACCGCTGAAAATGGAGTCATCCTCATGTCATGGGGCTCCATGGTTAATGCAAGTACAATGTCACCTGAAATTAGACAAGTATTTCTCGATGTCTTCCAAACCTTGAATCAAACAATAATATGGAAATATGAGACTGAATTTATTCCAAATAAACCAAAAAACGTTATTCTTAAGAAATGGATACAACAACGTGATATTTTGTGTCATCCTAATGTCAAAATCTTCATTAATCATGGTGGAATGTTGGGAACAACAGAATCCATTTATTGTGGAGTACCCGTCATTACAATACCATTTTATGGAGATCAACCGTTAAATGGGGCAGCAATGGAATATCGTGGAATTGGAGTCAAAATAAATTATGATGAAATTTCACGAGAATCAATTATGAGTGCGATAAGGAAACTTCTGACAGATGAGTGAGTGCAAAAATTTTAAATGATATCCTGAAATTTAATTCAAAATTTTTCTGTTACAGAGTTCAATTGCGAGCTGATTCCATGTCAAAGGTATTCAAAGATAGACCGATGCAGGCTCTTGATACCGCAATTTATTGGACTGAATATGTGATACGGACAAAAGGGGAGTTCATTAGATCATATGCAAGACATATGAATTGGTTTGTTTATTACTCTTTGGATATTTTGATTCCGTTAATTCTCTTATTAAGTTTAATTTTAACGATTTTTATCAAAATTTTGTTTGTAATTTTAAGGAAATTAAAAGGAAAAGGCAATCCTAGACCTAAGAAAAAGACAAAAAAGCACTAAAATTATCAACATTTAATTACAACGACAGCTCAGACATGGATTGACGGGTATCAAAACACCGCTGTGAAGTTTTTACCGATTTTTTTTTACACTGCTTAAATATTACCTGAAAAAATGAGGGTGTCCATTAAGCAAATAATTAAAAATAAGCACAGTGAAAAATGGAAAAAGACCAGAATATGCTCAGAAAATCAAAAATTTCGGATAATCGAAATATTTGTTTGGAAAACTTTCAAGAGAAGCCAAAAAAATTGAAATTAAAGTTTTTAGTGCATTTTGTTAGCCGTCACTCCGTAAGTCTGTAAATCTGTAAGTCCGTTTGTCTGTTCCATTCATAACTCCGGAATGGTCGAACGGAGCGAGTTCGGATTTTTTTTTTACTGAAATGAACTTTAATTCATTAGTTCTGAGATTAAGCTCAGTGATTGGGCTCAGAGATAAGGTTCCAGAGCCTGAAAACGGTCAAAAGCCTTAAATGTAATTTTTTTCAAAAAATTTCAAAATGGCGGAATTTTTCGAATTGTCGGATTTTTCAAAAAAAATCCAAAATGGTGGCCATACTGAAAATTTAAAAAAAAATCCACCATTTTGTAATTTTTTCAAAGATTCGTCCATTTAAAAAAAAAATTCTGGTATTTTCGTTTCTCCTGATTATTTTCCGATTTGGAACTGTCCCAAAACTGTTTTCGTAAAAAGACAGAGGCATCCTAATTTTTCATATATTTTTAACAGTGTACAAAAAACCGGCAGAAACTTCACTTCAGGTAATCAAAACGAGTGAAAATCAATATTTTTAATTTAACTGTAACGAAAAAATGACAATTTTAAACGAATTTAAAAACGATATGAATAATTTTACAATTTTTACAAATTTTAGCTAATTTTTGGTCTCATCGAAACACAAATCCATGAATTGTAAAATTTATTCAAATCGGTCTCTTTTAAATTATTGTATCGTAATATTTTATTCTTCATAAACATAAAATTTAATAAATTTTTTGTATAACTTTAACATTAACATTAAATTTTTATATAATTTTAATTTAAATTTAATTTTTTTTTATAAATAGTACAAATATTGAAAAATACAAATAAATTGAATCAAAAAATACTTTTTTAAATGTTTTCTTATGCATAACATTGTTTAAAATTAAAATTTTTAACATGAATTCATTACTAGAAGACACTTTTAACAGTTACGAAATTAAACGTTAAATGCTGATTATGCGTGAAATTGAGATAAATTGACTTGAAAAAATGCCCTTTGTTTTTGTTTTTATTTTAATGAAATCTCACATCGATTGAGATCAAAATTTTCATGTTCTTTCATTGACATTTCTTACAGCGACATAACTCGGATTACTGAAGGCATCATTTGGTTTCTTTGAGTTGCTTGAATTATTTTTTGTGGCTGATGGCACATTCACATATTGATTTGCAAGGACTGTGTCTCTTGGATGTCGCGGCATCAAATCATTGTATTGCGTTTCATTCATTTTTTCATCATATTTTTCACCTAAACTATTCATAATACTTTCTAACATTGGAATATTTTCGCCAGGTCCATCATTATTATCATCATCGTCATCATCATACGCATTTTGATGATTATTTTTCATATCATTTAGTTTACGTTCCTTACTTTTACGTGGAGGTTTTTGTACTGGACTAGTTTTTTTGCTGTTACTTGTGAGTGATTTTGTTGCAGCATCATCTTCATTATTATCCTCAATATCACTTAAATTGCCACCACCGGGCGTATAAATTGCAGTACCTTGACTTGGTTTCATGTTGACATAACCAGGAATTCGAGGTGCTTCGACATCAGGCACATGAAATTCCTCGTGAGTGGCCATGGGAGCTTGAGGTGCCATGTGATCAGGTGGACCCAACATTGCGAGATAATCGGGATTTGTTTTTAAGTATTCGGCATTTGCTTGTAAATAGGGTTCATTCAAGTCGATGTAGTGCTGCAATAGGAAACTTTTAATAAAAATTTGAGTTTTTTGAAGAAATTGAAACTTACATCTTTCACACTATCATGAATGAGGGCACTGAGTTGCTTCTCCAAAACTGAAAAGAGTGGCCTCGTTTCTGGTTTTTGATTCCAACAACTCAACATAATATCATACAACTTTTGATTGGCATACTTTGGTTTATCCATGCGATATCCATTTAATAATTTCAAATACAAATCACGATTTGGATCGATACCGGGATACGGTGTTTGAGCTAATGTGAAAAATTCCCACATGGTTACACCAAACGCCCAAATATCGGAGTAAGTACTAAAAACTTGATCACTCAATGATTCCAAGGCCAACCATTTGAATGGCAGCGGTGTCTCATTGTGTTTCTTGTAATTTTCATTATTGTACAATGATCGTGCAAGACCAAAGTCACAAATTTTAACGACATTATTATCGCATAGTAAAATATTTCGTGCAGCCAAATCTCCATGAAGCACTTTACGAGATGCCAGGTAGTCCATACCACGTGCCACTTGGAAAGACCAACAGACAAGGTCGGATGTTGTCACACTACGCACTGGACCACGATATTCACTTTGATATCCAGAGCTGAGGGGGCGTTCACTGTCATCTGTAGTGAAATTTCAAATAAATTCAATTCAATAAAAAGTAATTAAAATGATCTAACCTCCTCTTGAAATGAGAGTCGCTTCAGTATTGGCACTATCAACTCCAAATCCAGAATGTCTCACGTAACCCTTTGAATTGATGTGCCCTGATGGATCGAATCCGCCCATGCCACCACTCGTTCTATCAGTGATCACATTATAATAATCATTAGAAAAGTGTAAATTGATGTATTTAACACCTAAATTCCGAACACCATTACCACAATTACTACTACTTCTACCACTAGTACTGTTATTTTTTTTATTATTTAATTTCATGATGAGCCAAACCAGTAATTAATGACAAAAATTATAAGAAAAAAACACACAAAAACCAATTATAGTTAAAAAATTTGTTAAAAAAATGAAAAAATTAAGTATTTTGTTAGTAAAAATTCATTTATATGAGATTTTGGTTAAAAATTACAAGGCGTCTCCACCAACTAAACAATAACTAAGCACAAAAATTCAAACCATGCAAAAAAATCTGTGTAAAATTGCTTACCTCATATTATAAACACTATTATTCGACCAGCGATATTCATTTTCCGTGATATTCGAATCAATTTCATCCGTGTCCTTTTTAATTTGATCCACAAAATAAGTCCGGTGTTTCAATAAAAATTTCTGGACATTCCCGAAACGACAATACTCGACAATGACCATCACTTCACGTCTCGCGATATTTTTTGTAACAGCCCCGAGCAAATTAACAACATTCAAATGTTGTCCGAGATGAACCATGATTTTGAGTTCGGAGATGAGAGCTCGCATAATTTCATCATCTGTATTTGCTTTGACCATTTTAACGGCGACTGTTGTTTCATCCTCATATGGGACAATGCCTTGGGCGACTCCTTTGATTACAACTCCGAATGCACCGGCGCCTAGTTGTTGTCCTAGCTTCAGTTTGTCTCGTGGAAATTCAAATCGACGATCATATGGAAGGAGATCCGCTTGTTCATTGAGATCCAAATCTGGGTTGATTCGATCAATATCGCCTTCTTCAAAGTTAGCGAGACCAGCTTTTTTCAGAGCACGAACTTTGTCCTTTTCTTTTTTGACACGACAACACAGGAATATGGTACAAATGATAAGGATTAGGATGAGAGCAAGGACGCCTGCTGTCACTTCGGTTAAATATTTGAATGGACGGTCTTTAAAAATAAATTTAAATTAATTAAAATTGTGTTTTGAATGTAAAAAAAATGAAAATTAACTCACTTTTGATTATCAATTTCGATGTTTGTGTGTCCTTTCCATCTTTATTTGTCACTGTGCATTTATATTGCCCTTCATGTTCCACTTTGACTGCAATGATTCTGGCAAATGATCTCTGTCCCTCTTTGCTGATCAAAATGTTATATGAATTATTTTTCAATAACTCATCATCTTTGGTCCACATAATTTCCGGGGGTGGAACACCATCGACATCGCAATACATGTCCAAGTGATCCCCCAAACTAACTGTAATCGATTCAGCAGTCAAATTTGAATCAATCACACGTGCTGCTTTTCTCTGATGCACTTCCAAGTAATACCGCACTTCATCAGGTTTCTTTGCAGGATTCGGTCCTTTTGTCACACACACATATTGCCCCGCATTTGTTTGATCCACATTTTTAATCACCAAAATCGATCGATGTGAATACTGCGTCTCCGCCACTTGGATATCCATTTCAGCTGGCAACGGATAATCAATCCACTTTCCACCATGTTTCCATTGTATGATATTTGTGTAATTGTATTTGATGGCACCACATTCTAGTCGGACTTCATCACCTTCTGCTACAATTTCGGGATCGTTGTGTCGCCATAACATGACCGGCCGATCCAAATCACCCACCATCACTTTAGCACTTCGAATATCAACACCGATTCCGTTGTTGGCAATGCAACGAGACACGCCAGCAAATCGGACATGTGCCGTGAAATTTCCAGTGCGAGTATACACGTTGCGGGATGTGGTTTCTGTTGTGTTGCCTTCAATTTGGGACTTGATTCCTAAAGGCTGTAAAAATTTTAAATTGAATTGAAATCATTGAATTCTGCTTTAAATGAAATTCTACCTGTTGATTGGAATCTAATCCAGTGTTAGTAAAAGTAGGAGTTAGGAAGCTCGATTTTCGGATCTTTGATGTTGCAGGTGGGTTGAAAGGGGGCTGCAGTGTGGTAGTAGTGAGTGTGTTAGAAGTAATAATAGGATTGTTAGTAAGTAAATTTGTGTTAGTAGAATTTGAACTGCTAGTAGACATTGTCAATTTGACCAGTGATTTGTATAATTCCAATAAATCTTTGCTTACCCAAGCGCCTGGCAATTCTCGAGCACATTCATCCCACTCATCAACTTCACATTTCCGATAACTCCATTCGAAATTGGATGGCGGGTAACTGATACTCTGACAAAGCAGAATCACTTTTTGTCCAAGCTTTGAATAGACTTCTTCTGGTTCGAGCATTACAATTGGAGGTGCTACAAAAAAATAAAAAATTTGAATTACAATTTCCGTTAAAAAAACCGTTAAATTTCATACCTTGCACAAAAACTTCAACAGTCCGATTCATGTGTTTCATTCCATTATCAGCTACCAGCGTATAATTTGCCGTATCATCAACATGAACGTCTTTCATCTTAAAAATAACCTGCTGATGCTTGTACATCACATTCAAATCATATCTGTCATCCATGATCAACCGATGTCCATTTTTTAAGCTTTTAATTTAAACAAAAAAAAAATTAACATTAAAATTTTTATGGTAAATCACCAGATTTTTTTCTTACATTTCAAAAGTAGCATTGGGATATGACTTGAAATTGAATAACAATGAAACTGTCGCATTCTGTTGTGATGTTGTCGCCGTTTGATGTGAATCTATTTCGAGTACGGATTCTGTTCGATCCAGAACTGTCACTAAATAGACATGATCGTTTTTGTTGTCATTGTGATCTCGAACTTCACACTTGTAAGAGCCGGAATCGCGTTCCTGGGCATTAAATATTGTGAGTGACCTTGAGCCGACAGGTCGTTCTGTGTTGGAATCTTGCTCGGTCATTCCTGAGATTTCATATTTGTTGTTGTTCTGTGAAAAAATGTAAATTTAAAATAAAATGATTAAGAAAATTAAAAACAACTCACTTCCAATTGCTTTCCCCTAAAATACCATAAAATGTCATATTTAACTCCAGCTTTGATCTCAACATTGCAAAATAACTTGATTTGACCACCAACATTCACGTAACCACCTTCCGATGTACTGTTGATAATTGGAACTGTGATGTATTCGGTACGAGCTACATTTTGTATGAGGTCGAAGCAAGACAATGGCACGCGATATTTGAAAGTAAAGGACGAAGAAAAATAGGACAAATAAGTTTTTCTACATTTAAAATACTTGGAAATGATTTTTTTTTCTTATATTTACACATGAAAATATGTAATAAAAGCATTCAAATTAAATTTATGGGTAATGAAAATGAATTTACAGGAAATGACACATGATTTTACTTAATTTTAAATTTATTGTATGAAAAATTTAATGGAAATGAAACGAAATTCAAATTATTTAGGCCAAAGAAACTAAATTGAATGAATTTTAATGTAAATTTTATATGATTCAATTTCAAATTTTGTATTTCAATCGGAAAATGATGATTTTTTTTGAGAGAAAATTGGTTCCAACTCCCATTTTTTTTGAATTAATTGAAATTTAGTGAATGTTAGAGTTAGTAATTTTAATAACTAAGCATGCGGTTAATTTTTTTATCATATAAATTACTAAATGACTCAATTCTATAAAATTTTCTATTTTAAGGAAGCAGATGCAACAACATTCACTTAAAATAAAATTAAATTTACTATTTTTAACTCTACTTTATTAAAATTAAACACAAATAAATTTTGAAGTAAAAATGTCAATTTAATTTTTTTTTCATTAAATTTTCATTAGGTCACAATATGATACCTCATACCTTCCAGTTCATTATCTGGAAAAATCAAATAAAAAGTTTTTATTAAGAATTTATTTTTTTTTTTTAATTACATTTAATAATTTTAATCACAAATTTTGTGCAGAGGGAAATCAAACAACAAAAAATAAATTTAAATAAAAATTAAAAAAACTAAATAATTTAAAGCTAATTTTGTGTTAAAAAATATGTGTAAATGTTGGTGCGAATTAAAATATTTTTTTATCCAGAATTAAAAAAAACTATTTCGACTGAAGTTATCAACGACCTTCTTACTGATTTTCAGGGGATTTTTTTTAAAAACAGTCCCAGATTCACTTTAAGCTGAGTTTTTAAATATAATGCCGTCAACCTCAGCTTCAGCTCAGAATCTCAGTCATTTAAAATTATTCTTTGAAAATTCTTAAAATATGAAATTTGAAATTTTTGATTGTAAAAATTTAGTTTGTCAAGTTGTCTTCCTGCCAAATTAGGTATATCAAATTTTTAATTTGTCTAAATTTTAGTTCGTAAAATTTTTGATATGACAAATTTTCATCTTGGAGGTGTGGGGAAACGAAAAAATATGAGATAAATAACGAATGAACTAAAAAAATGTATTTTTTATTATGTCAGTAATTTTTGTGAAAAAATAGATTAATTTCATACATAGCGCACCCTTAAATTTGTCATACGTTAGGAGATTTCAAATAACTTTCCTATACAATTTATTGAAATTTGTAATAAATTTACACATGTGTGAAATATTTTAGGATGCATTATAAAGGGTGACGAAATCGAGCACATAAAATTTGAAATTGCTTTAATCGGCGGTTCAAACCCTCCAATCATCCATTAAACGTATCCATACGTATGGGTAAAATACGTCGATCCAGACACATCACTGGATCATATAGTATTTTTTGGGCCTTTGCCCGATGGATGTCAAAACCCTAGAATGGATCTAGATGAAGTTGGCTGGAATGTCACTATTAAGTATCAGTGGCCTGCAGCACTCTACGACGTTAAAAATTTATTCAAGCGTAAATTAGCGGCTTATCAATTCTCTCATTCTCTGATTTGAGCTGTACAAAATGGTGTATGGTTAAAGGATCGGTTGGATGCCATTCCGGAGTCCAGTGTTATTGTGAAACTACCAATAACCATTCAAACTGAATTAGGGTCATGGACAAAAAACGGTGTGTCACGTCCGGATGGCACCGAATTGATTTATACTGATTTCAAAGGATTGGCCAAGGAGCATAATAAACCGATTCGAGACTCGAAAGTAAATTTTGACAATGTAATTATATAAATTTATTAATTAATAAAATATAAATGTGAATAAGACAAACTTTTTTTTGAATAAGTTTTCTTAATTTTCTCGAACTTCCTGAGACAAATTTTAAAAAATTTAGTATGTCGATATGTCAAATTTTTAATATGTCAAGTTTTAAATATGACAAAATTTTTGATTTGTCAAATTTTCGATATGTCAAATTTTTAATATGTCATTTTTTAAATATGTCAAGTTTTGATGTGTCAAAATTTAGAGATATCGAATTTTAGCATGTCAAATTTCAACTGGTCCACATAAAAATAATTAAAACTCCCACCAAAATCAATCTAAACGGTTTTTACACAAACATTTCAGATGGTAAGGTCGTTGAAAACTTCAGTGACAAAATTTAAGGTTAATCAAGCTAAATCTCAAACTAACATCTAATAAATTTTCATGTTAATTTTTTTTTGCAATCTCATTATTAGAAAAACATTAAAAAACCAAGTCAACAGAAAATAAATAAAATATCGATTAAGTTTTATCACAATTTTCTAATAAAATTAATATAAAAAAATCACATTAGGATATCAATTTCTAATAAAACAATAAAATAAAACAGCTGTTAAAAGTCCATAAAAAAATATATCAATTCAATAATTGAACGCATTGAAATAAAATAATCATAATTTTGAAAGCCAAAACACATTTAACGATGATAACAAGGAAAAAAAACACACACACCCATATCTGCTGTGCTATTAGTTACATTGTTATTATTATTATTACTGCTGTTAATGTCCGTTATTAAATCATTATTATTATTAAATTGTGCTGTATTATTGTTAAAACTGTCACTCGTGTTGTTTTTTTCATAATTATTACCATCATCATCATCATCGTTATCATCATCATCAACGTAATCGAAACCGGGTCGAGGACGATAATTTGGATCAAAATCATCTTTTTTCTTCGTTTTCTTAATATCACGTTTCACTGGAAAGTTAATGTTAGTTGATTGTGCAACATTTTTCCACCATTGATTCCACCATGACCATGTGATTTTATTATTATTATTATTATTAACATGACGTTTTTTAACATGATTATAATTAAAAGTATGAATGTTATTTTTAACACTTTTACCATCACCAACCACCAAATCACCACATTTAAAGTGAGTGAGGAAATTTTTAAAATAATTTGAAGGAAAATTCAACTCACAGCTGGGCAACAGTGATATTTCAAGCATTATTTCAGGTTCATCTTGATTCTTAGGGTGACATATATAAATTCCACTATCGTGAATTTCCCGGAAGCGTGTTGTAAAACCATGTTTCTCATCAAATTTGGCAGCTTGCAATGCTTTGCTATCCTGTTCCATGCAATTTTATGTGAATTTGTATGTATTTTGGGGGGAATAAAATTAAAAAAATGTCATTAAATTTAAATATAATTAAAATACAAATAAATATACAAAAAATTTACAGGAAATTGTTAGTCTTTGTAAAGAAATTAAAGAAATATTTACAGAAAAAAGCAAAACTTAAAATAAAACATACAATTTATACAATTAAATTAAAATAAATCAAAATAAAATGATGTTAAATGTTAAAATAAAAGTAAGTAACAAAAAATACAACATACGCAACACATTAAAACTTAATAAAATTTCTTGCGAAGAACCAGCTTGTCGACACACAAATCCAAATGTCCCAAGTACAGTAAAGTTATGCTCAAATCCAAAATGTATATGAAATTTTAAATCCATTTCCATTTCCTAGGTTTTTTTTTGTTTAAGTGAAATTTAAAGTGTTTTGTTAATATTTCTACTCAATTAAAAGATTTAAGTGAAATTATTGTGAGAGGTAAGTGAAATTTTTTCCATACAAAAGTATGCAATGAATATTACACATTTCGTATGGATCAAAATTTTATGCTTAGTCTACTAATTAAATGAAAAAAAAACGATTAAAATCCCATCCTTACAGTGACCTGAGCCGCTTAATGTGATAAAATTAAAATTAATTTAAAAAAAATATGAAAAAAATGTTAAAAACACTCCACAACAACTAAAACTACGACAATTAACGTTAAATTTAAATTCAATTCACCACATTTATTAGTTGAAGAAGAGACAGAAAACAGAAATCCCACTTAAAACTATTCAAAATTCAATTTTTACCTCTCCATCTAATCGATAGAGCTCCACTTCAACATCCTTCGACGTTGGCTTGCACGGAATTGTGTAGGGTTCAAATTGTTTGACAGTCAATGCTGGATTATTAATTGGCACTAATGGATGTGATTCGTCTATGAAATTGAAATTAAAATAAAATTAAGCTGAATAAAATTTAGGTTAAAAAATTTCTCACCCTGAACAAACAAATACGTTTTAGCAGCTCTAAAATTCGTAACTTCATTATCCATGTCAGCTTGATTCTCAGCTAAATCCAGTGACTTGTTTTGCACACAGTAGTGAAATGTCACCTCATCCACATTCACACTATGAAACACGAGTGTGGCAACAAACAAAAATTGACTTGTCTCATTAATTTTATATTCGATATTTGTGTGTGGTGTAATAAGATTATGCTCCATGTCAAGTCTGACCCATGTCACAGGCGATTTTGAGTGACATGGTATTCGAAGTTCCTCCATTGTGAGTGCGGTAATTTCGGTACTTGGTGGTTCTATCAGAGGAGCTCCGTAATTTTCTGCTGCTGTTCGAAGGGCATCTTCCTCCGTGCCAGCTGTGAAATGGAAATAAGTGTAATTTATCATTTGAAGTGACATGTTGCGTATTAAATTTCATCATAACGACAATTTTTTACTTCTAAATTCATAAAAATATGAGTTGAATATTCAAAATTAGAACATTATTAATCCGATATTAATGTAAATGTGTATTTAAATGTTTTACAGTTCAATTGCAAATAATTACAAACATGTGTTTCTAAAAGTTTTCTTAAAAAAAAATTCAAATAAAAGTAATATTGAGACACATGACTTCAAAATAAAATTTTGTACATTAAATTATTATAAATTAACACCTCTGTTCAAATATTTGTTTATAACAAAAACCAGTGATATTCTAATACAAAATTATATAAATAAATAACCGGACAATGACTCATCAAATGAATATTGGCTCATTTTGAAATTGACTGTTAAAGTCTCAATAAAATCAGTTCATTTTGTTTAATTTACATTACTGTTAGTCTCTTAGAAAAAATAAATATTAACTTAAATCTGATTTTTATGAATGGAAATGAGAAAAAGTTGTACTATGACGATGATCTGGCGTCTGGATTTTAATGCATGCATGTGTTTATGAATGAATTGAATTAAAACCGGTTGTTATCTTAATAGTAATAAAGTGCTTCTGAGAAAATCGATGAATTATTGAAGGGGTTTTTGTCTGACTAAGTTGTGATTTGTAGATGAAAGTGAATGGAAATGCAAAAAATTGAACTGGACTAAGGTCAATCACTTTAATTGTGTCTAAAAGGAAAGCTTAAGTTGAAATTGGGTTTTATTGGCCGGTTTTTTCTGGTGGCATTTGATTTTTTATCAAAAGGGACCATTTTAAGATCGGAGAAGCGATTTCAGATGCATGATAAGACCAGGCGAAATTTCCTACGATTTTAAGGCGACGCCTAACATTTTTGAAGTTTAAAAAACTGAAATTTATGGATTTTAATTAAAAAAAGTTAAAAATTTTATATGGAAATGTCGAAAACTCGTCACTAAAATACTGGAAAATTTTAACGGGTTTTTTGGAAAAATCGGTCATTAAGTTAAGTTTGGCCATTTTGAAAACTTCCGACATTTTGGAAAAATCGGTAATTTTTCAAGTTTGGCCATTTTGAAAGTTCCGTCATTTTGAAAAAATCGGTCATTTTGAAAAAGTCCGCCATTTTGGAAAAATCGGTCATTTGTGAAAATTCTGTCATTTTCGAAAATTGCTTCATTTTTAAAAATTCCACCATTTTGGAAAAATCTGCCATTATGTTAAGCTTGGCAAATTTGAAAAATTCCGCCATTTAAGAAAAATCGGTAATTATGTTAAATTTACCCATCTCGAAAATTACCGACATATTGAAAAATCGCTCTTTTGTGAAAATTCTGTCATTTTCGAAAATTGCTTCATTTTGAAAAGTTACACCAATAAGAAAAATCGGTCATTATAAAAAATACGCAATTTTGAACGAAATTCGCTCAAAACTAGAACACGCTTGAAAAGTCCATTCTCGAGTGTCTCAAAGTGACGAACAGCATACAGGCTTTCAAGAACTAAGACTTTAATCCCATTTATGTATTTCGAGATCTGCTAAGATGACTTTCAAATTCCTCCTCAAACGAATTTGAGTTCAAAAATTCGGTCATACTAAAAATTACGACTGAAATCTCTTTGGTCAGGTCTGCAGATGATCAATTTGACCTTGACATTTATTTTATTTTATTGGATTCTTAGGCATTCGTTTAGTTTTTTTTGAATATTAATCAGTGAAACCCATATTTTGACCATTTTCACATGAAATTCAACCCACTGTGCCTTAATATTATAGAAATTACAACAAAAAATTAACGACCATTTAAATACTCACCATTAACTTGATTGACATGAGGACTCAATATCAGCACTAAACTAATCCATATTACTTTCAAATTCACTGTTTTATTGAAATCTATCACAAATCTTTTAGATTGAATTGATGATTCTTTGCTTTCGTTTCTCATCATTATAATTTTAATTTAAAATTTCTTTTTTTATTGTAAATTTCAATTTTGTAACATTAAAGATATTTCACATAATTCACTGTGATATGAAATTCAATCTGTTTTTTTTATATTTTTATTTATCTTTTTCAATTTAAAGGTGCTTAAAATATTTTTATATGATTCGTACTTTGCACCAATTGTCACTTAATCAACTCATTGTAATTCAATTCTAGTTGAATTCCTTTTGATGCATGGTCTCACTTTTTGAATTGCATTATGAAAGTGCATTGGAGTAATTTTTTTTTCAGCTAATGTTTATTTGTGTCTAGAAGTAAAATAATAAATAATTGTAAAAAAATTATTTCAGTACAAATAGAAACGGAACCCGTAGACGTCATTATCGATTTTTAATTGCAAGAAAACATTAAATCACTGTCTGGACAAAAAAAAAGTTTATTTTTGTTAAATTTAAAGGTCATTGCAACAATTTTTTTTCGTTTTGTTTTGTAAAAATAACGAAATATACGATAAAGTGATAACAAAAAGCGTTCATTGACTAAAAAAAATTGTATCCAACAAAAAATTTAATTTCATTCATTTACAATAAATTATGAATATCATGTTAATGTGGGTGTGTTTTTGTCATTATTATGAGAATATTAAAATAAAAAAAAAATGAATGAAATATTAAAAAAATGTGAAATTGTAATCACTGGACGATTTCAATAAAAGCGCATTTCAATGCGATCGAGTTCATTGAATTCTTGGTCCTTAGCAAATTTATCATTTAAACGATTTTTAACGGTTTTTTTTTTTGAATTTAAGACTCTGAAGCTCACAATGTCAAATCCTGAAAGCAAGCCATACCCCAATGAATCATACGAAACTCATTTAAGCTCCTCATTCCAACACAAAATATCATGTCTGACTTTTTAAAGCATTTTGGGGTTATGAGTGACACCATCTGAGTGCCTGAATCACAGTAACGTCAATTAAACCGTGTGTACAAGCGTATTTTTTCTTAATGATCATAAAATCCAGTAGAGTCTCATAACATATGCCTTATTTTAATCAATTACTAGAATTTATAGAAATGGGTGCACACACTGATTCAATGAAAACAAACAACAAAAATTGTATGAGACTCAAGATAACAGTAAAATTGAAAGTTTATCGTGTCTCTCATTTATTTTTCTTCTTCTTCAATTCAGACTTTAATATAAACTGTTAAAGAAAAATAAACATCTGGTGCATGCTGTTTCAAAAAAACATTTTTATTTGTTTTATTGACCTTTAGCCTCATGATACGCAGATAAATTATGTGGTTTAATCAATTGTTTTATTTAATAATAAAAAAAATGATGAATATGATAAATTAAATGATTAAACAGCTCTAATTGGGATGGCACGCGATACATGTTTTGTCTGACTTTGACATACTGATAGAAGGAAATAAGGTGTGTGTTGACGTAATTAGAAGATATGTCACATTTTGTATGAATTCAAGTTCGGTTACTTTGAGAGAATCATGAAAAAATCGTGAAATTTGATTTACAGACACTAATTTGGCTAATACAAAGAATGAATTTCAATCTAACTAAAATCACTTTAAAAATAATAGAAGATTTCATTGAAGTGAAATTCCAAATAATGCTTGGAATCGCATATGACCGACTTTCAATTCAAAGCCGAATAAAAAAAACTTGATTTTGGCCCTTAATTTCCATGAAAATAATTTGAAATTTAAATTTATCGACTTTTCGCATCAATATCGTACCAGAAACCTTTGAAACTCTCTCCATTTAACGTATTCCCAAACCACAAATATTGCATTTCATTGCTAGTCAATTTCATATCTTTCATTTTATCAAAGCATTTGATAATAAATATTAAATAAATTAAATAAAACGAATAGAGAAGTATCATAAAATAAATAAATAATAAATGTGAAATAAGGAAAAAAATTCACTTATCACACATTACAAACACTAAATTCTATTTGCATTGCACTTGTGTAAGTTCTGTTTAGAAAATAAATTTATTTTGAATTTTAAATGCACTTTCAAGGGCGTCTATGTGTCGGTATCTGCCAAAAAGTTTTCCTTATCAAAAAAATGTTTGTAATGAAATTCTGGTTTAAATGTCAATGAAAATATTTGAAATTTTAATTTCAAGACCAAGTTAGATTAAATTCCGTAACGATAATGCACTTTTATACAGTTATTTAAAATAACATTACATATTTTTTTCATTTAAATATATATTTTTTCATTTAAAAGTTCCCAGAAGATTTATTTTCTATCACAAAAAAAAACACAGGAAATCAATGAAAAAATATACGAAATTTGATTTTATATCCATTTCATATGTGCATTCATTTATTGAATTGTTTCAATCCTTGATATATTACAATATTTGAATTTTTTTTTTGTTATCAGGTTAATCATCGTAATTCCAAGTAAATTATCAAAAGTGTTTTTTTTTCAATTAATCGATTATATCATTTTTTGTTAAGTGATTTAAAAATAAATTATGATCAGACGCTTAATCACTTTTGTTTTGATGAAAAATCACGTTCGATTTGCAAAGTTAAATTTTTATATCAATAATTTAAAATTAATATTATTTTGTTAAATGACGTATTTGAGTGTGATTGAGTTGGTGTTATTTTAAATACTGAGCATAAAATCCAAACATTAACAAGTAGTTTTGTTGTGAATTTTATTTCTGTTATCATATTTTTTTTTTATTTATAATTTTTCTTAACTTCAAAGCAATGCTACTCAAGCATAAAAAGTGATAAAACATAGCAATTGATAGCGATTAATTTTTTTTTAGTTCAAGAGAACAGAAAGATATTGTTTGTTAATATGAATTTAATTTAAGAGAAGTTTTGTAACTTTAATGAATAGTTTCAAACGAAGTACAGTCTTCCTTGTATAATGTGACACTAGGATTAAGTGTCATTTTTTATATGAAGGCTATATTAAGTCTTTACGAGCAGGTAAGAGTTCGATAACTATGAAAAATGAGCTGTCAAGTTTTATCTGCTTATCCAGTAAGTCCATAGAACAGAACTCTTTTTGACGTCTGAAAATTCCACATCGATAATTTTGAAGTTTCCGTTTGTGTTTCTATACAAAATAAACGTCAAATGAAATGTCTAATGAAATTTTGTTCAATAGACTTTGCTAGCTATAATAGCATGGCTGCCCAATCTCTGTAAATATATAACATTAATGAAGTTTTCGTATGTGTATCTATACAAAATTTAATTTATAACTATATTCTTTCATAACTGATACAGCAGGGTCTCAACATTGTCAACGTAAATGTAAGAAACTCAAGAAATCGTTATAGTTCTCATCAATTATTTTATAATTTAAAGTCATGTGTCAACAAGAGAAGACGTCTGAAAGCAGTGAGGCAGGATCAATTGGACGTAAGAGTGCTAGAATTGAAGGTGGTCAGCTACGTCATTTCAATTCAGCAAGTAGCGTGGGAAGCTTTATTCAGTCCGCACAACGTATGCCAGTGAATAGTTGAGTGAGATCAATCAGAAGTTCTGAATCAGCTCTAACGCTCTGTTCTGTCTTTTCCGTGGTCGGATGTTAGCCACTTCTGATTCGATCAAGAGGATGCTTCAAAACAGAACGTTGAGAAATATCAATATAGAAATAGATATAGTAGAATTAAGGATATGTTCGAAGAAACTGAATTATTAAGAGTAAGGCAAAGGATATATTTTAACGTATTAGTTTTTATTTTTAAGGCGACAAAAAACTTCCTCGCTGAAAACTTTAATTTTGTTTTTAGATTCTGAGACGATTCTGCGATAATTATTGTACAAAACCATGTTTTCTCGTTTTGATTCATTATCGGAATGATGAATTTCAGTGATTTGAGATAGGACATCAGGCTTTTCATCTATTTTTTTTTGATTTCGTTGAAATCTTTCTCATACTCTGTCATTGTTTCTTGCACTGAAATTTTTTTCACGATTTTGTTCAACAATTCTTTCTTTTCATCTAATTCATTGCTTTAATATTCGCAATTTGCAATAAAAATACTATAAGAAACTATTGATCTGATTTTGTTTGGTGAATTTGCATTGATGATTAGACACATGACTTGTATTATAAAATTAATCAGAAGGTGCTTTTATTTTCCAAGTCTTTTTTTGACATTCACACTAACCATTTGAATTATGTGTGAGCAGCACAATAATATCCATGGGTAGACTTTCCAGATTTTGATATGTATAGATATCATTTAGATATTGATATTGGCTCACACAATTAAGTCCCTCACAAGTAGCATTCATTAGCGGTTTAAACAGTACAAAATAGAGCGTTGAGAATTATCACATATGGAAATAGATATAGTGAAATTAAGGACATACTCGAAGAAGCTGAATATTATGAAGAGTAAGGCAAAGGATATATTTTAAATATGAATTTACTTAAATTAATTTAAGAGCTAGATAAAGTTGACAACTGTTTGTGCTGAGAAAATAAAAGTTAAGCATCTTTACAGATTATAACGAGCGGGCAAAATGAACCTCGTACTCGATGAAGTCTAACTGATTTTGGGTTTTAACGAGAATCAATAGTAAATTTATCACTCATTGGTTGATACATATCCGAAATCACTCTCAGTCTCAAATAGCATTAAAATAATTTCAATGTTTCTTTCAACTTTCTTAATTCAACATTTTCTGTTTCTTTTCTCTCAATGCAATATCATTGTAATGCATTTATCACAAAACTCAAATTTTCGTTGATAAACGATGATTTATTTAACAAAAAGTCTTAAACTCAATGTAAGAGATCTTTGAACTTTAATGCATTTCAGATGATGAAAAGATCTCATACAACATTAATTATTTTTTTCCGGTTGTCATTTCTTTGATATGTGAATCAAACTATTCAAATAATGATAATGAAATACATCCAATTTCAACGAAATCCATCTAGTTTACAAAGAAAATTAACACTTATCCTAAAACGTTATTGACAGACATGCAAATATGACAAATAAAAAATAAATGTAAATACAATTTCACATTATGACTGATTATGAATATTAAAATCAGTAGTTTATCGTGTATTTCAACACTTTTGAAATTAAATTCAAAAAAAAATTATACAAATACGACTATGAATGAATCACTTTTATTGTATCTTGATTTTATTTTAATTTTTTTTGAATTTAATCCCATTGACACGTCTAGATATGTGAATGCACATATGCGTATGTGTGTGTGTGTGTGTCTGCATTGATGATATTCGATATAAAATTTATATAAATGTGTGACTTTGATGCTCTTTTGATTCATTCATTCATTCTTGGATGATTTTACACACATTCTTTTTAATTCACAAATATTGTACATTTGTGTTTGTGTATCAAAAAATTCAACACACCTAGTACATGATTAATACAGGTAAAATTAAATTGAAAAGAAAAACATGAATTTTATACATTTAATTATGATTCTCATTATAAAAAAAAATTTAAACTGAAATTTTTTTTATTTATTTTTTTAATGTTTTGTCCCATTTCGAACGATAAACATTGAATTTAATGTAAAATTTCATATCAAAACATGACATTAAGTCGATCACGCATCACTGACCTCTTAAATTCAAATCAAATTACAATCACAATGTTTCTTGAGCTCTTATAATAATTTTTTTTTTTGAATTTTCTCGTTTTTTAATCAAAATATGTCAAATTTTAAAAATTTCAGTTGTAAAAAAACATTAAAATACATCAATAAAAATTATTTTTATAAAAAAATTCACGTAGAACACAAAAAATTCACCGACTAACACTATTCCGACTTAAAAGTTCATTTTCAACAGGTATTTATGAATTTTATGACTATACATTTTAACATACACACATGAATACTAAAAATAACTTAAAAGTCTTAAGATATAGAAAATGACGTCACAGGTGATGTTTCAAGTTAAATTCATAAATTTCTCATTAATTTCAATGTAATTTTGGAAAATTTCATTCATTATTCACCTTTTTTATGAACGAATATTCTCAAAATTGGGTTACGATCAATTTTCTTCTTATAATTCAATTATTTAATAGATGACTTTTATCATCATTTTTTTTTCTTAACTCTCTTAATATAATTTAACACTTGTTTCTATAATCAAAAACAACAACAATGTTGTGTTTTCACTTTATTTGTATTAATATTATTTTTTTTGTGTTGTATTCTTATTGTTGATTTTGTCGTGTTGTTGTTGTAGGAGTTTAATTTTGTTATAAAATAATTTTTTTTTTCTATTCTTTTAATTTTTTTTTATTAATTTAATAAAAAGTTTGAAATGCGACGATATTTATCTTGAATGACACGTTTGTTTTTATGCATTGCATTCACTGTAACATTAAATGTAAATAAAATAAATATGGTATAATTTTTTATTTTTTTTATTATAGATTCTTATTATTTATTATTATTTGACTTAAGAAACAAAAAATTAACTATAATCTAGGCGTATGTTCGTATATGTATTTTTTATGTGTACATACGCGCACATGTGTGTGTGACTGTACGTATGATAAAAAATTGTTTAATTTTTTGACGTTTTAATGTTAAATAATAATAAAGAACCGAGCGTAGTAAAGTGAAACAAAATAAAACAGTAGTTACACGTTCGATGTCTACTACTGAACTGAGAATTTGTTTTGTTGAATGGTGTTTAACTTCAATGGATATTAAAATGAACAGTTATCATGTGTAGTGAAGTGTATTGCATCGTTATAGGCGTCATTGTTTGTGGTTTATGTTGAATTATGTGGATATGGGTAGGGACATGTGGTGTCTTTTTATGGAAATCATCAATCAGGATTATGAGTGACGTCAGCGACATGCATTTTAAAAAGAGTAAAAGTCCACATTTAGCATGAAAAAAAATTATAATATTTCTTGAAATAAGAGCTTCAATTGAATTAAACGAGCTAAACCTGTCTTAACCCATTTCCGTCCGGACTATGAAGGAGCAGACCTAGGGATCTGATTTTTGGTATAATGTTTTCGATTAGGACAAAACTGATTTTTAAGAAAATAGAAGGCCAAAAATGGTTATTTGCTGCTTAATTTTTTTGAAATAAATGGTTTAAAATTTTAAAGTTTCATATTTCCAATAGATTAACATAAAAAAATTAAGAAAATTTTGAATATTTATATCAAATTTTGGTCAATTGGTGTTCTGCTTACCAAAATACAAAAATGCTTACAACTGCTTACATCACGACTTGCCTTCTTGAACGCAAATTTAAGCCTATTTCAAAAATATTTAAGAAAAATCCAAAAACAGGTTGATTAGATTTTCCTTCAAAACTTATGTAAGAAAAACTAGTTTGTAAAAATTTCTTATGGTTCTCGAGATATTTTGAGACAAAGGTAACGTTGCGAAAACGTAACGCTGGATGGAAATGGAACGAGCTAAAACGGCCAAAAAATCATTGAAACAGCTTAAACTGCCTCAAAGTGCTCAAATTGCCTAAAACAAGCCAAAACTGCCTTAAACGAGCTAAAACTGCCTTGAACGAGCTAAACCTGTCTTGAAAGAGCTAAAACGGCCAAAAAAGCATTGAAACAGCTTAAACTGCCTCAAAGTGCTCAAATTGCCTAAAACAAACCAAAACTGCCTTAAACGAGCTAAAACTGCCTTGAACGAGCTAAACCTGCCTTAAATGAGCTAAACCTGCCTTGAACGAGCTAAAACGGCCAAAAAATCATTGAAAGAGCTTAAACTGCCTCAAAGTGCTCAAGTTGCCTAAAACAAGCCAAAACTGCCTTAAGCGAGCTAAAACTGCCTTGAACGAGCTAAAAGTGCTTTGAACGAGCTAAACCTGTCTTGAAAGAGTTAAAAGGGCCAAAAAAACATTGAAGAGCTTTAACTGCCTCAAAGTGCTCAAATTGCCTAAAACAAGCCAAAACTGCCTTAAGCGAGCTAAAACGGTCTTGAACGAGTTAAAACTGTCTTGAATGAGTTAAAACTGCCTTTAATGAGCTAAACCTGCCTTTAATGAGCTAAAACGGCCAAAAATAATTGAAATAGCTTAAACTCCTTTAGACCTTCCAAAATTGCCTAAAAGATAGATGTCGATGACTTTGTTAAAATTCGGTAACCAAAATATGTATGTTGTCAACCTGTTGATCATACCAATCACTGAATAAATCAAACACAAAATCAACAGATTACAATCCTTTACATGGCATTGATATTCGAATCACTAAGGCAACCAAGGATTGTTATCATAAAAAATTATGTTAGGTCAATATTTATTATTATTAACATTTTTAGATCAAACTTTATTTTTTCCACATAAATTTAACATAATTTTAATTAAAGAGGTCTTTAAAGACCTCTTTTTAGGTCAAATTCAATGGAAGAGTTAAAGGATGCCAGCATTCATCACACAGCGATCAAATTAGCTGAAGATATCAAAAATTTAAAAGTTTATGGAAGTTTATTCAAAAGAGTTCAGGTAACAACAATTTCATTTTAAATTTAATTATATTAATAATTTAATGAAAATAAATTGCCGAGACAAGAAATTAGCATGCTCACCTGAAGTTGATAAGGATGACATGAAAGCAACCCTTGAAGCTGCCATCAAATCAAATGGACTTGAAACTGATATTCGGAATTTAATTTTTCATTTGATTCGGAGTTCGTTGAAGCATGATGCTAAATCTGCGTTACAACCAGTAAATTTGTATTACTTTTTTTTTAATTATAAAAACTTTTCGAGAAAATTTCTAGAATGATCCACTTACGTATTTGAGAAGAGCTGGTGTTCAATGGGAACGCCGTGTCCGTAAATCCTTGAACGCAATGTGTACTGAACTGAAAGCTCCATTACAAGGCCAACTTAGGAGTGCTGTTGACAAAGAAGAGCTTGTATCGAAATGGAATGAGCTGAGTAATTATCAGATTGATTTGTCGAATTATCGTCCAGTTTATGCACCGAAAGACTTATTGGAAGTGCTTTTATCACTCAAAGGCCCACCGAGAAAAGACGAAGAAGAGTAAGGAAATTTAATTTCATTGAAATCACAGTCAATTCATAGTTAATTTTTCAGAGCCACTCCTAAATGGGAATTCTCACACATTTCACTTCCAGTTAAAAATCTGTTTCAGCTTCGTTTTCATTTTGCCGAACTTTTACGAAGTGATTCCCTTATTGATTGGCATGCAACTTGCGTTAAGGTGTTACAGACTCGACATGCCCCATTGTGTCAGCAAGTATTGAAAAAAGGAGCCACACCAAACCAACTTCGAGGCGCACTCTGGTCATATGTGCTTGGGAGTCATATTGAGCCTCACGTGAGTATGAAATTCAGGAACCAGGATCAAAATTTCAATTGTATCAAAAAAATCATTAAATTCACTCATAATTTCATTTCAGCATGAAGAACATTGGCAAAAACATAAAATTGCCGTCTTCAACACGGATCTTATAGTGGATAAGCTTGTTTTCAAGGATATTCAATTGACAGCCACAAATGACGACCAATATTTTGTGTTTGAAGACATTTTATACCAAATAATGCTCTGTTTTTCACGTGACACTGAAATAAGTCAACTAATCCAAACCGAATTCACGAATTCTTCCAAAGCGAAACAATACGAGGGACCTCCAAGTGGTGTGGTGCCATTTCATGGAATATGCATGTATGGTAATGTTAAAGTCAATTTCATAAAAAACATGAAATATTAAAAAATTTCATTTGAAGTTGCTCCATTTTGTTACTTGTATGATACGCCAGTGCCGTTATATTTCACATTCCGAGCCTTTTATATTCGGTATTGTCATCGATTAACCACTGTGAATACACATCCTCAAGGCATCGTGAGTCTGTGTCTGTTGTTCGAGAAATTACTGCAAACGCATGAACCTCAGTTGTGGTCACATTTGAGAGAGCTTCAAATTCAACCGTAAATATTTTGAATTTTGTAACGGAAATTTTCAAATTAATGTTTTTTTTCATTAAATAGAATTCGAATTGTATTTAAATGGTTAATGAGAGCGTTTAGTGGTCACTTGCCACCAGAACAACTCCTGATTTTATGGGATTTGGTTCTAGGATATGACAGTCTTGAAATTCTTTCGTTGTTAGCAATCATCATCGTCAGTTTTCGGAAAGAGAGTTTAATGCAAGTGACGACAATAGAAAACATTGAAGCAGTTTTAGCAGATTTATCTTCAATTAAGGTCTTACCTTTGATACAACTAGCACTGGCAAAGGATTAAATTAAATTTAGTTATTAAATTTTCTGTTAAATTTATTTTGTTGTAATTTTTTTTTGTTTTAAAAATACACTTTTACTTATTTAAGCTGTTTCCATTGCTTGAGCAGCACTTTCTTCAGTGTATTTTCCCTTGTCTTTGCCCAAAGCAGCCAAACGTCCCTTTGCACGACGATCCAAGATCTTTTTACGATCCTTGTCCATCTTCAGTTTGACAATGAGGCATTTTGATGGATGAATACCAACATAAACATTGGTACCATTGGCCTTTTCACGTTGAATACGCTCAATGTAGACGACAAATTTTTTACGATAAACTTGGACGACTTTGCCTACTTGGTTGCCTTTGTAATGGCCACGAACAACCTGGACTTCATCATCACGACGAATTGGCATTGAACGTACATTGTATTTTTGACGTAATTCCTTTGATAATGGGGCAGACATGAACTTGCGTCGAACATGTGATGGAGCCTCAAAGTGCCTTTTACGGCTTTTACGACTACTTGATGATACACTACGATTGAATTTCATGTTGTTTTGTGTTTATGCTGTTTTGTAGGTTAAGGAATTTGTCTGTAAAATTAAAGATAAAATAATGTAAATTAAGCTTATTCTTGATGATACATCGGAAAATGAGACTAAAACTATGATATTTACCTAAAAATTAGACTTTTATCCGGTGTTTTGATGCAAGAATTTTGCAAAAATACAGCAGCAAAATCAATTCTCGTGAAAGAGATTGATGGAAAAGAAAGAACGTGGAATGCTGTATGTGTGAACTGTCAAATAAATGTCACTTTGGCAACATTCACATTCCACAAAGCACATAATAAAAGAAAGTTTTTAGATGTGCATTCTAAAATGCTTCTTTAATTTAAAGGAATGTTTTTTTACAATCCTAAATTAATTTCATTCAATTAATTAAAAATATTAAATCAAAATTGCGAATTTCATTGTTTTATGCGATCAATGGCCGATAATGGCAAATATTACTAAAAAAATCGTTAATCCTAAAAAAGTGAGTTTTCAGTTAAGACAACTTTTAGAAAACAAATGCTGACTGGCTTTCATATTGTTTTGAATTGGAATTTCAATGCATTTCATAATTTCATTCAAATAAGAATTTTTAATTTTAGTGCTAATTATTCAATTAAAATCAAATAAAAATGTCGTATGGACTACCGCAAGTAAGTTTAATATCCGTTCTCTTAAAATATCAGTGAAATTTGTGTAATTAACTCATAATTAATTGAATTTTAGGGTCGTAATATGCTCTATGGCTACCAAAAATTTGGACGACTAGATTCAATTGCTGGCAGAACGTTACCTGAAGCATATCGGAAATTCTGGAATGAATGGAAGGTGCAAGAACCGACAGCTGTTCATTATATCCCAAAAGAAGGTTAAATTAAAAGTTTTTTTACCTCAATAATGATTTTCATCATGATTTGATTTTGCAGGAAAATATAAACGTGATCCAGAAACAGGCCTTGTAACTCCAGTTCAAAATGTGAAAATTCCTCTGTTATTCCCGGAAGAAGCTCAGAACCAGATTTGGGGTGGTGAAGGTGTGGTCAAGGGATTTCAGAAGCGTTCTCCCTACAAACATCGTGTACCTCATTTTTGGGTTCCTGTCCTAAGGAGATCCATTGTTCATAGTACAATCTTAAACCAATATCTCTCCGTGGTCATAACAGATCGTGCTCTTGCTCTGATTCATGAAAGTCTGGGATTCGATCACTATTTACTCAAAACACCGGCATGTGATTTGAAACAGTTACTGCCACTCAGATTGAAGCGACAACTCTTGATTGCCTTATTAAATGGATGCCCCGATTTGAAAGATAATCCCACAAAACAACAAGAAGTCATGAGTGAATACAAAAAATATTTAGATCAATATACACCCGAAGAAATTGATTGGTATGGATTGTCATACAACGAGGCTTTAGAGAAACTGCAAGCACAAGAATTGGCGGAAAATAAACCAATTCCTTACAAATACATATTCAGACAAAAATTGATTGAACAGTTAAAGGAGGCTGGTGTTGCTGAAGCACAAGATGACGATGAAAAAAGCTCAGGAGCATGGATGTCAAAATTAAATCCATTTTCAAAGACAAAAAAACCTGAAGTGTAAAAATTAAAATGATTACACCTGAAATTTAGTCAACTAGAAATAAAATTATAATCAATTTAATGTATCTTAACATAAATCATAAAACTTAACAGTAAAATTATCCAATTCATTGTCACCCTATTACTTGAATTACATAAATCAGTGAAACATTCTTCAATTTCACGTATGTGATAAAAATTATCCAACATCTTGCGTTTTGTTCGCAAAAATGCACATTTTCTGATCACGCGATAATGTTTCGAGTGCATAATTTGCAATCTCACAACTTGACAAAACAACTCCTCTTCCCTAGTTGGCCTAAACTCAAACGAAGCGTAATCCTCCAAATTACATTCTTGTTGAAGATGAGCCGTTTCATTTAAATTATATTTCTCAATCTCCAGGCACTTTTCATCCAAATTTGACTTGCAATTGAAACATTTAATTGATGTAACTAAAAAAAATAGAAGTAAATAAATATAATTAAGGAAGTCACATATTTAACTACTTATTAAAGGTCGTTATAAAAGGAAAAACTTTTGTCGAAATGTGATACATGCAAAAAATCATGAATATTAATGAGATTTGTCCTACCTTTGAGCGATTCACATTAAAAATATTACATTTTTTTTTATTTGTTTTTATTTTATTTTTAGTTTCAAACTGAGCTATAAATATCGTTTGAAAAAAATGGAGTAAATGCGTGTAAAGTTCTAATTATTTGAATATTTAAATGAAATGGATATTCTTAATTGCTATATTATTCGTAAAATTGAGGATTGTTAAAGGTAAATAAATGTAAATTAATATTTGTTGTTATTTGATGTTTATTAGGTAATTTATTGTTAATATTTTAAGAAAATTAAATATTTTCGGTATAGTGAGGGTAAAATTGAGCAATTTCGTTTCGGAATCGTTTCGGTGTAACATTTGACCAGGACAGTGCTCAGAATTGAAAAAATTTGGTTAGGATTGAACTTGGGATTGAAAAATTAGCCAAATGAATCGAAATTTCGAGCAGGTCTGAACTCAGGATTGAAAAATTTGCTAAATGAAACGAAATTTCGATCAGGATTGAAAAATTTGCTAAATGTAACGAAATTTCATCAGGACTGAACTCAGGATTGAAAAATTTGCTAAATGTATCGAAATTTCGATCAGGTCTGAACTCAGGATTGAAAAATTTGCTAAATGTATCGAAATTTGATCAGGACTGAACTCAGAATAAAAAATTAGCCAAATGAATCGAAATTTCGAGCAGGTCTGAACTCAGGATTGAAAAATTTGCTAAATGAAACGAAATTTCGATCAGGTCTGAACTCAGGATTGAAAAATTTGCTAAATGTATCGAAATTTCATCTGGACTGAACTCATGATTGAAAAATTAGCCAAATGTATCAAAATTTCAAGCAGGTCTGAATTCAGGATTGACAAATTTGCCAAATGTGTCGAAATTTGATCAGACTTCAGTCCTCGGCATTGTAGTTTAAACACGACATTCGATTAAAAATCAAAAAGGTTATTTTATTTTTAGCTTTCTTTCATTATTCACGTCAAAATTCAATGCAACCATAAAAAAGAAATTAAATCAAAAGATTGAGCAATTATAACAAAATAAAAAATTAATCAGGTGATTCCCATTCGACTTGCTCTTTACGATTTTTCTTTTAACATTAAATCAACAATAAAATTTCCATAAACCTTTAATCAAAACATAAAATATTGAACAAATGTGACGAAAAAGAACTTTCCTGCAGCAATTACTACAAATAAACAAAGAAAATGTACATATTTAGTTACTTATCGATCAAAAGAAAACAGAAATCACTTTAACCATGAGGTAAGTGCCTGCTTAATGTTTATTTTAATAATTAATAAGAAATTTTTCGACCTTGATTAAGTTCAAGTCGTTGAAAGTGATTGATTTTGCCTTGTTATTGTTGCTTTTCTATTCAACTTGAAATTAAATGAAAGTATTTAAATATTTAAAGTTCTATTTTAACGGTATTTAACGGTTTAAATTGGAATTGTAAAAGCACGTGCATCTAAAAATAATCGCCTTGAGTAGAATTAAATTAAATTGAATGTCAATGTAAATAAATCAAATCAAAACATTTTAACGGTAAATTTGCGTGTTTGATTCCACTTCTATTTTTTTTATCATGGGTTTTTCTGTTCACTTTAACTTGGGGCGTGAACCATGAAGTACTTCGTTTTCTTTGATTTTTTTCCTTATTCACTTCAGTATTGAAGAGGAAAACCTTAAAAAATGAAGTTGGTGCCCTAGATTTGTGATTCAAATCCAAAATCTTACATATTTTAATTAAAAGTCACGATTTCAAGTCAATTTGAACCATAAAAGAACTTTTACATACATAAATTTTGTATATCATATCAAAATCTTTACACATTTACATGTCCAATGTCTATGAACTGTGTCAATTACATAATTTTAGTATAGAACCCAAATCATATCATAAAAAATAATGTGTTTACGCTAGTCTTATCACTTTCTCCCATTAACCCCACTTAAATATATACAAATTTTTATCATATCGCATACATCAGGTCAATTCTGTGAATGGTGATAGTAAATGTTGTATTTTTTTTTATTGTATCAGTGTAATAACTACTCACCTGGACATAAATTCGTGCAAATTATCATTAACAACATGATTATTATCAAAAGTGGTGAGGACGATAAAGGTAACACTTTTTTCATTTTGATTCTTGATATAATCATAAATACTAGACGATTATTTGCAGGTTTTCTATGAATAGCACCACTGTGACCCATAATTTGTCTTGATTCTTTTGCATTTACTTTCACTTTTATTTTTATTCTATGTTTTTTTGTGTTAGTATCAGCAAAAATACGCTTTTATCAAGTCAGATAGCAAACACGTAATTGTGATGAGAAGATGTCTTGGAATGATAAAAACTATCTAATTTAAAAATAAAATTTTGTGTAGCGGTCTATGTAAAAATATTTATTAGATAAATTATTATGGAATTAAGTGTGTGTGTGTATGTGCGTTTTGATAAGAAAAAAAAAACATTTTTGAGTTAATCTTGTCAAGATTTTTTTTGTTGTTCTAATTGAAGGTTGACTTTCATGTCCGCTAGATGTCATTGGGTCTAAATAACTTAAAGCTTTAATTAAACACCTTATACTTGAATTTCAAGGATTTTTATTCATTATTTGGATTAAATTGAGGATATAATCATGAATTTAATAGAAGAAAATGATAAAAGCGCTGAAAAATTCATCAAATACGAGCTTCGTTTAATTTCAAATTTCACCACAAATCGAATGATGGCGCTTAACACAATTTTTTTGTATGCTATTAAAACCAGACCTGCATCGTCACAAAATGGCACGTGGTTTCATGTTTTTTTTTGACATTATTTTAGATAAACATTTAAAAGTAAATATTTTGATTAAGATAAGAATTTTAAGTACAATGCAAGGCCATTCATTTGTTTTCTTTTTCCTCATACTCTATGAACATAAAAAAATAAATAAAATAGACAGTCATCAAATTTTCCAGACATTAAATTGACTCAAATCAAGTTAAATATGGAGAAAATAATTGCTCATTATTGATTTGATTATAAATTTATAACAAGCTTACACATAAATCAAAACAAAAAATAGAAAAAGTTTTGATTAATCAAACACCTTTACCGATAAATTACATGTAATTATAACTCATATGACATTTTCATTCAAATATTCACAAAAAAAGAGAAAATCACCTTATTACATAATAAATTATTCATACGATAATCAATAGAAAAGTTTGTGACAAGAATGTAGGCAAAGTACTAACCCGTCAAATTTTGTGTTTATTATGATTAATTTGTTTTTACTACACTTTGATTTCTTGTTATTAAAAGGTTGTAAGTCGGTGTACTTTGTAAATGTATTGATCTTTTACTGTTTGTAGTGGAATGTTTGTGTTTTTTTTTTGTATTTAAGGTGGAATTGGTGCTTGACTTTTGTTATTTCATAGTATAAAAGTAGGGCTTAGGCTAAAACTTGGCGGTTACTATAAAAATTTAGATGATGTATGAACACAGTAGTAGCTTAGGGCTCATGGTGGAGCCTTGTAACCCTACTTTACGCTTGCTAAAGATAACGTCTGCTTAGAATGACAATATAAGAATTGATAATTTTACTGTCCGTCTTGTTTGTCTGCATCAAGTCACTAAACAAACTGATAAAACATCATCGGAAGATCAAGTTGATGTGATAACCAGGACATTAAGAGATCAAATATAACAAAATGGCGAACCCACTGGAAAGGAAGGGGAATTTGACTTCACTGACGACCATGATTTTAGAATTTTTACAGCTAAATCAATGCTGGGTTTCATCTTACGTCAAGCCTCTGAACTTCGTGACCCAAGGGTCCAGTTAACTCTCTTTTATGCATTCGTTCGCTCGGTTCTCGAGTATTGTTGTGTGGTTTGGTCGCTTCATTACTAGTAATATACCACTGCAATTGAGAAAATCCAGAAAAGGTTTTTAAAATCCATCCTTCGTGATCACAACAATCTCAACTATCAGCAAATGTGTCAAACCTTCAACCTGGAATCTTTGGAAAGTCGTCGATCAACTGCAACACTCATGTTTGGTTTTGACTTCTAAGTCAGACTGTTGAGAGCTTTTATAATCTCTGAACCTGTTTTGTCCAGTTCTGACCACAAGACATCCCCGCTTGTTGCCAAATAAATGAAATAAAATGAAAAATGTGACATGGTGTGAGTCATTAAGCGAAACTCAAAATCCTGTAATTACCCTTTTTAAAGTGAATTCCAATTCAGATAAGTGCAAATATTCACACCATTTTCCAAACAATACTCATAGAATTCTATTAAAATAAAATAAAAAAGAGGTAAAACAATAAAACTACTTTCTTTTCAACATAAAAAAAAACATTAATATTGAAAAGGCGAAAAAGAGGGTCATTATACCAATAAATTTTCCACACACACACACACACACACACGTCTCACTTTATTGTTTTGTGCACTTTTTTTTGCAAAAAACACATAAAAATCTATTAACATTGTAACATTGCAACATTAAATTGTTTAAAATCAGTCCAGACAACTTGTCAGTAACTTTACTAGTTTACTTAATAAATTTCAAGTAGAGAATACAAAATATTGATATATTTCATTTAAACGTCTGTAATAAAGCGAGGTTTGAATGTAATTTTAATGTAAAAGTACTTTAAAATAGAAAAAAAACTCAAAATTCAACTTTTGCTTTTCAAAATGCAATAATTCAGTATAAAACATAATCTAAAATAAACGTACACACACACTCACACACACACACACACACACGTGTGCATCATATAAGCATAATAATAACGTAAACATGTGTATTTATGTATTATTATTATTTGTAAAACATAAAAAAAAACAAATATATTGTTTGCAAAAATCTCTCAATTCTCATTTTTTATTTACAATGTTTCTTTAGTATTTACGCTATTTCTTTAAGACCGCGTAGCGTCCAAACGGTTCATCTGAGACCCGAAGTATGTTCTAGACTTAAGCTCATATTCACAGTGGGAATGTTTATGGAAAAAAAAATAGGGTGATCAGGTGAAAATTTCTGAAATTTTCCGGAATAATGGAAAATTTTTATGCCAAAATTTTCTTCTCGTGATTCTGAACAACTTTGGTTCTGGTGAATAACAAAATCTTCATAAGTATTACCAAGACACTGTCATAATACAAAATGTACAAGTTTCAGATTTTAATTTTTCGCTTGTTTTACTTTATTGAGTTCACATTCAAAAACTTGAATTTTTGAAAAGAGAACTTCATTAGATTTTGAACTGTGATGATCAAATGTTCATTGCATACTTTAAGCAATAAAACTCAATTTTAAACTTTTAATGAAACCAAAACAACCTCTTGATCAAGGTCATGAAACGATTGTGCGTGACAATGCAGGTTGGATTCCATTACATGAAGCCTGTAATCACGGTTACAAGGAAATTGTTGAGGAATTATTGAGTCGAAGTAATAATCGTGGTATAAATGACAGAGTTGGGACAAAGTGTGATGGTGTGACTCCGTTATATGATGCTTGTTGCAATGGAAATCTTGAAATTGTTGAATTATTGTTAAATCGAGTTGCTGATCCCACTATGAAGACAAATGATGGTGATTCGACATTAAGTGCCCTTGAGTTATGGTATGACACGGCAAAACAGGATTTAACACGAGCCGAAGAGACCTCGTATCGTACATTGCATGAGAAAATTAAACATAGTTTAGAAAAAACAGGAAATTTAGATAAATTAAAGCCACTTGAAAGACGGATATCAAGATCAGTAATCGATATCCGCGTATTTTTCAGAAACTTTCATAGCCCAGTAAATGTTTTCAAGAACGTTATAAAATCGCGAAATGTTCGTCAACTTCGAAAAATCGTTCTTAAAAATTGCAAAAAACTTCTACAATCACAATATACAGAAATCCACTCGTGTATGTTCACGATCACGTTAAAAATTTTCTTTTATTTTGAATAATTAACAATTGATTTGAGCATGATAAGGAACGAATGAGATGAGAAGAATAAGAATGAATTTCAGATTAGACTTTGCAACTTTAATAAGTTTAACCCTTCAATGCATGAATTATGAAATAATGGAGATAAAAAATCATCTTTAGGTTTTTCGAGCTGAGAAGGGTCGATTCTTGAACTAATTTGTCGAGAAATTTCGAAAAAAAAGGATTTTTATAGGATTTTCAGGACTTCGATTTTCTTATCATATATGATAAGTCATGCATTCGTGTTTTGAATTTTTTTTTTGAATATAAAAAATTTTTTCATTTTTATTACGTAGTAAAGTGAAAAACACAATAAACTGTTTGAGATTTAATTATTTAACATTAGCTTTACCATTCAAATCCGAAAATTCAAAAAAAAAAATTTTTAATTTTTAAGACCTTCCTTATTTTTTTCTCATATATGAAAAAATTAAACTTTGAGTGCATGACTTATCATATATGATAAGCAATTTTTAGAAAACAATTAATTTTACTTTTCATTGACTTCAACTAAATTTTTTAAATCTAATGGTTGCTTTGATACTTCAGCAAGTGAATTGTGTTAAAAATATTCACTTTGAAGTGGAGTTTTGTATATTTTTTTCATGAAATATGGTAGTAAATTTGTGTTTTTTGATTTTGCCAAAAATTGACATTTTTGAGTATATTTTTGGAAAGCTTCACATTAAAATTTTTAAATCAAAAATACACTAACCTCTAAAAAAAAGTCTAAATTTTTTTATTTTTAAAGAAAAAAATTGATATATTGCGATTCCAAGGTCCCAGAGCTCTCCAAAGTTTACTTATCATATATGATAAGCTATGCATTGAAGGGTTAAAACTCAATTTGTTTGCCTATTTAAAATGAGTTTATTTAAAACATTAAAAAAAATTATTGTTGATAATAATTGTGCAAAAAAATTATGGTTAAAATTTTTTTGGATTTAATTTAAGAAAAATTGTTTGTTTCAACGGTTTCCAATTTTTTGCCAATTTCCTTCGTCGATTCTTGTATTGCCGTGATTTTTTGATCCAGGGCTGTTAGTTTTGCATTTTGAAAATTACGAAAAATACCAAATGATTGATATGATTCATCCACTATTTTGCTCTCCATAGTTTCAAGTTTTTCATTTAATTTAACAATTTTGTTTTCCAATTGTTTTGAATAATTTTCAGATATTTGTTTAATTTCATCAAGTTTAGAAATAATTAAATTTGCAAATTGATTTTCCAAATTTTTTTCTAAACTTTTAAGTTTTTCATCAAAAGTTTGTTGATTTTTTTTCAAGTCATTCAAATTTTCGTCTAAAATTGTACTTTGTGTCTCGTGGTTATTCATCAAAGTATCGAGTTTTTGAACCAAATTTGTAACATTACAATTATTTTGTTCATTCAATGCTTTTTTTTCTGTTTGAGTTTCATTGATAACATTTTCGATTTGTGTATTTGTGTAATTTGAGGTTGATTCAGAAACTTTTTCATTTATTGTGCAATCAGGTTGTCCTCTCAAGCGTGCTAAACAGTAAGATTCTAATCCATTTGCTTCGAGTTCTGTTTGCCATTGTTCCTCATTTAAGCATTCGATGCCTTCAATTGTTTGAGGTGTGTAGTTGCGATATCTTAATTTATCAGTATTCGTCTTCACATCAACATTTTTATTTTTGAGAAATAAAATGATTTCACTTAATCGACTACACTTGAAGTTGTTATCTGCCAAGTAAATATATTTCAAGTTTGGTGTAAATTGAAAAATTCCCTCAATATCAATGTCAAATAACTGGTTCGAATAAATAAACAAATATTTCAAACTTGTTAATCCTTCGAAAGTTTTACTAGGAAGAATGGTGATATTCAAATTACTCATCCCCAAACGTGAAAGTTGTTTCAAATCAGTTAAATCCAAATCCATAATTGGAATATTTCCACCGTATATGTATAACTTTTCTAATTTACTTAATCCTTTGTTTTTAAATGTTTTTCTGGGTAGTTTTTGCCAATTATTGAAATCTAAACCAATGTAAGTTAATTCATTACAATTCTGAAATGCATCTTCGTTAATTTCTTCGTATCCTTTTCTATTACCATTAAACGTTTCTAAATTTGGATTTCTTTTACAAACATCCCTCACAATTTTACTTGAATCTCTTGCTAAGCAAACAAAAACCAAACACACGAATACAAATAATATTGAAATTAAATGTCTCATAATTTAACTTTAAAACAATTTTTAATTTTAATGAATTAAAAAATAATTTCACGTCTTCACAAGTTGAAAAAACAAATACGAATAAATACAATTCAGTAGCTCTTCGTATTTATACAAAATAAATAAAAATACATTTTTTTATTTTGTTGATAATTTTTTGAGTTCCAAGTAAACCGCAATTTAGATTAAAAATTTGACCTCGCATGAACTTTTATGCGAATTTTAATCTCATAATTTACTGAGAACATAATTTTTATAAAGGTTTTTTTGATTATCAATTCATTTGAAAAAATGACCTCATCTAAATAAAATATTCATTTGAATCTGTTTGATTTCTGTGTAATTTGAGCATGAATTTTCAGAACAAATAAAAATAATTTTGCGATAATTAATTTTCATGGAAATGCTTTCAATTATATAAATGCGAATATTAATATCAAAAGAGTGAAAAATAAAGTTTACTTTACAAAAACTTGTATTTTTTGAAGTTGGTGAACTTCAGATAAAAAAAAAATTCATTAGATTTTGGACTTTGATTTTTATTTAAGTGACTATAAATACATTTTGCGAGAACATTATTTTATTCTTTTTGTTTGTTATTTTTATGCTGTATTTAAGTTTTTTTTATTTCTTTGACTTGAATTGTAACATTTTTAGTTGTATGCGCAATACAAGTATATACACACACATATGCTGTATGAAAAAAATTGCATATTTCCACACACATTTAAAGCAAATTCGACATTTTCCATTCTCTTTTTCTCTGTGCATGTGTACACATATTTTTGTTGTTATTGTTTCATAGTTTTTTCCTTTGAATTGTGTACAGACCAGACACACAGAAAATGTGTTAGCAGAAAATGTGTCTAATATACTTTTGAAAAGTCTTGTTCAGTTTTGTTTTGGTCGTTGTCGCGAATGGATAAAAATTATTAAAATAATAAGAAAAATAAGGGTGAAATAAAGTAATTTTAATTGAAAAAGAAATTTATTATAAAATTAAAATTAAAAAAATAATTTAGAAAAAAATTTAAAGGGAACAAATTTAGTGAAAAATTTTCGTGCTCGATTAGAATAAAAAAATAAATTTTTAGATTGAAAAAAATAATTTAAAATTATCAGGAACTGTGATCAAAATTCAATTCTAAGAAAGAAATTAATCAAAATAATTGAATTAAAAAACAAGTCAAATTTTTCATTTTCTTGTGGATTTTCAAAGTACTTAAAGGAGAAATTAAACGAAAAAAAATAAAAAAAAATGAATGGATCAGTTATATTACAAATTGTAATTCTTGCAATATTTGTTAAGGAAGGTGAGGAAATTTCGATGATTAATTGAAGAATATTCCCATTAAACAGTGTAAGGCTTGTCACATGACTCATTTACACTACATTGAAAGAAATTGACTTGAATTTAAAAAAAAAACATAAAATGACATAAAAATGTTTTATTTAATAAATTATATGCAAAAATTATCGAAAAAAAGGGAAATTAAAAATCAAATTTTTATGATTTTCAAAAAAAATATTTATTTGGATGCATTTTAAACAGAATTTAGATATCAAAGGGTCCAAAATCTTTTGCAACTTGACTTTGACATTCAAAGAAATTATCTTATATTGTTTTGATCTGAAGACAAAATGACATGGTCCAATATGAGTCCTGGTCCGTAATTAAACCTAAATTATTTCAGTTGTTATTTGAAAAGTGAGGAATTCATTTAAGAAATTTTTGAAATACCAGGCGTTTCCATGGATTGGCTTCCGTAAATTTTAATTTAATTCAATTAAAGCTATTTGCACAATAATTTTCACATTTTACTATAAATTTCTGAGATATTTTTCACATTTCATTAAAAGCACTAAACTAATATTACACAAGAAATGTCGCTTTCTTAGCGATTCCATAAATTTCTGCAATAAATTGAAAAAATGGGAAAACGTAACCATGAATGTTGTGAGGAAGTGCATTTCAATTTCATTATTTTTCATTTCATTAATTTAATTAAAAAAAAAAAAACAAATTTTAACGAAAGTATAGCGAGCTCCGTAAAAAAAATATGTTTACAATAAAAAAGTATCAATATTATGAAACACCACTATTCTAAGCGTGCTACTAGTTCCATACGCAATTGTATGACCTACTGGGATGAAGCTCCGGGTTCAGGTGCCGTAGCACCTTACTACGAGTGCAAGGATTTCTCCAGTAGGCGCTGTTAAGCAAACCTTCAAACTTCCTGAAAAAGATCCCCCTCAGAATCAGACCATTTCATCTCCACAAGATTAACACAGTAATTTCAAGAATACACAGGAGAAAGTAAAAAGGCAAAAGCCATCAAGAAGTCAAGTTTAAAATTGTACGATCTAGTTCATAAACAAAATCATCTATCTAGGAGCGTAGATAAGGAATCACGAGTCAGTAAAAAGGATTTGATCACTTTGGTGAAACTTCTTGTGTCTGTAATTGTTCTCAGGGAAGCTGACAAATCAATAAACAGTTCTGATTCCAGACTGGCGATGTCGTGAGCCAAGTAGAGTCCTCACAGCTAAAGAAGCGCTGTATCGCGTAAAGATCCAATATTGGCTCTCCAATGAAACTCTGTCTGATGCAGTTCTTCATCGTTCAACACTTGTCTCACATACTTCAATATCTGATGTCTCTGAATGCCTCTTATCGGCAAAATCGATTTCACATGAGTAGAATACAGATCAAGAGTTCATTTCAGTCGTGGAAGTTTAAAAATGAGTTTCGTTACATGAAATGTCAGAGAGATAGAGCTATCATTTTCTCATTCTCTCATCAAACCACAATGTGAGGGGAATTCTTTTCTGATGAAATTTAAGCTGACAATGTCCTGCAAACCTTCCGCCAACCACCGCAGTCCAAAGTGACGTGGTACGTAGACGGAGATCTTTCATTGACGCTTACTAATTTGTAAAAAAAATTGACCATAATTTCGATTATACTTGAAAATTTCAAGAAATGTGCTAAAATTTTGATACCGTAAAGATTTTATAAGCCTTAATAACGGATATTGAGAAATTACATTCAAATTGATCTCAAAAGCGCATTTCATTGCAAATCAGCACTCTAAAATAAATTAAGCGAATTTTAACTTCTTACCTTTCTGATTTAAGGCATACTAATAAAATACAGTGAAGAAAATAATTTTTTCAAATGTAATAAATTTGAATTACCAACATTTAATGTTGCGTTAAATGGAATGTGGAATTCCTTTTCAAAAAAAGGAAAAAATCATTTGACTATGTGCCGATTCTAAGACCTAAACTTTTATATTATCTGTGTATTATTTTTCGCATATCATGATCAAATAAAATAATTTTTGTTTGTCTCTTCTTGAAAATAACTTTAACACATTTATCGTAACTGAAATAATAATATAAAAGAAAACACTTCAAGGTGTTTGATACTAAATTTTTTGTTGTTCTCTATATCGAAATTGTGTGTTAGATAACATGGAAATAAAATGAAACATAACAAAGAAATACCTTTTTTTTGTTCTTTCTTGCTTAGTAAAGTTACTGCTATGTAATAAACATAAAATGAAGATAAAGACCATAACAAGAAAATGAAAGAAAATCCCGTAAATTGTCTTACCGGCTAAAAATATATCTCTCTTTTTTATGTATTGCAGCATCCAAACACGTGTCTTACACTTTTCTAACTTAACAACAGAATTTTGATGACTATCAATTTCATGTAACAATTTTTGCCTTGACTTCTCTATTACAGGATTAACAGTAAGATGTTATAATTGCAATTCAGATACACAACCAGGATGTGAGGAGCCGGGAAAGGAGGATTCTGGTATAACTGCTGAGGTAATTTAACATTTTTTTAATTTTACATTCATTTTAAAGTACGCAAAAAAATAATTAAACGAGCATATTCACGTGATACTGCAGTTGAAATATTTCAAATTAAACGATGTATTAGTTAAAATTTATAGTACCATGTTTTTTTTTTGAAATTTCGTACAAAGACGAAGAATAATGAAAAGACAATTGAGTTGTCATCGTTCATGTCCTCGTGACGTTCATTGTTGCCTTATAATTGTAAAAAGCAAAAATAAATTAAAGGAAATAAAAAAATGGAATAGTTTTGAACGGAAATAACATTTAAAAAAGTATTAAAATAGTATTTCGTATGGAAATTCGATATTTAAAGGTTTTTTTAGTGTAACTAAGGAGTGCATCGACTCTTTTCAATGCAACGCGATACTGAAACTAATTTTTTTGTCTTCAGGGACCTTGGGTTCGGATTTTAGCTTTTAAAGCTGTTAGATGTCTTTTTTCGTCACATTTTTTCCTTAAGTGCTCGCACTTCGACCTATGAGGTCTTTTGTGGTCCTTCAATACATCCAATTCGTCAAAAAATCTTAAGATTACTTTAGGATCTGTGTTAACTACAGTAAAGGGAGATGGAAAGCCCTCCCTGAAGTAGCGAATCCTGACTCTAGCCAATGTTTCACACTCAAAGAGGATATGCTTTGATGTTTCATCCTCTTCTAGGCAGAGCCTGCAGGTACTTGAATCACTCCTTCAAATCCTTTTAAGATGACTGCGCAAAAGGCAGTGTCCTATTAGGGGACCCGTCAGTTTCCTGATGTCTTTTTTGTTCAATTGTAGGATCATTTCTGATCTTTTTTTTGAACAGTTCACAAACTCTTTGGATTGTGAAGATGCTGGAATACCTAGATGTAATAATTTCATCTGTTTTCCACCCATTCCGAGATGAGTTTTTTGAAATAGCTCAAACTTACGCCCCAAAAGAGCTCAATTCATCCGCCATTTCATTACCTTCGATCCGTACCCACATCAATGTGATCTGATAATTGCTTCGGATGATACCTTGAAACGATTTAGTCAATCATATGAGAATACGAATTCCTTGAAAAAATAATTTAAAGTTTTTCCTGCATTTTCCAGGTTTGTCGTCCCAATAAATTATCCGGATCCTCTGGAAATTGGTTAGAGGACTTGACCAAGCTAGATTTCTTTGAAGGCTCAAGCACCCTTAGCATACCCATGGTTTGCCAGAAAATTGTTGCAACTCAAGGTGAGTTAACATGTCAAATCATCTTTTAAAAGAAACTATTCAAAATTTCCCATGATAGATGGTGGAAAACGTCAAATTTATCGTAGTTGTCAACTGCATGGTGGCAACACAAATCCATGTACAATTTACGATTCAAAGGCTCAAAAGAATAATATCAAGATAGAGCATTGTTCAATTTGCGAGGAAGACATGTGTAATGGTGCTCAAAAACAAATTAATATTTTGAACGTCATTTTAATGATTTCATCATCATTATTATTTTTAGTACTAAACAGACAATTTTTAGTGTAATTTTTTTTTTATTTGAATTAACATCAAAATTTTTATTTTTTGAAAGTAAACGCATTTAATTATGATTATTTTAATGTTAGATAAGCAAAAAAACACACACACATGCCTCATTATTCCAATAATTTATCAAATAAGTTAAAATCACATGAAAAAGCAATTCATTTGCAATAAAATGAGCAACGCCAAGCAATGCCTTCAATGTTTGAATTGAAAAAAAAATTTTTTGAATGAATTTTCACTGCAAGCCAAAATTTTAATCACTTTTTAAATTATTTTCCGTTAAAAAATGTGGTGCTTGAACTAAATGTCACTCTGTTTTAAATGTAATTAAGCTCAATTTTCCGGTTTCATCTCACGATTTTGATTTTATCACTTTTTCACACATACACAAATAAACACACACACATAATGCAATAATAAATAAATAAAAAGTTGTTATCAATTTCAAATTAAATGAATTTTATTATTATATCAATGTAGTTGTATTTAAGAATGATAAATTTATATAGAAAATTCTAGTCAATATGAAATTTAAAGAAAAAAAAATAATATTAGTTATAAAATGAAGAAAATTAATAGTAAAAATTTAAAATTAATAAACAAAGAAAATGTCCACGATAAAAAAATTTAATAAATTGAAAATTAAATTTAAAATTAAAAAAAAAAATAAATTTATATATTTAATTTAAACCACATTTAATTTGTTATTAGATGTAAGAATGGAAATTTATCAATTATCAATAAATAAATAAAAGAGAATTAAGAATGTTAAATTGATTGTAAAACAGAAATTCATTTCAAAATGTTTCATGGTAAAGAGAGAAAGGTATTCGATGCTGATTATTAATTTTTTGCAATTTTCCTTAATGTAAAAGAGAGAAAACAACTGAGAAAGCGAGTTTGATTCTCGAAATGAGAGAAAGAGAGAGCCAAAGAAAAAGTGTGAGGTTTAAAAAGCAATAAACAATTTGATAAACGAAAGTTTGGAAGAGAGAGCGTGAGAGAGTTTTAAGGCTGAAAAGTGAGTTAAATTTGCTTGAATCCATTTTAACAAAAGAAAAAAAGGAACCAAAGAGAAAGAGTGTCTTAAAGTTGAAGTGTCGAAAGAAATTTTACTTGAAGGCATTTTTACAAAACAAAAAGTACCAAAGAGAGAGAGAGATGACGAGCCTTAAGAGAGTTTTTTAAAAGCCAATTTTGTAAAAGAGAACCGTACTTAGAGAGAAAGAGAATTTTAAAATTGGAGAGTCTTAAGAGAGTTAAATTAAAGCAAATTTGGAAAAAAAATGAAACTAAAGAAAGAAAGAGAGTGTCTCAAAATTTATGAGCTTTAAAAGGGTTTTCTACTAAAGCGAAAAGGAAGAAGGAAAAAAAAAGAGACCTCTAATGTGAAAGAACCTTCAGAGATTTTGACTAACGAGATTATCAAAAAAAGAGTGAGAAAGAGTTTTACAGCTGAAAAGTGAGTTAAATTTGCTTGAAGCCGTTAAAAAAAAGGGAGAGAAAGAGAGACAGTGTCTTAAAGTTGAAATACCGAAAAAAATTTTGCTTAAAGGCAATTTTACAAAAAACAGTACCAAAGAGAGAAAGAGAGAGTGTGTCTCAAAATCGACGAGCCTTCAGAGAGTTTTGTAGATGGCTATCTTACAAAAGAGTGATTGTAAAAGTTGGAGAGTTTTAAGAGAGTTAAATTGAAGCAAGTTTATAAAAAAAATTAAACCAAAGAGAGAGAGAGAGAAAGAGAGCCATAAAATTGAAGTACATTAAGAGATTTTAACTAACGAGAGTATTAAAAAGAGAGTGAGAGAGAGAGTCATTAATTTGACAAGAGAGTTTTCTTGAAGATAATTTAACAAGCGAGAAGAGTCTTATGAGAGTTAAATTTAAGCAAATTCGGAAAAAAATGAAACCAAAGAAAGAAAGAGAGTGTCTTAAAATTTTCAAGCCTTAAAAAAGTTTTCTACTAAAGCAAAAAGGAAGAAGGAGAAAGAAAAAGAAATCTTAAAGTTGAAGAACCTTTAGAGATTTTGATTAACGAGAGTATCAAAGAGAGAGTGAGAGAGAGTTTTAAAGCTGAAAAGCAAATTAAAGTTGCTTGAAGCCATTTTAAGAAAGAGAGAGAGTAAGAGAGACAGTGTCTTAAAGTTGAAATACCGAAAAAAATTTTGCTTGAAGGCAATTTTACGAAAAAAAAATACCAAAGAGAGAAAGAGAGAGTATGTCTCAAATCGACGAGCCTTCGAAGAGTTTTCTAGATGGCTATTTTATAGAAAAAAGCCGTAGATAGAGAGAGAATGTGTTAAAGTTTGAGAGCCTTAAAAGAGTTAAATTGAATCAAATTTTTTAAAAGAAATAATGGAACCAAAGAGAGAAAGGGAGAGCCTTAAAGTTGAAGTACCTCAATAGATTTTGAGTAACGAGAGTATCAAAAAGAGAGTGAGAGAGAGAGAGTCATAAAATTGAGGTACATTAAGAGATTTTGAGTAACGAGAGTATCAAAAAGAGTGTGAGAGAGAGTTTTAAATTTGAAAAGAAATTTTATTCAACATAATTTAACAAAGAAGACGAAGATTCAAAGCGAGAAAGAGAGAGAGTATTAAGAGAGTTTAATTGATAAGAGCCAAAATGAGCCAAGGAGATTTAAATTGAGATTTTCAAATAATCTCTTTAAGATAGCGAATGATAGAGAAAAAATAAGTTTCAACATCGAACAAAAGCAATCAATTAAAACTGTAAATAGGTCAAAAGTCAAAGTTTTCTTTGATTCTTAAAATAAACTTTTATCTCTTTTGTTATTTTGCAATAAATGAGAACTACCGAAATCAAACAAAAAAAGTTGTGAAATATTTTTAAACGGAAAACAACACATTCAAGTAAAGTTTGTTTCTTTAATTCAACACAGAATTGATTGTCTTTAAATTACAATACGTGCTTTATGAAATGATGTAACTTTCATAATCATTCATTTTTTTATTACGTTTTTCTCTCAATATAAGGGCCTAAAAGACAAAAGAAAAAAAAACCTTTAAAAAAGTAATTAAAACAGTAATTTTAAAGATTTTTTCTTAATTCTTTTTTATCTCAATCTTTTCTTTTAATGAAGTTCACAGATAATTTTTATAATTATTTTTCATGCAAAATTTTAAAATTATAATGAGCATGAACAAAAAGAACAAAACAAGATCAATCATAATCACATTATGAAAAAATATTGGATTACATCATTGATCATTTTCAACTATATCCGTGACTTTTCTTATTATTTATATCCTTTTAACGAGTCCAACACAATTTGCCTGGTGGTAATCCAAAATATAAATTGTCCTTTTTTTCCATAAATTTTTGTCTATGCTTAATATCATACACACAAACACACAGAATGGCGCCTCATAGACTGTTAAAAAATTCGAAATACGTCATAATGGCGCCCCATCTTCCATACACATTAAACAAGTCTCCAACAATTATATGTGTATGTGAGAGATTGATAATATCTATTTGTTGGAAGAAAACGCAAAAAAGTCACATTTGAACAACAAAATGTATGTGTGCCTATGCAAAAGAAAAATTGTATTATTTTTATGAATGAAACAAAATTGGAAAATTCTCTCTCTCAAAAATAAAATGAAATAAAATGCATTTTAAATTAATATATCTTGATTTGATGCATTGAACGATTTATTGTCATTTTAAATAATTTTGCTGTCCAAGTTGTAGTCATTTCATTGACATTGCTCACAACAAAAAATCTCTGAATGAATAATTTGGAATGAGTGCCAGAACGTGTAACAGATGTTCAACACAATGTTGTCGTCATTCATCGTCACATTTCAGATATGAAATAAGAAGAAGAAGTAAAAAAAAAAATGAAATGTGTAAAGAAAATTCCTTCGCAATTCTTCTTTTTTTTAAATAACTAATAAGACACATACACATGTTTTTGCTTTTCAAATTGTTGTTTGGAATTCAAAATTAGTTATGATTTGATATGGACTGGAATTTTAAAATATTTTCACAATAATAATAATAATAATTTATTGAGTAAACACTTTTTTTTTATTGACTATAAATGCTTACTTTGGGAAAATTTTCATTATTATTATTGGACATGTTCTTACTTATTTATTGAATAACTGCAGTCAACAAACGTTATGAAATGCCGATGCTTTGAAAGAAGGTTTTTTGATAAATTGTCAGAAAATCGATCGAATTTTCTTTAAAGCTGCTATAAATAGTAAGGAACTCAATCGAAATCTTACAAAATCTGCTATCAATGGTAAGGAGCTCAATCGAAATTTTACAAAATCTGCTATCAATGGTAAGGAACTCAATCGAAATTTTACAAAATTTGCTCTAATGGTAAAGAGCTCCATCGAAATTTTACAAACTCTACTGTCAATGGTAAGGAACTCAATCGAAATCTTACAAAATCTGCTATCAATGGTAAGAAACTCAATCGAAATTACTTAAAATCTGCTGTCAATGGTAAGGAACTCAATCGAAATCTTACAAAATCTGCTATCAATTGTAAGGAACTCAATCGAAATTTCTCAAAATTTGCTATCAATGGTAAGGAACTCAATCGAAATTTTACAAAATCTGCTATCAATGGTAAGAAACTCAATCGAAATTACTTAAAATCTGCTGTCAATGGTAAGGAACTCAATCGAAATCTTACAAAATCTGCTATCAATTGTAAGGAACTCAATCGAAATTTCTCAAAATTTGCTATCAATGGTAAGGAACTCAATCGAAATCTTACAAAATCTGCTATCAATGGTAAGGAACTCAATCAAAATTTTACAAAATCTGCTATCAATGGTAAGAAACTCAATCGAAATTACTTAAAATCTGCTATCAATGGTAAGGAACTCAATCGAAATTTTACAAAATTTGCTATCAATGGTAAGGAACTCAATCAAAATTTTACAAAATCTGCTATCAATGGTAAGGAACTCAATCGAAATTTTACAATATCTGCTATCAATGGTAAGGGACTCAATCGAAATCTTACAAAATCTGCTATCAATGGTAAGGAACTCAATCAAAATTTTACAAAATCTGCTATCAATGGTAAGGAACTCAATCGAAATTTTACAATATCTGCTATCAATGGTAAGGGACTCAATCGCAATCTTACAAAATCTGCTATCAATGGTAAGGAACTCAATCAAAATTTTACAAAATCTGCTATCAATTGTAAGGAACTCAATCGAAATCCTACAAAATCTGCTATCAATGGTAAGGGACTCAATCGAAATCTTACAAAATCTGCTATCAATGGTAAGGAACTAGATCGAAATTTTACAAAATCTGCTATCAATGGTAAGGAACTCAATCGAAATTTTACAAAATTTACTATCAATGGTAAGGAACTAGATCGAAATTTTACAAAATTTGTTATCAATGGTAAGGAACTCAATCGAAATCTTACAAAACCTGCTATCAATGGTAAGGAACTCAATCGATATCTTACAAAATCTGCTATCAATGGTAAGGAACTCAATCGATATCTTACAAAATCTGCTATCAATGGTAAGGACCTCAATCGAAATTTTACAAAATCTGCTGTCAATGGTAAGGAACTCAATCAAAATTTCTATGCTATAAATGGTAAGGAACTTAATCGAAATCTTACAAAATCTGCTATCAATGGTAAGGAACTCAATCGAAAATTAACAAAATTTGTTATCAATGGTAAGGAACTCAATCGAAATTTTATAAAACCTGCTATCAATGGTAAGGAACTCAATCGAAATCTTACAAAATCTGCTATCAATTGTAAGGAACTCAATCGAAATCCTACAAAATCTGCTATCAATGGTAAAGGACTCAATCGAAATCTTACAAAATCTGCTATCAATGGTAAGGAACTCAATCAAAATTTTAAAAAATCTGCTATCAATGGTAAGGAACTCAATCGAAATTTTACAATATCTGCTATCAATGGTAAAGAACTCAATCGAAATTACTCAACATTTGCTCTAATGGTAAGGAGCTCAATCGAAATTTTACAAAATCTGCTATCAATGGTAAGGAACTCAATCAAAATCTTACAAAATCTGCTATCAATGGTAAGGAACTCAATCAAAATCTTACAAAATCTGCTATCAATGGTAAGGGACTCAATTGAAATCTTACAAAATCTGCTATCAATGGTAAGGAACTCAATCGAAATCTTACAAAATCTGCTAAGTATGAATCTGAATCGAAATGTTGCGAAATTTAAAAAAATTTAAGCAAAACTTTAAAAATTCTCTTTCTTTACATGGCCATTATTATCGTCATTGTTTGTTCCTCCCTTTTCAAACTTCTTCATTTTCATAGCTTTAAGCCTCATAATAAGCATCAATTTTTTTAATGTAACACATTTTCTATTGTTTTCTTTTCTTTTGTATTTCTCTTAATGATATATCATTTAAATTCACAGCGCAGCCAAATAGGTCAAAGGAATTTTTTGGCTTGTTATTATTATTTGTTGTTATGTGTATCGAGACTTCAACAACAAAAATAAACAAAGAAGAATCGAAAATAACATAAAAATATATATTATCTAATAATATTCGCTTAAAATGACATACTTATCATTATCATAGTAAATATCTGAGCTATTATTAATATAATATGAGTAGAAGAGAAATAAAGGAAAATAATACGATTATGGATGATTTGTCACTTTTATCAAATGAGTTTGTTTCGTGCTTTGAAAATTAAAAGAAAATAGTAGAAAATTCAACACGTGTTACGATATGTATTGAAAAAGTGTCTAAATAAATAAGGAAGTATAATTCCTTTAACGTTAAACAAGGATTGGCTTCATTCATTTAGTTAATTAATAAAAAGACCAAACCTTAAAATTTTGTTTTCTCTTAGTTTGGTGGTTCACTTAAATTTTCTTCAAAATATTTTTCTTAGTTCTTCAAAACTCAAAGATAAGTCAACATACTGAAAGTAAAAAGTTATCACACATATCGACAATTAGTTGAACTTGTATTTTTTTTTATCAAATTGTGTTAAAACAATTTTTTTTAAATGTTATAAACAATTGATAAAAAATTACTCATCTAATTTCAATTCAATACAATTGATCACTTCAGTATGAAATAGAATTTCTTAAAGTTCAGTAAAAATAGTAAAAGATACCAAAAAAATTAAAATGCGTTTCAACTTAATTTCATCGATAATTTTACTTGAGATTGTTTTCAATTTAACACAAGCCCAGAACGAGATCCGTTGCTTTGAGTGTGAAAATTGTCCGGATCCCTTCGATCCAAAGGAATTCAAGATCGTTAAATGTCACGAAGGAAATGTAATCACTAGCACAATGGAGCCTGAAACAACAGTAACCGAAGAATATGCTACAACTGAATGGGAAGACGAATATTATTCTGATACCGACGATGAGCCACGATATGAAAATGACTTAGATGAATATGAAATACGTGAGTTGGAGGATAATCAAAATGCAACCCAATTTGTTTGTTATAAAATCATAGTTGAAGGTAAATTTCAATGAAATTTCATTATTTTCCTAAAAATTCATACATTTTTTGTATAGATTTAAATGGAAATATCGTTACAAATCGTGGATGTGCCATTAAATTTACCCATGAAAATGACACATGTGCCTTAGCAAATGAAGAGGAAACAGAGCCAATTTCATGCATAATCTGCGAAACGGACATTTGTAACAAAGCAATTTCACTTACACCTGGTTTTGTGTATTTTTGTATTATCAGGACTCTTTTACCGTCGTTATTGGTCTTCATTTTAACAAAATAATACATTTAATTAGAATGATAATAAAAAAAATATATAAAAAAGTACTTAAACGATCATTAATTTAATTATTATTAAAGTTGAAGCACATTTGTATTGAAAAAGGTAAGAAAACATGGTGTGTGTGATTATTTTAATTTATTCAATTTTATAAATAAGCGTAGTTTTTCAATAGGATGACAATGAATTTAAAAGACCAGAAAAATACTAAAATTTTGTCTGTAACTCAAAATGCTGAATTTCAAGAAAATTACGTTGAATAGAGACATCCTATTAATAACAATACGACAAATCACGCATATTTTCTTCGTTTTTCATTTTATTTTTTTTCATTTAAACTGCCGTATTTTGAATAATTTACTTAAATGATAAGAACAATTAAAATAAAATTTAAGGGCTCGGATTCTCATGTGTTTTATTTAAATCAGGTAAATTAAGTAGGTAAGTAACCAGACGCTTCCATTTGACTGAAAATTTGAATTACCGGGCGTTTCCATTTCACTGAAACATTAAAAAATAACAAGGCGTTTCAATTTCACTGAAACTTTGAATTGCCAGGCGTTTCCATTTCATTGAAACTTTGAATAACCAGGCGTTTACATTTCACTTGAACTTTAAATAACCAGACGTTTCCATTCACTGAAACTTTAAATAACCAGACGTCTACATTTCACTGAAACTTTGAAAAACTAGGTGTTTCCATTTCAATGAAATTTTAAATAACCAGGAGATTCCATTTCACTTAAACTTTGAATAACCAGGCGTTTCCATTTCACTGAAACTTTGAATAACCAGGCGTTTCCATTTCACTGAAACTTTGAATAACCAGGCGTTTCCATTTCACTAAAACTTTAAATAACCAGGCGTTTCCATTTCACTAAAACTTTAAATAACCAGGCGTTTTCATTTCACTGAAACTTTAAATAACCAGGCGTTTTCATTTCACTGAAACTTTAAATATCCAGGCGTTTTCATTTCACTGAAACTTTAAATAACCAGCCGCCTTCATTACAATGAAACTTTGAATAACCAGGCGTTCGCATTTCACTGAAACTTTTAATAACCAGGTGTTTTCATTTCATTGAAACTTTGATTAACCAGGCGTTTTCATTTCACTGAAACTTCGAATAACAAGGCGTTTCCATTTCACTGAAATTTTAAATAACCAGACGTTTCCATTTCACTGAAACTTTGAATTACCAGGCGTATCCATTCACTGAAAATTTTAATAACCAGGCGTTTTCATTTCACTGAAACTTTAAATAACCAGGCGTTTTCATTTCACTGAAACTTTAGATAACCAGCCGCCTTCATTACAATGAAACTTTGAATAACCAGGCGTTCGCATTTCACTGAAAATTTTAATAACCAGGCGTTTCCATTTCACTGAAACTTTGAATAACCAGGCGTTTCCATTTCACTGACATTTTAATAACCAGGCGTTTCCATTTCACTGAAACTTTGAATAACCAGGCGTTTCCATTTCACTAAAACTTTAAATTTATCGCCACTTTCATTTTCAACATGGGCAAATCATGACATTTAAGACAGATTTGCGTATAAATAAAACACACATTTTATAAATAACAACAATGTCTCCCAATAGAATTCACGTTCTCTTATATGTGATATGTGAACAGCGACATAGAGAATTTTATTTAAAAAAAAAAAAAAAAAATCTAGTGTGTTTTTAGTCTCTCTCAGATGATCATCATGGTAGTCGGTAGTTGAATTGACATAAATTTTACTAATAAAATCAGCTCAAAAATATAAATTAAATTGAATTTTAATCAGAATTTTAGTCATTTTACGCAATGGAATGTGGATTTTCAACACTAAAAACTGTTACAATCACATATAATGTGTTATCAGCTGTAAATTTTTATATTTATATTCATTTTCGATTAATGTTAAAAATATCTTTTATTTTAACAAGGTATGCGGAATCACTCTCATCATTCTCGGAGTATCGAATTGGGATGAAGCCGAAGATTTCAGTGTAATCACAGGGAATAACACCCCAAAATATTTATTGATATTCCTTACAATGCTCGGAATTTTATTCATCATCCTAAGACTGATTGGATTTGCTGGATTCTGTTTCCAGAAGCGATGTCTGTTATGGACGGTAAATTTTCCTCACAACATTAACTTTAAATTTAAATTCAAATTAATTTTCTTTCATATATTTTCCGTATAGTATGCAATTGTATCACTGACCGTCTCAATTCTCTTAATTCTCGTCTCATTAACGGTCAAAAACCAAATTGAATCATTTGCATCAATGGGTTACACTGAGATGATAAAATATTTTTTGAAACATCACCAGGACAATGTAATACATGAAATTCAGGAAAAGTATGGGTGTTGTGGTGCCTTGTCACCCTCATATTGGATTGAATTGCCAGAATCGTGTTGTTTGCATCAACGATGTGACATTTTGAGTTCACTTTTGATTGGATGTGCACCGAGTTTCTATGAATTAGTGAGACTGAAAGGATCTGTGATAATGTGGACGTGTATTGGTGTGAGTGCGGCAGGGGTGAGAAATTTAAACTTAAATATTGATAAAATGAGATTCAGTAATTTTTTTCATTTAACAGTGTTTCGGAGTGATTTTATCTTGGTGTATTTCGAGACAACACAACAAAAAAATTGTTGCAGATGATTATGATTGAATTTTAGTAAGCAAATGGAGACGACATGTCATTTAAAGTTGATTTTGAATATACAGAAAATGGAGACGCATGGTTATGAATTTCAATGATTTCCTCTTTAAATGGAGACGCCTGGTATTTTTTAGTGTGATTTAATATTCTTATGACATTCATCGTAATGAAAACGCCTGGTTAGTTACAATTTCAATTATGAATCCTGCTCAATGGAGACGGCCGGTTACTTACAATTTTGATTATGAATTCTTTTCAATGGAAACGCCTGATATTTTTTTTTAAATTTTATCCAATCATTTTATGACGTTCGTTGAAATGGAAACGCCTGGTTAATCATAATCCCAATGAAGAAATCATTTCAATGGAAACGCCTGGCTTTTTTTGTTAAACTTTCCTCATTTAAATTTTTAAAAAATGGAGACGCCTTGTTAATTGTTTAAATTAAACCGGTAAATTACCTTTTTTTCATTGTTGTGATGCGTGCAATCACATGTCACATCCCACATATATCATTATTTAACAATTCAGAGAAAAGGTCACGAATAATAGAATTAAATTAAAAATTTAACTTTAAAAGAAAAATAACAAAACAAAAATGAGCAACAATCACAAAAATAAATAAACAGAGAACATCACAGTATCTCTTCTTGGCATCAAATCAATCTACGAGATTCCATTAAATTTCAAAAGAAAATTAATTGAGCAGTTGAGGAAAAGCCATTACATTTGTCGGTCGATCTTCACAAGACGATCCCATAAAATATTTGCAAAAATTTTATCAATCAAGCGAAAATTTTTTTATATCAATACAAATTGAAATTGAACCATACCCTACCTTAATAAAATTAATTTTAAGTAAAAAAAAGATCGCATTGAACTTTAAAAAAATTACGATCCAGAACATTTCGTATTGGATTAAGTTAAAAAAAGTATAAAAGTATAAAAAAAAAATAACAAGTAAAGATAATTTAAAAATAAATTACAGTGCAGACAAAAACACATTTCAATAAAAAAAATTTAAAAAAAAAATAAATAGACGTTATATGTGATGATGTGATGCTATTTTTAATATCAATCATTTTATTTATAAATGAAGATTAAAATAAATTATAAAATTTTCATTAACTAGAGCAACAGCTGTTTGGAAAAATTTCATAAACATCATAATTTGTGTAAATTTTGAATCGCAAAATAAATAGAAAATAAAAACAACTTTTTTTAATTGAAATTTCAATGAAAAACAAAGATTTTGATTAAAAAAATTTAAAAAAAAAATAATAAAAATAATTTTTAAGCACAATAACAGCAAAAAAAACGCAAAATCTCGTGATAAATTTTTTTTTGAAATAATAAATGTTGCCAAACAAAATTTAACTGTCTTGCTATTACGCGGTTACTTTTTAAAATTAATAAAATTAACTGAAAATGGGTCGAAAAATTCCCGTTCAACCACTTCAAGATATGGCCTTGAAAGAACTAGCCTCAAATGTCATTGCATCAATTGGAGCCGAAATTCGTCGGAATCAAGACACATTTGACCTTGATCTTGATATGGCCCTCATTATAATCGAAATTAACTGTTATTTGGAGAAACTTGGTGCTACTTCGGTCATTTACGAAGATCTACTTAAATTAATATTGAAACTTGACTCGATAGATGCTGCAATTCGTTTTAGTTGCCTGCAAATGCTCCTCAATGAGGGTGTTCAGAGTTTGACAACAGAAAATTTTCCCTTTGCCTACTATGAAAGGATTTTGCAGGTGATTGCAGCACAAGGTCATGGCTTGCGAATGTTAAATTTAACGGGAGTTTGGGTGAAAGATGATCACATGCATTATTTACATGATATTTTGAAAAATTTACCTAATTTGGTGACTTTGCTAGTGCCTTACATTGGAACAGATGAGTTGTTGACTTGGATCGCCAAATTCAATCCAAGACTAAAAATATTGAATGTGTCTGGTGAAAGTGATATAACTGAGACGGGAATTGAAGCTCTTGCATTTTCGTTAGCTAAGGAGACATTGACTGTAGTTGACATTGGAAGCTTAGGCGAAGAAAATATCGCAAACGAGGACATTGCAATTTTATTGTTGAATCTTCCCAATTTGACGAATCTCAAAAGTTACTCGTTCGTTGGACGTTCACTCAAGTACATTTGTGAAGGGACAAATCCCACATTTAAATGCAAACTCAAATATCTTCATGACACACAAACAAGCGCCACAACACTAGAACACATCATAAAAACATGCCCCATGCTCGAAGATCTCTATTTAGATACACCCGATCGTGGAATTCTCTCAAAAATAACGACACTCAAATTATTTAAACTTAAATTGTATAAATTTGATTGTAGTGAATTGTATCAAGTACTTGATAAGATTGGGACTCATTTGTATCACATCACTTTGATAAAAGGACGTGGTACGATGGAAATCGGCAAATTGATCAGTGCCTGTCCGGCCTTAATTGATTTGGATTTGTATATGATGGATATGTTGAGTTACAGTTCGGAAAAGTGCTTTAATCGACTTCAAGGCCTTGAAATTCTCAGTTCTCCATTACAATTGTGGAGCTTGAAATATTTCATTTGTAACACGCCGACATTGAAACGTCTCGCAATTGACTCAGTTCCCTTTACAGACGAAGATATGACAAGGTGAGTGAATTTCATTTAATTTAAATTTTACCTTGAATTGTCATAACATTTTTAATTGAAGAATATTCCTGGAACACGATTTCAAGTATCTCGAGGACATTTGGTTCACGGAAGCACAAAACCTTACGCTGGCAACATGCGAGGTGAGAAATAAAAAATGTCACTTTCATGAATCGACAAGTCATAATCCAATTTGTATAAGGCATTGTATTAAAATTCGATTAATATTCTGTGTAATGCCCAGATTTTGATTGATCGATGCCCACAATTGCAAAGTATTGGCCAATTGACGGGATGGCGACTAACACCGGACGATGTGATATTACTTAAAGGTATCCTTAAGAGTTGTAATTCGAGTATTGTTTTGCTACCTTCCATGTCATTATAAAATAAAATAAAAAAATTTTTAATTTATTTTAACATTTTATTTTGTATTGTAAATTCATTTTATTTTATCATTTTTTTTCTTCTTTAATTATTCATGTAAGTAATAGAATTATTTTACAAGCATTTTTTTATTTTTATTTATTATTAAATTACTTTGCTTTGGATATTTTTATACAGTTTTTCTTTAAATTTAATTCTACATGTATTTTTTTTTCTTCTTCATTATTGCAGCAAATTTATTTTTAATTTAAAATTTAATTCACATGTGATTTCATTGCATTTTTTCCATTTTTTTCTTGAGTAAAACAGGCCAATTTCTAGTTTGAATTTAACGATTTTATGATAGGTACGAAATTAAAATATCACCTGAAACGTAAATTTGCGTCTTTGATTACGCTGAAATTTAATTTGCGATTAAATCGAGCTAATGGGAGTCAATTTAATCTTGTCTTGATCAAGCAGATTTTGGAGATGAACCAAAATGAAAAAAAAATTCAGCCGAACTAAAAATACAAAGTCATAGTTGGGTGATATTTCAAAATTTTACCCATATTCTAAGTACTTGACTGAAGTTATCAACGATTTTATGGGCAAACTTGACAGTCACAAAGAGATATTTTTTGGGTTTTCTGGATTTTTTCTGACACGCTCAATGGGTTTACTGTCGCTCTTTTAGCGCCATCTGGCGAATCAAAATCAAAAACAGAAATCGACTTTTTTTCTTAAATGAATTCTCTATCGAAATATTTTTCATCAAGAATTTCGGTTTCGAGAAATTTTTCAGAAGAGGCGCAAATCTGACCAAAATCATAAAAAATTCCTTCTCAGCGCCATCTGATTGGTAAAAACAAAAACTCGTTGAGAGAGATCGTACTACAAAATTTAATTTTCTATCGATTTTTTTCTCATCATGAACTTTATATTCGGAAAATTTTCAATGAAACCCTCGAAACTGAACAACATCGTATTAAATTCCCTTGCAGCGCCATCTGGGTGGTCGAAATCCAATAAGATCAGCCTACAAAATTTAATTTTCTATCGTTCTTTTTCTTATCAAGAACTTTATTTTTGGAAAACTTTCAATGAAAGCCTCGAAACTGACCAACATTAAATTCCCTTTCAGCGCCATCTGGATGGTCGAAATCAAAACCACAAAAAGATCGCTCTTCAAAATTGAGCTTTTGAATCTGTGTACTTTGATAAAAGACATTGTTGGATCCAGCGTCTTAAAATGACTTTCATAAAACTACCAAAGTCGTCAATAAAATCGTTGGTAACTTCAGGCGCTTACTCCAACTTGTTTATCAAAATCAAATTATCAAAAAAAGCAGTTTAACATTGAATTATTTTACATTTTCTGTTCATTTTATTTTAATTAAACTATAAGTATTGTAGGCACTAAAGCAGCTTATTATTGTATATCATTATTCATTTACTTCTTTAAATTTAATTTTAATTTTCATTGATATTTTATTGAAAGAAAAAATTCTTTCATTTTAAAAATAATAATTAATAAAAAAATTAAAAGCATTTCATCAATAAGACAAATAATGTATAATTTTAAAATTTAAATTGACTTGCTAGTAATTATTATTTTTTCCTCCTTTTCATCGCTATTTTAACTTTTTTTTTAACTCTAATCGTATATCAATTAAGTTAATTTCATATTCAGAGCATCTTAAACGTTATTTTGAGCTGAAATTTAATTACAGCCACCATAATTTTAGTGATAAAATTTTATTGTTATTAAAATTTGATGTAAATTAACATATTTTTTTTTATATTCCTGAGCCTTGTTGTTGTTGTTGTTGTTGATTTCTTGCACTCATCACATCACTGACTTGTAGTAACATTTCAATTGGGATGGCATCGAGTTCACCACAACCAGCTGGTGCTGTGAGGACCTAAATTGCAATTTGAAAGTGACATTAACTTGAAATTTTTTAATTTAATTGAAATTTTCTTACATCAGCTGTTTCTTGAGCTAATCGTTCGGCTTCACGAGCACGACGTTCTTTGAGTTTAAGTGAAAAAATTGCAACAGACCTTGCACTTTTGACGAGTTTCTGTTTAAGGCGTGACTTTTTCGCAGCGATTTCAGCTGCTGTTGAATTGAATAAATGAAATTAATTTGAATTAAAATTGAAATCATTGTTTCAAAAAAATTAATTTGGTGATTGTGAAGTTTTCACAGAATCTGCATGAGTGAAAATGTGCAAACTTCACAATCAGTTCAAAAAGAAAAGTGAATTTGAACCTTTTTCTTCTTCCGTGAGGGCTTTTGGCGTGGTTGCTGCTGTAGCTCCTGCTGGTGCACTAGTGCTCGCAAGGTCTTCGGGTTTCACCAAATTAAGCATTGATGGTACAGGTCTCACATTGATTTCAGGATCAGATTCGGTGGTTTGTTCCTAAAATTAAATTTCAATTTAACTTTTTGCTGTACATTCAAAAATAAATATAATAAAAATTTCCCACCTTAGCTACAATACATTCAGTGCTCTTATGCAATGTGACAGGTTCATTTGCTTTCAATTTCTTAATCCATTCAGCTCCACCACTGGGACCGATTGTCAAGTGATGTTCAACCTATTTTGAAATTTGTAAAAAAAGACCGTTAAAATTCAATTTCATTCATAAAAACTTCTTTAAAACTCACATCAATTGGTAACGGTGTCCAATCCTTTGACCGTTTCGGTTGTGCCGGGTCATACGGTGGTATTTCTGGTATTTTCGTTGAGGCATCTGAATGTCTTGGCTGTTGAAATTGATTACTTGGAATATGGCTCACAAGGGACATTGTACTTTGTTGATGTGCCTTCTTGACAAAGGGCGGTATTTCGGCAATCTGCATTGGTTGTGAACCAGTTTTACTTGAACTTGAAGATTGTGAACTATTTTTTTTTTATTTATTTTTAAAGGTGTTTGTGAATGAAATTTTCAAGGCAAGCACACGCGAAGAGAAGTGACGTTAAAGGTGATGAAAGGTAAATTTTTTTTATATATAAATTGAAAGAGAAAAAGGAAAAAGCAAAGAATTATAAAATTGAATAAATTGAAAAAAAATTAGTTTCTAGTAAAGTAAATTGCAATTTAAATGTGAATTGTAACTTTTTTTTCTTCTAAATAATAATTTTCATCGAATTTGGATCTAAGTAAAATTCAACTAAAATTCAAGCTAAGATTTTTTCTACAAGGTTTATCTAAAAATATGGATAATATCCTACCCTGTGCTAAAATTCTGCTCATTCAAGTGACATTGAGAGCTAAATTGCCCTCTAAATGGTGGTATTTCGGGAAGTGTAAATGGCTGCATTCGGTATTTTTTGTTCATTTTTTTACATGCACTACAATAATTATTTAATTATATTTAAAATGTAAGTAAAAAGGTAAGTAAATGTTAAAAGCATGTCAAAATATAAGGAAACAAAATTAAAATTCGTGCTTTTTGTGTGAAAATGTGTAAAAAAAATTTAAGTGACGTGTTAAAAAGTAAATGTGTAAAATTATTCAATTAAAAATCATAAATCTCATTAATTTACATTACTTTTTTCCGTTTTAAAGTTAAATTTTAAATGTTAAATGTAAAATCATTAAAGTTAAGGTTAAATATTTATATTGACAAAAATCAAGATGCATTTAAATGTAAAATTGTGTAAAATTTCATTCAAAATATTAAATTTTTTGTATGTATATTTTTGTAAATTGAGCAGGAAAATGTAAATAAAAAACAACAATTTGACAGGAAAATAAGCTGGATTGAGGCCATACCCAGATAATTGCGGTGATACGTCTTGGGATTGATTTTGGCCATGATGCTGTTGTTGTTGCTGATGCGAACTTGAGCCGCTATTAGCTTTTTGGGTAGGAGAATCTTGTTTCATGCATACAGTGCTTGTCTATCATAAGTATTTTGATTTGAGTATATTCAATTTCAATTTAAAATGCAAAAAAAAAGTTAAATTTTACTTGTGATATGGGAGAATCGGGTGTGAGTTCCCTTGTAACGCTACGTGTCAGGTCTGTGTATGCATCAACGCTGCGTCTCGGTTCTCGTTCATGTGGAGTATGTGGGTCACGTAGTTGGGCTGATGCTTTCCTTGGAATTGGTTCAATGCGAGGTTGGGTGCTGAAATGAAATTTAAATGAATTTTAATGTAAATTTACATTTGATTTGAAGTTACCATTCAAGGAAAACGTCATTCCGATCATTGTGATCTGGAGTCGATTGCTCATGAGACACCGAAGTTGAGGATGGTGGTGAGGGAGGTGACGCTTTTGGTGAAGGTCCCTTGCATTGCATTTCTCTTCGACAATTTTCCGCTTTTGCAATTTCTACTGCGAGCCATGATGGGAGTTCAGGTAAAATCCATGTCAAGGCAGAACGTAATCCGAGCATTATGTGCTATGAAAGTTAAAATGAATTGAATTAAATGAGCAAATTTTAAAATTATTTTTTGCTTACTTCTAATGTAACAATTAATATCACGGTTTGTGTGGACGTCAAGCCAGGCCAAAGTCGTGAAACTTGTCCAGACATGCCAATTAATGCACAATTTACAATCACAGCAGCCAATCCCAGCATTCCCAATGCATTTTGCCATGTTCCAATATTGGCAACTCGCTGTCCAAAGGGTCTTTGATGTACGTGAGCCAATTTAAATGCATCAGATCGAATTTCCAAGATGTTATTAGCTAATGCACATAATCCCGCTAACGGAAATGACGATGAAAATAACACAACATATCCCATTTGCACCAACATTTCCAAGTGATCCGAAAATGTGCCATCATACTTGTACAAGGAACTTTCAATTTCAGCCTGACCAATTGACCTTTTGGGCGGTGTGCTTGTTTCACTTGATGTTGATGTAACATTTTCCTGTTTTTTCTCACTTTCCTTGGCAACATCAATTGCTGATGCTTTTTCCTGACTCGGACTTAGGGCACCCCACATTTTAAAACTCAGTGTTGCCAACTTCCATTGTTCCATGAAATAGGGCCACGCCGATTCACGTAAATTCCCGATAATTTGTCTGGAAATTAATAGACCAGCTAATTGTTCTTTCAATTTTTCCTCATCACGCAAATAAAATGCGATATAAAATAGTGATAAAAATGAGTTAACAAATTGGAATAACGCGACCTTTGCAATTAAGTGGTTTTCATATTTTGATTGAAGTCTATAATTCTCTGTCAAAAAATGATAAATGATAAAAGAAAAATTGTAATTAATATTTGATGACCTTTGATGTTATTTCAATTTACCTCTGTCATTTAACCACACAGCTAATTTGTAATATGCTTCATCCATGAGCGTAATTGCACCAGCTAACAATACCTTTGGGATCACACTTAAACAACTAATGATACCGGTTTCGGGCAGTTTTTCATCCCACCAATCCTAGAAAAAAAAAAGAAAATGAATATAAAATTAAATTGCAAGGGAAATTTACACAAAAATGAAAAAAATAAAGCATTTTATCATGAAATAATGATTGAAATAGACATAAATTGAGCAAAATTTAACAGATATTAAAAGAAAACAAATAAAATTTTGAAAATTTTGAACCTGTGGTGATCTAATGCACATGCATGACCAAATGCCAGTGGTAGGTAATGTTGTGTCAAGCCAATCCTGTGAATTTGAATTTATTTTCTATTGAATATTCTACAATAACGATAATTTTTTTTGAGAGTGCTTTTAAAAGTGCTTCTAAATGCAATAGAATGAAATAGAGGATGAGAAGCAAAAATTTACGAAATTACTGAAATTATAGGAAAAAATTTACCTGAAGTCTGAGCATTAAAAACATCACAATAAAAACAGCCACTAAACAAAGTCCAATTATAGGAAAACTAACTAAGTATCGAAAGGCTCTTCGTTGCCAAATGGGTGCTTCTCGTGGTTCCAAGCGACCAGTTACCGGACTCTCCTCTAACGGACCCTTATACAAAGGTCTCGGTGGCTCAAGTAATTCCGGAGGCGTTGATAACGTACCCCATCTAAACGACAATTCAACGGAATACCTTCGCCATGCCTCCAAATAAACCGAAGCCCATGTCACATTAAATAACGAAAACAGTATATGACCAATATCCTGTGCCGTTTGACCCCTGCCCCATAATCCAGCCCACATTATTGTGCCAAGTACAGCTGGTACACACAATGCACACGTGTAATGACCCAACCATGCAAAATAAAGGGTCACTTTAACGCCAAAATATTCGGCAATATCATCAAGTGGTTGCGGTGCAAACATTTTTCTCACCCAACTTTGTTGGAGTTGTGTCAAGGCATTTGTTTCGTGCAATGGAAATATTTGAACAATCAATCCAGAATCCTGCCAA